>JAEIFJ010002312.1:0-16118 GCA_018903435.1 Leucophenga varia | reverse complement strand
AAGCCAAGTCGAGAAAAAGAAACAATTCGGGGCGCGTGGCGTTCACTTCACTTTATATTTTTCAACTGATTTCTTGTTACATTAATTCATTTACTTAAGCCTAACTTAACATACTAATGGATAAAAGAGCGCGAGAGCCCTTGGTGACTCTCGCACTGTTTACGCCGATATGCTGCCTACTTTTGGGCGGCGAGTTTCGGCGTAAACATCCCGCCCCCCTTGCAATACTATTGCAAATGTGAGGGGTAGAGACGGGATCTTTCGGGTGCCACTGGAGGGGCCTTGTTAGAGACGCTAGCGGACTATGTCTTGAAGACACCGGATAGTACCCAGCCAAACAGAGTGTTCTGGGCCAACGGCAGTCCACCGTGGGAAGGAACAAGCCCTGGGAGAAGTACGTCTCCATAGACGTCGGCCCCCAGAACAATGGAGACTCTGCTTGGCACATGGCACCGATTGTCCGCCAGCGTAATGCCTGGATAGGCATTCTGGAGCTCCTTTCCGACATTCTGCGCCGGCGTTCTGATCTGGACCTCTTCCAACTTCAGAGTCACTGTGAGGAGGAACTCTGGCGACGCCCTTGACCTGAACGAGGCACGGCAAAACCCGTCTTCGGCGGAAAGGCCAAAGGCCTTTGCCAATGAGGTGGGCATGCGGCTATATGGACTGCAAGCGTCCAGCAGCACGCGCACCTCGAAAGTCTTGCCGGCCACGTCCAGGGTGACTATGGCCGTCGGCAGCATGCTGACTGCCATAGAGGGGGATGTCGCCAGGGACTCCGGAGGTGGAAGAGGCGGCGCTGGTGTGGTTGTCGTCTGCTTCTCGGGCTGGGTGGTGATAGGGAGGTGGAGAAGCGTATGGTGGCTCTCCCCGCATGTGCGACAGGTGCCACCACTGCGACATGAACCCTTAGAATGTTCATGAGCAAGGCAGTTCGGGCAGTATTTGTTGATCAAAACTGCCCGAAGACGCTTCTCCGCAGCCAGACGCAGAAAACGTTGGCACTTCTTCAATGCATGGATCCCTCTGCAGACGCGGCATCGGAAGGAGTTTACTCCCTTGGGCTTGGCTGGTGTGTGTGCCTTGCGTGGTGCCATCTCACTTATCTGGAAAGGAGAAGGTGGATACAAGATATATATATTATATGTGTATATATAAATGTATATAATATATATAAATTGGAGGTATATATATAACTTATATATATATATAACATTGGAGGACGGACTGGAGGCGTTGAAAACAACGCGAACTTTCGTAGTGGTGCTCTCAGGTTTGAAAACAGCATGACGAGGGAGATAAAAATTGTTGCAGTCGTTACTTGGGGAGACTGGCCTCATGTGGCCCAAATCTAAATACTCCTGAACAATGGAGTCGTACTGCTCTTTTAAAGGAAAGTTTCTCTTCAAACGACATTCGTTTCTGAGAAACTGAGCGAGTGCGATGGACTTTGAATGTCCTAGTTCGAAAGTTTCAGGGTTTTTAAAGGGGAGTGTAACGACATATCTGCCCTCTTCGGTTCTGGAAGTGGTGTGAAGAAAGTTGTTTTCACACGCTGAATCAGAAACTTTTACCAGCTTAGCTGGTAGATCTTCCACAACCGGAAACTTGGTGAGAAGATCATCAAGCCTTTGTTCAGTGCTGATCTTGATCCTCGTCGTAAAGGACGAGACGGTCGAAGGATTCGACTTGGCTACTGGCCCAGTGAGGATCCAGCCGAATATGGTTTCTTGACCGAGCAGAGTTCCACATACTTTGGATACAGAGCCACTCTTTATAATAGATGGAAGAATGTCGGCTCCTAAGAGCACGTCTATTTGAGAGCTCTGGTGGAAATGCGGATCAGCGAGTTGGAGGTTTGGCAGGTCCTTCAGAAGATCCTCGGAAATTGAGTAGGATGGAAGGTTGCCTGCCAATTGAGGGAGAACAAAGGCTGCAGTTTCTAGCTGTAACCTGGGAGTGATCGGGGAGCCAATATAAAAGTGGCACAACTTTTGTGGATTGGCTGAGATGGCTTGATTTAAGCCAGCTACTTGAACTTGCACGGCTTGGTAGGAGGGCTGTATGATGTTAAACATCCGTTCGGAGATGAACGTAGCCTCTGATCCTGGATCGATCAGTGCACGTGCCTTATAAGTCATGCCCAAATGGCAAATATTTATAAGCGCAGTGCCGAGAAGAACACCTTGCGTGTTCGCCGTGAAGTAATTTTGAATATTAGTCGTTGAAGGAGTGGACTGTATATTCGAATTTTGGGGAGTTGGTGCAGAATCTGCTGAAGAGGGCGCAGTAGGAGGGGTGCCACGATGCAGGAGTGTATTGTGGCGACCCTTGCACGTAAAACAATTATGTTGACTCGTGCAATCTTTAAGGATGTGTCCTCTTGCGAAGCAGTTTAGACACAACTTCTGCTGTTTGATGAAATTGGACCTTTCATCAACAGCCATTTGGAGAAAGAGCGGACACAGACGTATAGGATGGTTCTCCTTTGAGCAAAGTTTGCAGGTTTGTGGTTTGCCTACAACCTTTGTCTCAAAGGAGTTGACCTTCCTCGTAGGAGGCTCCTTTCGAGCAGGTTTGGGATTAGTCTGCGCGCTTGTACTGGGTTGTACGTCCTCTATCGCTTCCAATGTGCGATAGCGCTCTGAAAGGAAATTTGACATTTCCTTCCACGACGGAATTTCAGCCTTATTCTGTACGGACTGCTCCCAAAGTGATAACGTCAGCCTTGGGAGTTTAGACGAGCATAGAAAGATTAAAAGGCAATCCCAATTCTCAGTGCTGATTTGGGAGTGGTCTAGAGCCGTTAAGCAACTTTGTATTGTGCTTTGAAGTATTTGGATGGCGGCTCCAGACTCCTGAGAGACTGACGGAAGGTTGAAGAGGATTTTAAGTTGGCTGTTGACTAACAGCCTCTTATTTTCAAACCTATCCGTCAAGTTCTTCCAAGCAGAAGAGAAACCCTCATTCGTGAGAGGAGATTTGGACACGATTGCCTTTGCTTCGCCACTGGTCTTTGCATTTAAATGGAACAATTTCTCGATCTGACTTAGGCCGGGATCGGAAATGTAGACCGCTGTGAACAGATCACGGAAAGTTGGCCATTTAAGGTAGTCACCGCTGAACACTTCAGCATCGAAGGGTGGTGACCGGTAGCTTCGTGGCTGGAAGGCCATTTGTGGTGCTGCAGGTGCTGGAGGGGGAGCCGTTGCGGTCTCTATACTCTCATTTAGTTGAGAGGCAAGTTCCTCGTATATGGAATAACAGTGGTCATACCTTGCCTGCATGGCGATCTTGTCCTCAGCATTCGTCTCCGTTTGAGACAATGCGTTGGAACAGAGCTCATATTTAAGCTCTACGGTAGTCCATATGGACCGAAGCTGCTCAAGACGCACTCTGTGAGTGTGAAGTGAGGCTGTAGGAGAATTTTGGATCCTAGCTTCGAACTGCGTGAGCTTATCAGAAGCATTAATGAACTCTTGGAGTGCCATTTTTATTGCCAGTGAAATTTGATGACCAACTGAACGAGTGATTGGAGGAGTGTGCACCGAAATTTTTGGTACCTGAGTAACCTTAGAAGTGGCCGGAGTTGAAACTTTCCGGATAGTGGCTGGAGAAGGTGTTCTACCAAGAAGGGAACTTGGAAGAGAGCTGGAGCGTCTATGCGTAGTCGTGGGTACAATAAGGTGTTTCTTGGTGTCTTTACCACTATCAATTGGCATAACAAGCTTTCAAAAAAGCGAAAAAAAATGCAATTGATGCTGGTGACGGAGCCAGAAACGTGAAACAGAAGAGCGTAGAAAATCGGACGAGCAGAATTTCTTGTTTTAACAATAAACAAGAATGTTATACAAATAGAACGGAATTTTATCGAAACTATTGAGCGAGGAATTTGTTGATAAGTTACAAGGCAACACGCTTTTTTTTGAAAAGATTGCAAAAAAAAATAATATAAATATTATTTTATAATTATCGATATATTTTATTGAGTAATAATAATTATCGAAACAATTATTATACTCAGCGTGAAATTCTGAGAGAAAGAAACGCAAAATAATTTATTTAAAAAATAATATTATAATGTGGAAAAATAATAAATAAATAATTATTTATTATTAGGATATATTTTCTCAGACGGAGGAAAATATATTCGATAATTTTTGCAACGTTGCAGAGCTTTGTAATACCACAACACAGTGCACAATGAGACGATAAATAAAAAATAAGTGATTTTAAAAGTCACGGTTGCCCACTAAGTGATATTTAATATTTGAGCTAGTGCAGCCCTGGAACGATAACACTGAGTGAATGGAAAAAAGTGGTGGTCGGTCGATTGTGATCGAACTGCGATCACTAAGGGGACTGCGACCACTAAGGCGAAAAAAGTAAACAAAGAATAAAACGCGTACCTAAAAATAATTAAATTATTTTTAATTTCAATGTTGAGTTATATTCTTTTTTTTTTTAAAAAAGGAACTAAATACGTGTAGAGAAAGTGTAATGTAGTATGTTAGTTAAATGTGTGTCAATTTAATAATAAGACTATGTGTGTTTGTTGTGCCGGTGCAGCCAAAATATTGCTGCCGGTCAAAATTTATATTAATTGTACAATGTCCTTATGTTCTATTGGTTTTATTTTTATTAGGTTTAAGGGTGTGTACAATGGGGTAAGGTTTATCTCGGGGCTCAGCTGATTTTCGTTCAGCATTATTTTTCCTATTTTGATTTTACATTGTTTTATTGTTATTATTTTGTTGCCGTTAATTGTTACATTTTTATTTATTTCTTGGCAATTCTGTTCTATAATAGTGTCATTTATGTTCCAAGTGAGGATACTATTTGGTTCTACATATTTAATTATTTGATTAACTGTTGTAGGGACAAAATTACATATTGGGTTTGTTCGTTTTAATGATATTTTTAATACATTCATTGTTTATTTCTTTGATGGTTTTGATTATAGATTTTATCTTGTTCTTCAAAATAAGTATCTTTGTCTACGTGGTCAAGTTGATAGCCATTACTATCTGGATAGGGTATTATGTTAATAGTATGAATGGTTTTTTGTTTAGTAGGGATATGAGCTATGATAAGTAGTTGGTTAGTGTTAATCCAGGTTGAAGTTTTAGTTTGTAATATGTTACTGCTGTCAACGTTTTCTAGTTTGTCATAGTTGAGTAATTTTGGGTTAAACAGTCCTAGTCGCGAAAGTTGCATTCCCATTGCAATGTCTTCGATGTATTCGGTAAACTGGATTAGTTCGTATAGCATTTGTTCTCTGTTATTATGTTCGTCTTCAAATTCTTTGATTTTTTGCATGTTACTATTAATAAGTTGAATTACGTCACTCATTTCGTGTAGGTTGATTGAGTTTTTTGTTACGGATTCTAATTGGTTATGGATTTGTATTCGGTCGTTATTGTCTAGTGTCCCGAAAAAGGTATTTAAATGCAGATCCCATTATGTTGATTAGTCCGCGTTTCTGTCTATTTGTCTGGTGTAATGTTATAGCGTTAAGTTCCCTTAGCATTTTATTGTGAAGAAGTGCAATTTGGGGGATATGTGTATAGTTTGTTACTTTAGTGTTAAAATAGTGAGTTAGGTTGTCTATATCCGAGAGGTTTATGCGGAGACAATGGTGTTCGTATTCTGAAGGGATTTGAATGGGTTTGTCGGAGAATAGGAGATATCCGTGGTTAGTGTCAATGTTGTTTATTTGAAGTTGCTGGGCTTGGCATAGTTTTGTAAAGGTGAGGAGGAGTATTATGGTGAACCAGGGGCCTGTAAAATGGGAAGTTGATTAGTTTTTTTTCTGTTTTTTAAATTGGGTTTTGTAGTAATGTGTCTCTCTGTTTCTATTGGTGATTTTTGTAATGGTCTTCGTCGGTTTGTTCGACGTTCTTTGTTAATTTAAAAGGGTTTTCTAATTTTCCTTTTTGTAATGGTCCTTTTCCTGTATCTAGTGTCGACATTGTATTCGGTTCTGTTCTTATTTATTTCGTTAATTTTATTTTCTTTATTGTGTTGTGTATCTAGAATAGGTTGTCCGGCATAAATGAATATGTGAGCAGGGGTTTGTCCGGTAGTATCGTGTTTGGTCTTGTGGTTGTAAATGTAAAGAATTGTTTCTATTTTACTTAACTTTGGTTTCGTTGTCGTCAGAATTTTTTATGATACGGATTTTTTCGTTTATAGTTTTGTGGAGTCTCTCTATGTCAGCGACACCTGTTTTTGTAGTGTTTAGTTGTAATTCTACGTCTTCGGTTTCGAGCCAACGTTTGAGGGCTAAGCTGGAGAATGCGCCATCTCTGTCTGCTTTAAGAAGTTTAGGTTTCCCCAACTGATTAAATATGCGCATTAAAGCATTTTTGCATTCTATCCAGTCTTTTGTCTTTAATCTGTTCAAGGGTGGCGAATTTAGAATAAATGTCTATACAGCTCAAATAGTGGTTTCCTTCAGAAGAATAGATATCTATTACAAACTTATCGCGGCAATGTTCGGGTTTAGGGGTAATTTTCATTGGCATTTTTGTATTTCGGTGTTCTGTTTTTGCTAGGTTACAAACTTGACATTCGTTGATTATATTTTGGATAAGGAGTTGGCTATTTGGGAAGTAGTATGTTTTCACTGAAAGAGTTTTACAGTTTTCTGTATTCCGGGGTGTAAGAGTTTTTCATGTGTGTTTAGGATTAGTTCTTTGAAACTTGCATATGTGGGGATGTTTTTTAGTAAAATGAGGCTTCGGAAAATTTTTGTATATCTTGGATTCATTGTCTCTTTATATGCACTTTTGAATTACTTCGAAATCTGCATCGCTTTCGATGTAAAGAGCGCTGTTTTTTGAACAAAAGTAGTCGAGTAGATATCGTTTGGCTATTTCGAGGGTCATTTCTTCATATGAAAGGTGTATAATTTGTTTTTTGAAGTAAGTTTCTATTTCTGTACTATTGGGACCTTTGGTAAAGATGATTTGTCTTTTATGTTGATTGATGGGTTTCTCTGATAATCCGATCAAATTGCTACTGTCTTCTTCAGCACTATGTTGTGTAGATTCACCAAAAAATGTTTGTTCTATTTTTACTCTAGAAAGTGCGTCAGCTACCGTAATTTTCCTTTCCTTTTATATATTTTATGTCGAAGTCATATTCCGAAAGTCTAATTTTCCATCTTGTTAATTTTGAATTAGGTTCTTTTAGTTTGTGTAGCCAGCACAAGGGTTGATGGTCAGAAGCTACTTCGAAATGTCGTCCTAACAGATAGTGTCGGAAGGTTTTGGTGGCCCAAACTATTGCTAATAATTCTTTTTCTATGGCGCTATAGTTGACTTCATGTTCATTTAGTGTTCTGCTGATGTAACTAATAGGGTGTCCGTCTTGTGATAAAACAGCTCCTAAAGCTACATTGCTGGCATCTGTTGTTAATGTAAATTTCCTCTCGAAATTCGGTATTTTTAGGATCGGATCTTCAGAGATTAATAATTTTAACTTTTGGAATGCTTCTAAGTATTCTAAACTGCTTATATCTATTGTTGCTCCTTTTTTTAGGCACTTGGTCAGGGGTTTGGCAATGTCTGAAAAGTTAGGTATAAATTTCCTATAATATCCTGTAAGTCCTAAAAAGGCTTTAATTTCTTTAGTTTTTCTTGGTAGCGGATATTTAACTATAGCTTTGATTTTATCCGGGTTTGGTTTAATCCCGTCTTTAGTAATAACATGTCCTAAGAAAGTTGTCTCTTGTTTTAAGAACTCGCATTTATCTAGTTGTAATTTTAAGTTTGCCTGTGATAATTTTTCGAAAACAGCTTGTAAGGCTTGAAGATGTTCTTCTAAAGATGTGGAGAAAACTATGATGTCGTCTAGGTATACTAGACAACATTTATTTAAAAGTGGACGGAGTAAATTATTCATACATCGTTGAAATGTAGCGGGGGCATTTTTAAGCCCAAATGGCATTCGTGTATACTCGTAGTGTCCATATTTTGTAGAGAAGGCGGTTTTGGCTATTGACTCTGAGTCCATTTCTATTTGATGAAAGCCCTTTGCAAGATCTATTGTTGTGAAATAATTTGACCTCCCTAGTTTTCCTAATATTTCATCTATGTTTGGTATGGGGTATCTGTCGTTTATTGTTATTTCGTTCAATTTCCTATAATCTATTACGATACGAAGCTTCTGCTGTCCAGAAGCATCTAGTTTTTTAGGTACGACCCAAATGGGGCTACAGTATGGTGAATTACTTTCTCGGATAATGCCCTGTTCTAACATGTCCTGGATCTGTTTTTCTACTTCCTTTTCATATGTCTTGTTGGAAACTATAAACTTTAGAGTAGACGGGGATATTGTGTGTGGTGTTAATAATATGTTTTTCTTGGTTTGTGAACGTGAGCGTGTCACCTTCGCGAAATTGGATGTCTTGGTATTTTGTCAGTAGATTAGTTAGTTTCAGTTTTTCTTCTACGTTAAGGTGTTCTAATCGGAACAAGTTCTCCTGAAGTGTGGAGGTTTCTAAATAAGTGGGGTCTTGTGGAAATGAAGAGTCCATTTGAATATGGTTCTGTTCTGTAATGTTTTTAGCGTCTTTTATCTTGTATATTTTGTTAAATAGGGTGGCAGTTTTCTTTTGATAGTCGATTATTGCTTTGGCTTTGGACAACAATTTGCGTCCAATCAGCATGTCATAATGATCTGAGAACTGGTGGATCAAGAACTCTTGGGAAATAGGGAAGTAGTTGTTAGGTGGTATATTCGTAAGTTTGTTAATTATTAACGGGCCATTACTGGTGTGGATTAAGTAATTAGTTTCTTGTGTTGGTGTTTGAAAAATATTTCGCGTGAGCATATTTATCGTAGATCCTGTATCAATTAGACATTTCAATTCGGTATTATTATGTTTGATCGTTATATATTGGCTTGATCCGGGGCTACTAGCCGAAAATTTTCTGCTTGTTCAGGGTCGTCTGGTTCGTTGTCATTTGTTGTTGGTGTTTCCTCTTCTGTTGTTTCTGAATTGTCGTAGTTCTGTTCGAGGGGGATACTGAATTAGTTCTGGGGTATAGTCCGATTTGATAGGGATAAGGCTGAGGCTGAAAATATTCTGGGTAGTAGGGATAGTAGTAATGATAGTTATAAGGGTATTCGGGTTGGTTAGACGTTACCATTTCTTGGTATCTTAGCTCTTCTATGCTCATTTTAGACTGTCCGCTGTCTGATGGTCGTCTGTCTTTTTATGGGGTTGTTAGTCTGTGTGTTTCCCGGTTTGTGGATATGTTGTTCGGTGTGTGAGTGTGGTTAGGTCCGAAAGCGATTTTGGTCAAAAATATTTTGTCGGTTAAAGGCTGGGTTCGGTCTGGGTCTTTTGGGGATGTTAGGTTGTGGGTAGGTTAGGTCTTTTTTGATATTGGGGAAAAGGGGTTTGATTGGGCCTGGGTGTATGGATTGGTGCGTATGGGTATGGTGGATAATAGGGTTGAAAGACGTTGTTATGGTACGGTTGAAAAGGTGTTATAGGTTTATTTTGGCCATTAACTTGTCTATTTGGTAAGTTACTTGGCTCCTTTTAGAATTAGGAGCTGGCTTAAAGTTATCTTTGTTTAATGTTTGAGGTTCATATAGACCCTTTTCTTGTAAGATATTAATAAGAGATCTTAAATCGGGAATTCGGCAGTTAACTATTCTTAGATGAATATGGTTAGGGAGTTTTAGGATCAAGTTTTCTATGCTATCTTGAATAAGTCTGGTAAATAAGGCGGTTTCAGCTGAGTTATTTTCTAGTTCTAACTTACTCATTAAAACTTGTCGTCTTTTCTCGGCTTCCTCCAGAAACTGCCTGATGTTGCCTTTGTATTGAATGTTCCGAAAATCCTCCAAAAGTTGATGACTCGGTGCCTGGGGTTTGTAATATAGGATCAATCTGGTCCTTAGTTCAATCCAGCTGGTGAAGTTGTTGGTCCCGAGAGTACGGATGACGTCGCCGCTGATATTGCGTTCGATGTGTCCATAAATTATCAACTTCTGCCTTTCGTCAGTAGTTTGGTATAAGGCCAGAATGAAGTCGATGCGAGTTATAAATGTATGTAGAGTATTCGGGTCTCCATTGAAGATTTCGACAGCATTTATCTGTCTCTCGACCTGACTCATATTTGAGTCGGATAGTATTATAGGGCTTGCTGTTGCCATTGTTGTTGTTGTATTTATTGTTATTTAATGTTTTAGGTAAGGTTCACGTTCTGGGTAAGATTTGCAGTTTCGGATAGGTTTTGTTTTTTGATAAGGTTCTGGTTTTCACTATTAGTTGGTGTCTTCGTTGAATTTAGGTTTGTATTTTGGATGAGGTTTGTTTTTTTGGATAAGGTTCTAGTTTTCACTATTAGTTGGTGTCTTCGATGAATTTAGGTTTGTATTTTGGATAGGGTTTTAGTTTTGGATAAGGTTCTGGTTTTCACTATTGGTTTGTGTCTTTGTAGATTTTAGGTTTATGTTTTGGATAGGGTTTTCGTTTTGGATAAGGTTCTGGTTTTTACTGTAGGTTTTTGTCTCTGGTCGAACTTTAGGTTTATGTTTTGGATAGGGTTTTGGTTTTCACTATGGGTTCTTGATTTCCACTATTGGTTTGTATTCCAGGTCTGAGCTTTGTGTTTGTGTTTGTTGTTTGTTCACTTATTAATTTAATTCACTTATAATGTTTGTTATTCACTTAGTTATAGTTCTTTAGCTTAGGTTTTGTTGAATTTTCGCACTTATTTGTTCGTAATATTTCTGTTATTCACTTATTTGTAAGTTTTTAATTTAAGTTTGTTGGGTTGCGCTCTTAGCTGTTTCGCTTTGGTTTTGAGTAACCTTTTGTGGATTTACTACTCAGCGAATTCAAAGGCGTCTTCTTAAAATTTGATTGTAATTTTAAGTTGTTTCACTTTCGTGGTCACTTTATGGGATTGAGTACCATGTTGGTTAACACATTTTCCGTCGGTGAACATTAACTGACACGATCTGCGTTTGTTATTACTCCACTTAGCCGACGCGAGATATTGAAGTTGTAGTTCTTTAGCGGATGATACACAGAGAATTGAATATGTTTAATATCGCATCAACTATGTATCATCCTACCGGCTGCGCCACTTACGTAGTTACTATTTTTCGAGTCGAATAAATGATCCGTCTGTAACGAAGACAAAGATCAACGCTGAAGCCAATATAAATTGAAACACGAACAATTTCGGTGAACGTCTTTATTTTAAAACTGTCAGCTTAAGACTAAATGTACAGAGTTTTGATCGGCTCGAAGTGAGTCGCGAGAAACGGAAATGTGTTTGTCAGCATTTTTATTTATTTGTGTTTAAGTGCATGCAAAAAGAATGATGAAGTTATACAACAATCATGCGCTTTACTTTGTTGGGGGTTTCAAGTTTCGTTACGTTATGTTGTGTATTTATGCACGCGCAAGATTGTATGCGCGTTGTTCTTGTTAGATTTAAGTTTATGTAAGCGTAATATGAGAAGCATATTATGCTACTATATCACACTCTGAAGCTGAATGTTATAAGACCTGATATTGCTGAAAATGCTTAGCAGTATGTAATTTGCAATGTTGAATAAAAAAATTTCGCATACGATCAGTAGGCGCCGTTCCAAAGTAGCCGATACAAAAATGAATTTAAGTACAGTATAAAACACAGCGTGACACAGTTCACCACAGAATAAACGCAGTACAAACAAAATAAACACACAACAAAAACGTAACGAAAACGAAACACTTCAAAAACACAGCAAAGACATAGCTCGTTGTTCAACAATCCACACCGTTGCACTAATGCACTTCGCATAACAACTGAGAATAAGTGCATTGATAATAAACAACATAAAGAAGAGGAAGCTTCAGCATGTCCGTTGTCAAATCACAAAATAAATACAAGAATGCGGCGAAGTCAAAGGACATCGAAGACCAAAATGCAGACGAAGAATATTTTATGGAAGAAGAGGAATATGAGTACGAAGAAGAGGAAGACTTCTCCGAAGTGGAAACCGAATTAAGCTTGTCCGAGGGAGAGCCCGCTCTACACGTCGGCAAGATAGATCTCTCTTTTCCAGAGACAACAGAAGAATTCGCGGATAGTCCTCAGTGTTATCCCCCTTCCTACTACACGCTGTCGGCTAAGGAACGCCTTTTGCTTCTGTATGCTGAAAATTTCCGAAAACAGTTTGTTTTGTTACATCCGAAACATCGTGCAATGGTCCTGGCACTCCCTAATGAGTGCAATGTGCAGGTAAAATGATTATAGCCATACCCAAAATCGACTTGAGTTATCGGAATTATGCATATGCCCATAGAAATTCGTTTGTAACACGATTCGACCGACCGCATTTGCTTTCCCTGAGCTTATATCGAGCTATGAAAACATAGCTAGATTCGTATCAGATTTTGTTGACTATCAACCATTGAAGGACCTGATCAATCCGGTAAGTTTACTGATACTTTATAAATTTGTGGAGTATGTGGGAAGAGAATGTTTAAAATTTTCATTTCGAATAGGGGACAATGCTTCTCTCTCTGTTGGGTATAAATAGTCATTGTAACCAGAAGAGTTTGGTTTCCAACTGAAATAAGTGATGAGAATAAATCAAATATTCGAGTCCCTCAGAGGAAAGAAGTCGAAAAATTCGGAAAAATTGTGACAAAAAAATCCTTGCCCCCCCTAATAAAATCAAATATTCGAGTCCCTCAGAGGAAAGAAGTCGAAAAATTCGGAAAAATTGTGACAAAAAAATAACTAAAAAAATAAAAAAAAGAAGCTCTACAGGCGCGCCAAAACCACATAATAAATACAAGAAATTGAGACCACCACGATCCTGAACAAGAAATAGAGGCCACGTTAAGGAAAATCGCCGCGGCCAAAAAAATGGATGAAGAATACTTTATGGATGAAGAGTACTTTATGGATGAAGAGGAATATGAGTACGAAGAAGATGAAGAGTTCTCCGAAGTGGAAAGCGAATTTAGCTTGTCCGAGTGGAGAGCCCCCACACGTGGCAAGATAGATCTCTCATTTCCAGAGACAACAGAAGAATTCCGAATAAGTCCTCAGTGCTATCCCCCCCACTGTCAACTAAGGAACGCCTTCTGCTTCTGTATGCTGAAAACTTCCGCAAACAGCATGCTTTGTTATTTCAGAAACGTGCAATGGTCCTAGCCCTACCCAACGAGTGTAATGTGCAGGTAAAATGATTATAGCCATACCCAAAGTCAACTTGAGTTATCGCAATTATACACATGCCTACAGAAACTCGTTTGTACCACGATTAGACCAACTGGATTTGCATTTCCCGAGTTTATGGAAGGCTATGAAAATATCGCAAAATTTGTTGCAGATTTCATTAAATATCAACCCTTGACGGATCCCATTAATTTCGTAAGTCTAATCATTTGCAGTCCATTATTTAGTTGCATAATGTTTAGCATCAACGCTTGATTTTGTACGATTGCGTTTGTTTAATTAATTTTTTTTCAATCGGGTCTAGAATGTTTTTATAACTAACTAAAAGTAAATACTTTTTAACTGCTTTATAAAATGCCGAATTTATCAAAACTGAGTATTGCAGTGTAAAGCATAGGTTTATAACCAATCTACTAATTTTCCATTTCCGTTGATGCAAATGTTGAATCGGATGATATTCTTATAGCCTAAGAACCTTTCGGTCGAAATAGTGTTTTTGTATCGACATATCGCATCCTGAAACGATATAAACTTTACAGCTTACCATAGTTTCTAAAAGTATAGGGATACCTTGGAGGGAAGGTTTCTTTAAAAATTTGGTTCGATTTTCAAAAATGATGTCAAAGATTTGCCAATTGATTGCAGTTGGTTCCTCCTAGTGCAAGAGAAAAAAACTTTTCTTTTTCCTGGTTAGGATGCTTAAGATATCTGCTAAGAAGGGAAACAAGTCCATATATTTCCATAGCTTGCACTAAAGTTCCACCAGTAGTGTTTTCAATTCGTTTATTAATTTAAATATGTCTTACAATTATGACGTCAAGCCAAAAATTTAATAAAAATTGTCTACCCCAAAATGTTTGATTGAACACGGTTTCAAAATCAATACTTGTACACTTATAAATTCATAAATAAATTTTATTTGTTATATTCAATGGATTTTAAATTGATAAAATTCTTATGAGCACATTGTTCAATATTTGCATGAGTATTTTAGTTATTAAAAAGTTTTCAATATCAAATCCATCCGATTGACTCGCTCCGCTGCACCCTGCGCCTTTAATCTTAAGATATATATAACTATAAACTCAAAGCGTCAACATTTTTCTAGTATACATCAAAACATTATTTGTTTAGTTAAGATACGTAAATATAAAAACTCAAACTCGTGAAACAATTTCAAAATTCATTTTAAGTATTTACATTATTTCTCATTATTTAGTACTTCAATAAATACTTGGAATTTGTAATCCGAATGAGTGAAAGAAGTTGGGAATATTGAACACAAAATAAATATTCCACATTAGCTAGCAACGATCGACGCAGCTCTGCGATCGACGCTTAATATAATTCAAACATATTGTACATATAGTAGGCAGATATAATATGATGGAAGAAATATAAGTTATTCTAGGTCTGTACAACTTCGTCACTGCTCGAACTGAGTTCTTCGGGCTGTTGGTATTCGCCTGTAATTTGGCAGTCATCGGGATCGTCAAGATCTTCGGGTTCATCAGGATCGTCTGGATCGTCGTCGAGGTCACAGTGTACAAATTCGTAGGGAGGGAAGATCAGTGAGCTCAGCAGCGTAGCCGATGATTGGTAAACAGCTGGCGGGAATTGATGGAATCTCGTTGACAGTGGGTAGGGCATTTCGAAACTGTCCGTGCAGCTAAGATCGGGATCCGATTGATTACATCGTGGCGTCTCCTGCGGCTTGGGCACCTGCTCTTCGCTATCGATTTCAATTACCGTTTCCTTCTGCTCCATCTCTATCTCAGTTTCGTCATTATCCGTGGCTGGCTCCGAAAGCGCCAACTTCGGCTTGTCCTATTTTCGGCGACGACTTTTGTTTCTACTTGTATCCTCGTGGGAGCTCTCTTCTCCATCGGCCAAGCAATTCTCAGAACTGCGATTACTTGCCTGATGGGTATCACTGCTGGACTTGACGGCTGCGATGAGGAATCTTAGCTGCATTAACTGCACGGCAGTCACTCGCGGATTGCTGCAGTTTTCCAGCCACTGCAGAAACTTCTCACCATGCCGGATGGCGACAGTTTCCTCGTCATCGCCCCCATCCAAGTCAGCTGCATAGTTCATGCACTTGGCACGCTCCTCCTCGTCGGTTTTATTTGAATTGTTGTTATTGTTGCTGGCACTCACATCGTTGTTGTTGTGGTGATGGTGTGAATCGCTGGTGAAGCTAGTCTCCGATTCCTCGCATCCAGCATCATTGTTAGTGGGTGTAGGGGCATGTCCATCGGCATTGGCTGTTGCATCGCAGCTTGCTCCACCGATTTTATAGATAATGTTGTTAAGCACACTCTTGCATTCTTCACCAACACTGCCCGACGCAGCTATTGCTGCGTCACCTTCTGGCCTGGTCGGATTTGCCTCTGACTGGGCCTCTGCTTCGGTTTCATTAGGCTCAGGGCTGTGATCACGACTGTAGCTGACTGGAGAAGCCATGGTGGGACTCGGCGTGGAGCTGGCCGTTTTCACAGATTTTGCGGACAAATCTTCCGGTTTGCCAGAGGTCTCGCCTTCCTGATCTACCTCGGGATCAGTCGCCCCGTCGTTGTGATCGTTCTGATTGGGCTCGTTCGATGACAGGCTTCGAACCGAGGGTGTTCCAGTCTCTTTAGTTAGCTGCGAATACAATATGTTCTCAAAGGGTGGCTTGGAGACATCCTCTGCCGACTCAGCGGTTACCGATGAAGCCGGATGTTGCAAGGAGTTGGCCTGTAGAGCCGCCAGAGCTGCAGCATTCGGGTTGAGTGAGTGCAGTGAGGCCCCGAATGCCTTGCACCAGTTATACCAAGCGGTGTTCTTGTCGTCGAGACTACCCGATGGCGTGGACGAGGGAGTCAGTGGAGCTGAGGGAATGGGTGGTGTGTTCGCATACTGATTGAT
>JAEIFJ010002310.1:0-36767 GCA_018903435.1 Leucophenga varia | reverse complement strand
AATGTGTTGGCTCATAACATATACCCTGTAAAAAAATTCTTTAATAAAAGTGTGCTATGTATGTTATGCATTGTTATTATGTAACAGCTGAAGTACTTCAGCTTGGATTCGAAGCTGATATAAACTCTTTCCGTACGTATGCAGCGTATTTCATAGTCAAGCTTACTCGACTGTTTCATGCTTTGTCTATATTTTTTGCCCTGCTTTTGCAATGTATCTGTTTGTTGTTTTGGTATGAATTTGTCGCTATTTTAATGTTTGTGTCAGTTTTTAATTGGAAACTGTGCGCAAACAATATAATGTGTTGGCATTTTCTAAAAAAAAATAAATAAAATTATTATATTTCATCTCACTTACTCTTTTATTCACGTGTGTGTATGTGTGCAAACGCTGCCATTTTGTGTTTTTTGTAAATATTTAATTTTTACATGACAATTTGTTTTTTTTATTTATTTAATTTGTAAACGATTAGTTTGCTTCTTGTTTGCTTTTTCAATAAATTTATTTCGTGTGAATGAAAACTAATCTTTTGTTATGATATTATTTGTGTATTAGCAATGTTCTATGGATATTGCAAATATTACGTATACGCAATGTCATAATAGTTGAAAAGCCTAATTTTAGGAAACACAAACTATTGTGTTATTTATTTGTTTCATTATGCTTGAATATACAAATTAAATAATAAATTGCTGTTAGTAGATAAAAATAATTTTGCAAACTTTGGCCTTTTTGTCTTTTGAATTTCGCGGCTCTTAGATCATTTGAAAGGTCTTGACATAACCTACAAAAAAGACGCTATGCATGATTAGTTTGAATACTGCGTTCAAAAGTTATAGACGTGTAAGCATGGAGTTCACTAACGCCGAAATTCGCGCTATTTTTAAGTTTTTACTTCGTTAAAGGCAAATCCGCTAGAGAAACGTTTCGTGAGATTAATGGTGTTCTGGGGGATGGTACTCTATCACTTCGAACCGCGGAGAAATGGTTTCGACGATTCAGAGCCGGTGAAAACGACACCATGGATAAGCCAGCCGGCGGAAAACCTGTGACGACGAATTACGATCAAATCATGGAAAGCATCGAGTTAGACCGGCATGTGACAACTCGTGACATCGCCCAGGAGATGGGAGTTAGTCACCAAACCATTTTAAACCATCTGCAAAGGCTGAATACAAAACAAAACTTGATGTTTGGGTTTCGCATGATTTGACGCAAAAAAACCTTCTGAAAGAGTATACTGCAGCTTAAGAGAGGCAGACAACAAGCACATAGGTAAGAATACCGGGCAGAGATTCTGCATAGGCTGACGAATTAAGTTCTAAAGGGAACTAAATAGTAATTTGGTATAGTGGTTTAGTAGCCCGTAGGAGTATTCACATCAGATCGTACATTATAACTGACAATTCATTTGCTCGTATTTAGTGTTCACGGCGTGTCGTACATTACCACGAACATTTTAATAGTGTAGAGCGACCGTAGTAAGTTTTAGGTTAGATTCAGTCACTGCAGGAATACAAAGGCAGTTGACCACCTTCAAGTTTGTAGAAAGGGAAATAATATCAGCGAAGGGCAACCCAAGTGTATTCGGAGAAGCGTCATGCGAGGGCTACCACAGGAGTTCGGGGAATTTAGAAATTTTGTTAATTAGAGATATACTATAACTTCGCCCATAGTCTCAACTATCAAAAAATATCTGTTGCGGTGAATCTAGGCCAATGGCAAGCATACCACTGTCGAAATTTCAAAAATTAAAAATTTAAGACTCTTCTTATCCGCTAAATCACTAAATTGAGTACCATTCCGAAAATGTTTTAAAAGATTATTACTGTTCAATTGAAAACGTTTTTTTTTTTTTTTTTTAGACTCAATTGTTTGTTCTCATCTTATTAGTTTTTCCTACAGTTTATCAAAAATGTATTGAATCAGAAAGAAAAAAATTGCACCTTTTCTAAGGAACCTTTATTGGGCCACAGTCGTTCATCTTCTGCCATATACTAATCGTTTGAAACCTATTGATCTTTCAAACTTGGTCTCACGACCATCTATGCACTCAGTGGGTTTTCTTCATAAGACTATGTATGGTAATGCGTAATTGTGTGCCTTTAAGGTTGTCTCAGTGCACAACAAGCAATGCCAAACTATTCTATAAAAATATCTATTCTCAATGCTGAAGTATTAAATATTGTATTTTAATTTTACTTTTAATAGAATTTTTTTTTTTAATGCAACCATTAAGATCATGAATCAAGGCATGAGTGAGTCGAAACGCAGTTGGTAATAACACTCTAACAGTAGGCGTTCTTATTTTACTTTTAGTGCTTAAGTAGGTTATACATAATTAAGTTTTATATTGTTTAGTTTTAGCAAATGTTTTTTTAATGTAGTTGCGTAAAATAATAAAAACAAATTTAACTACCTAAATAAAATGTGTAAATGTACATTTTGAATGAATGGTAATGCCTAAAACATATACTGATCGCTTATATACATGCACGAAGAATTGTAATAAAAAAAAAGCAGTGCCAATCCGTTAGACAGTTTGAGTAAAATTAAAAAAATATTAAATGTCAACAACACACATAAAACCGCAAAGCACGCAAGAAAATAGAGCAAAAAACTTTTGCGTAACATCAATGAAAAATGTTGTTGTGCCTCACATATTGCTCATACGCCGCGTAGTCGCGTATTAATAAAACCGCAAGTAAGCATTGTGTGCAGAAAAAAAGAAGGAAAAGTGGCATAAAAAGTAAAGTTAAAAAATGAAAGAGCATAGGAAGCATGCAATGCACGTTGTTTATATTTTTATATTGTATATTTTTTTTCCTGTACACATACATATTTTATTTATTTGCCACTACTTTTTGTTCACTATTTTTCACATGCATTATTTAAAAATTTTTTTTTTTTTTTTTTTTTGCATGGTTTTTTTACTCAGTGGCATTTGAAGTGTGAATGAATATGCCTCGAGTATCTATGTAAAATTGTTGTCGCATGGACCCATTGTATGCATTTCTTACACCTGCAACTTGTCGCAACTTCATGTGGCAGGAAGTGTGTTTGAATAAAATGTAAATTGTTTTATGTCTTATATATTGTTGCTGTTGTTTATTGTTGTCGTTGCTATTTCCTCGCTGCATACTACAACATTTATTTTTTTTTTTTTTTGTTTATATTTACACATTGCTACTGTTTGCTGTTTACATTTTATTATTTTATTATATTTTTCTTTTCGTGAATTTTGGGCTTCTGTTCTTATTTTTTTTTATTTACATGACTTGAAACGTGTCACGGAAGTTGCTACTGTTTACTTTTCTTTTTTACATAATGAATGTTATTTAAATGTTGCACACACACACACAGATACAGTTTCACATAAGACTATGACGCATATAAATTTGAACCATGCTGTTAGATTTCACTTTTGTTCACGGTGAGAAGTATTGACTTAATCTTTCGAAACACGTGGTATATTCTTTTAAATAAGATTGACTAGCAATTGGTGTTGGCATAAAGACTAGCAGTGTGATTAGTGACTGCGACTTGAAAAATCGCAGTGACTGCAAACAGTGATTAAAACGCTTCACTGTTCGCAAAGAGCGTTATACAAAATCGTCGCTCACTGAACATGTCCACTGAGGAACAGAAAAAAATCGCAAATCACTACATTCAGTCACAGTGCGATTTTCAAATCACTGTGAAATAATCACCGAAAGCTATTTTTTTTTTTTTTTTTTTGACAACACTGGAAGTAGTATTACTTGGGAAGTGATCTGAAATGTACGAAGATGAAAAAGCTATATTTGCCGTTAAAATTCTGGACTACTCCGTTGATCAGTTAATATTCATTCAAAGCGGATGTATCTAGTGTGTACTTTAATCGGCCATCGATTTGAGGAGTAAATACTTCTTCTAAAGAGAAGAGAAGTAGGAATTGTAGGCGCACAAAAAGAAACAGAACATTAGTAATTTTGAGAAATGAAAGTCCTTTTTTACGTGCTGTTTCCAGAAATAGTTTTTTGACCAACTCGAGAGTGAAAAAAGTTGTCGCCTATTAACTTTTTCCCTTTCAAGCTTTTTGTAAAGTTTAATGCAAAGCTTTATCCTTGGCTCTTTTTCTGTTTTGCTTCTTCATCAAAATCGCGAAATTTGTCTTCAATTTTGACTCTGCCATACTTGTTGGTATTTGCAAAGATAATTGAAGGGGTGGTTTGGCGGCATGGGAAAAATAGCAAAATCGTCAAAGACAACATGTCACTACATCTCGATACTGCAAATCGATTTTTTTGCTGCTCATGTTGCAGTTTCAATTGGCTGATAGAGTAATGGTGTAACACTTCATACCATTTTGTATTTGGCCATTAAGAAGGCATTAACCGAGTTAGCTACCCCCACGACTGCTTCTTTTGCTGACTTTTGTTTCGTCATTTACCGATTTATAGTCAGAGTTCACTTCTGAAATATGCGAATCACTTTAACAAGGATTTGTATGTTTTTTTTTACTGTACCCGAAGGATAAAAGGGTATATTAAATGTGTGCGAATGTTTGTAACAGAAAGAAGCAAGCTTGATTTGCACTGTAAAGTATATTTTATATATATTTTTATGTATATTTTATTGCTCAAGTGAAAGGTAAGTTAAACTAGCTATGTCTGTCCGTCTGTCTATTTTCCGTCTCTCCGTCCGTCCGTCTGTCTGTCTGTCTGTCTGTCTGTCTGTCTGTCCATCTGCCTGTCTTTTACCGTCCGTCTGTTCTCTGATTATCTGGTTATCACGGAGACTATAAGCGATATTTGATACTAAGATTCTCCTGAGCCATCATGTATACACTTAAAATCGGTTTTTCTCTAGTCATATTTTTAAGGAGTAGCCCCCATACAAATCTTCCCCAAAATATTGGATTTTTGCATAAAAGCTTCTTTGTTTCTTATTCTAGGAGCTTCAAATTTAATATGAATTATGCCTATGATAGTCTCAATGAAATATCCCATTATGGGTACGACCAAAAAAAAAATATAGGTATAGTCTCTATACAAATTTAACCTATTTTTGGAGTTTTTATATGAAAGTTCAATAAAATAATGTATGGCACTATGATAGAACTTAACTTGAGGTACCTTAACATTGGGTACGGTGTATTCTGGCAGTCTATCAAAAATTCTGAATGGTAAATAATGATAACAATTAATAATCCAGTTACTTACCTATCTATAAGATATATGGATAAATTTTGCATAACACAAAAAAGTCCCACACAAAAATCAGCCAATGCCAAATTAGCCAAGAAAAAATTTGTTATTGAACGCAGACGACGCGACAATGTTACAACCAAGATTACCAGCAGATTACCTGTAAATACAAAAAAAATATATATCGAAAGTCATAAAAAAAAAATAGTTTTAAAAATCTAAAAGCTCAAAAAGTAAACTCCAAGAAAGCACTCGACAAATAAATAACTATTTGACAATTTCAAAAATATTTCCTATGAATTTCCTTTCTCAAGAATTTTATTTTTGTCTTATTTCCGTTTCAGTTTCCAAAACAGAAATTAAATGTATTAAAGTTGTCACAGACATAAAAAAAAACAAAAATGCAAAAATTACTAGAATAAGTCAGACGCAAAAAAAATGGAAGTGCACGACTATGTTTTGTGCTGCAGCAAATGAGAAATATAATAAATGAAATGAAAGAAACAATAAAACTTATTTAGCTCTGAGAAAATATTTGCTTTTATTTTAGTCATTTTAAAAATTTTTGCAGTAGGTATATGCGACAGACTTTCAACTGGCTTAATTCGTGCTAACAAATTTTAAGAAAAATTCAGCATATAAACCTTGTTTATAGCCATGTGTAGCGTATTATGAAATGAAAGATCCTTGTAAAACTGTAAATGCCAAAAAAAAAAAAAAAAAAAAAAAAAAAGTTGTACAAACAAAACCATAAATCTATTTGGATGTAAGTACTTAAATTGTTAACAAAATATGCATGACTCTGCCAGTCGAGTCGAGCAGTTGTAACGAAAGAATTTGACATTGTAGAACAAAAGTAATAAGTTTATGCATTTCATTTTATTTTTTAAATTATCTTGGGAGCTACAATGCTATAAAAACAAAAACAACAAAAAAAAAATTGTACATATAATAAATGTCACTGTCAATTTTGGTGTTGTAACACTGTGAGCAGCCATTAAAATGCAAAATGAGTTGTTATGCTTTTAATTAATTTGGAATTATAACTTGACAGCATATATATTCGGTTGACTAAATTAAAAACTTATGTTGAAGCTTAAATACGCATAGTAACTCTGATTTTAGGTATATGGCGAACTGATATCGATTAAATATTCATAATGTTTATGGAAAACTTTTGCACACGGAAATGCGTAGCTTAACAAATGTAGAAATCCAAACCGTAATACCCGGTTTTGTCTGAAACATACTTCTCTAGCACCCCCTATTAATATGTAATAATTTCAATGGATTATGTTGTTCATGCTTCTTGTAACATGCATATTTTTTTTTTTTATACCCGCCACACATAGTGGGGAGGGTATTATCATTTTGTCAGAAAGTTTGTAACGCATTAAAGGAGACGTCGTAGACCCTATAAAGTATATATATTCTTGATCAGCTCGACGAGACGAGTCGATCTAGCCATGTCCGTCTGTCTGTCCGTCTGTCCGTCTGTCTGTATTTATGCGATTCCATTCGCTCAGTTTTAAAGATATTGACCTGAAACTCGGAACTTAAGCTTTTTCTCAGTCCTAAGCAGTTCAAGTGTTAAAAAATCAAAGTGCCACGCCCATTTTAAGGTATAGCCCACATACAAACTTACCGTTTTTTTTTCTAATTTTTGCATGAAAATAGCTATTATTTATAAATGTAGTCACTCGAAGTTGAAAAGAAATACTTCTAATGTCATCCAATATCAAATCCAAGCTGCCACGCCCATTTTTAGATATAGCCCCCATACAAACTTACCGCCCATTATCAATTTTTGTATTAAAATAGGCATTATTTATGAAACTATTCACTCAAATTTGGGTAAAAACACTTGTAATGACATTCAATATCAAAACCAAGGTGCCACGCCCATTTTTAGCTAAGGCACCCATACAAACTTATTGATTATTTTCGAACATTTGTATGAAAAAGTAATTATTTTCAAATATATATTTATAAATGTATATAAGCTACTGATGATCACACACATAAACTATTCAAAGATTCGTGTGACGGGTTTAAGCTTCGGTTCCACCGAAGTTAACGTTTTTCCTTGTTTTTTATTCAAATATTTTAAAAAAATATATCGAATTTCTGTATCGATTATATGGGTGATCCCCATTTTTCCAAAACGATATACATATGGCCTATGTTCGCCTACTTGTTGAAAAGGGCCCACTGTAAGAATATTATAGATATCGGTCCAGTATATTTTTAGATAATTTACGTCTATTTTCGAGAGCGAAGTGACTCATTTTGAAATTGAAAATGGCGAATCCAAAACGAAAGAGTTCGAGTGTGTTCAACGAAGACAACAGTCCTTGTCGACTTAATCTCACGGGATGCCTAGGTACCATTAGGGGTTGTTTAAAAGCAAATCTGCATTCCAGAGAGCTCATCGTCTGGTACCAATTTCGAAACCATGTTGACATTGGCACATGTTAACTCCCACCTTGGTTAAGTGTGAGGACTATCTAAACTTAGTTGCCTGACTGATAGGCCTGGTTGTTTACGGCAAGGTACGGACAAAAAAAGCCTCTTACCCTGTAAGTTTGTTATAAAGAGAAGCCACATTGATGCCCCCAGGGCGTCCTACTCCGCCAACCCGGCCCCTCTGGCTGCCCCTGGTACCAGACTCTGTCTCTGGTTGTATTTTAGAGCTGATCTTAATTAAATGTTTATCATATGATTAAAGGGTCACTGAATCGAATCTGGTATCCATTTAATTTCATCTCTTCAGATCTTTGAACAATTCTGCGATGTCCGTCTGTTCGTGTTTAAAATATTTTTATGGGATCTGTAATAAAGTTATCAAGAGAAAGCTTAAGTAGCAAATTTCAGCTCAATGTCATTGAATCTGTGCCAATAAATCGTGCAGACAGACAGACATTGCTAAATGAGCCATCACTATGGTGTGATGGAATATAGTCAAATATACTTTGAATTAACCTTTAGCAACCTCAAAAATATTTTTAAAAAATTATGATCACAGAATAAAACAAAATTGTTGTAGACAGACGGGCATTTGCTATATATAATAAATATGGGCAGACGTTTAGATCATCCCAAAAAAAAAATTTTAACTGAATCCAGGCGATATATTTTTTTTTTTTTTTTTTTTTTGTTTCTTCAATTTTTCGTCATTTTAAAACCGCCATTTTGAATTTCTGAAAATGCTATTTTGCTTTTGAGCCCTCTTTGAATGTCTCATATACATACACACACATTTACATTTACATATGTATAGAGATAAAGTCGGCTCTTTGAACAGATTATTAATATTTACGACTACGCTTTATGAACTGATTGGGAAAACATTCATATGAGTAAAATCAGTAGATAACTATTTCATTATTATCACATACATATAGTATCTATATAGTATATAGATTAAACAATATCGTTCTTAATGCTGTCGTCATTGAACTTAACAAGCGACAATGCCACAAAGTATGTTTCATTTTCATTAATCTTTTAGCCTTTATACATGTCGTACAATACGCTGCTACATATTGATACTTTAAGCCTGATAAAATCAAGCAAACAAAGCCAATTCAGGAAAGGAAAAAAACCAAAACGAACGGAAAGAAAAAAAGAAAATCCAAAACAATGAAATCGCTCAGCAGAGACACAACCACAAATATAACCAAAAACTGTAAATATTACTTTTTGGCCAGGCAAACATATTGCTTGACTCTTCGATTGGCTTGATACGGATAAATACATACACACACACACACACATGTAACACACACATTTTCAACTATTTTTTCTATTCTTTCTTTATTTTTTTTTTGTTTTTAAGTTTTTCATCGACTTGAATATTTGAGCTTGAACTTTTTGATTTGCCTTCTCATAACAAAAAAAAAAAAAACGGAGGCACAATGTCTTTGCATATTTTCGCTGACACGGCAATTACTCAGTTGCTCGTTAAAATGGCCCAAGATAGTCGTAATACTTTCGCGTGTGCATTGTGCTATTCTGTTTGTTTCGATTTTTATTTGCAAAGTTTGCATTTTACTTTTGACTTTTATATATCTTCTGAGGTTTTAGTCTCTCAATATCAAACACATTGTTTGCCTTGGGAATTTTTTTTTGTTGTTTTTTTTTTTGTTGCTTGGTTTCATCAAACTTTCATAAATTATTTACTATGTTTTTTTATTTTCTTCGTTTTCACATTCATTGGCACCACATAAGCCATTAAATTTATTGGCTCTACTCAAAACAGCGCGTTTGAACTTAATACTTAAAGCCGACATTGCGTATACGTTATGCACATACTAATGTGTTGTTTTCGCGATGAGCGTCTTAGTTTAATGGCATTTCAAATCTGATATAAAAAAAAATTATGTTTAACCCTCTTACAGACAAGATCTTTAAAAATTTTCAAATCATGTTGATATATTTTTAAAAAAGAAACAAACTTAAATTTGAATTTTTAGACACAAATATGTATTGGGAAGACTGCTCGTTTTGAGACGAATTTCAAGAATTCGGTTCCAGAGCACACTAATAATATTTTTTTTTCATTTTTATGTATACTACCAATTTGAAAAGCTCGGGTTAGGAAAAAACTGTGAGCCAATTTCCTTAATTTTTCCATTAAAACTATAATTTCGATTGAAAATTTGAAATAAAAATCAAATTTATAGTCTCTTTTCCTCGATGACATACCGATGACAGCCCCATACTAGTCGTAGACGGCAGTTTCATATAAATGACGCAGTTCTATTGCATGACATGTCTTGCATGACATGTCATGCATAAAATGTCTTACGCGACTTCTTGTCAACTCTGACAATACTTCGCCTTGAATGACTAAAACGCCTTGAATGACATGTCATGGATGACAAGTCCTGGAAGACTTCTAGGATGACAAGTCTTGCAAGACTGTTAGACATGTCTTTAAAGACTCCTTGGCTGGCATATTTAATGACAAGTCTTGCAAGACATCATGGATGACAAGTCTTGTTAGACTCTTGGATAAAATTTCTTTTAAGAGTTTTTGGTATGCAGGTCTTGTAAGACTTATTGGATACACGTCATGACATGTATTGTAAGTCGTCTTAATGACATGTCTTGTAGGATGTTTTGGATGACATGTATTGTAAGATAACTTGAATGACTTGCCTTGTGAGACGTCTTGGATGACATATCTTGCATGTCTTCTTGGATGATATGTTTTGTAAGACTTCTTGTTTGGGCTGTCTTCAAAACCGTCAGTAAAAAGCATAACATGACAAGTCTGGAAAGACTTAGTGCATGACATGTCTCTCATGACTTCATACATGACATGTCTTGTAAGACTTTTGAATGATATTTTCTTAAAGACTTCTTGTTTCGGCTGTCTGGCAAAAAACGTCCAGTGTGTTTGTCATGGGTGTGTCTTCTTTCAAAATATATAGTGACCATGTCATCAAAGAACCCGAACTTTTCGAGTAGAACATTTTACTAAATTATCTAAAGACCGTCTTGCCTGTTAGAGGGTTAAGCTATTGTGTAAGTACGACAATACAAAATAGATTCTGTTGATTTATAAAATAGAACATAAATTTTTTTAAGCCAGAATAAATAGCTCTTTTATTTAAACTGATTCACATACAGAATATCTGCAATTCATTGCTTTAAATTTATGCACCATTAAACTAGCCTAGTAAGTAAACATCAGTTTAAAGCAAAACCACTAACTTTCAATTCAATTTTCCGATACATCCAAAAACTCTCTAAAGTTTAATTTGCACAAATTTTGTTGTATTTATTTGCGACAACAATTACATGCAACAACATTAGGCTAAAACAACAACAACAACAAAAACAAACAGTCATTAAGAACAATAAAACACGCATCAACACTTTTACCAAATAGCAAATAGCTGAAAAGAGCCATGCCATTAATTTGTTTACGCTGTGACATTGGCTTTGCACAAATATCGAAAAAGTAATAAAATTAAGCAATTTACTCCGCAAAGTATACTTTAAAAAACATCAATTGTGTTAGTGTTTAAGTAAAACTATGAAAGTGTGCAACTTTAATTGCGCGTCTACCATTTTTCGGTTTCGTAATTAGCAGTTGCTGCTGCTGCAAAAAAAAAAAAGTGGTAATAAATACAACAGCAACTACAATGCTTAAATTTGGTTAGTAACTGAATGGTTTGAATATGCGAGCGTAAATTTTAAAATTTTTCATTTATATGCCTAAACTTTACACCAAAACTCTTAAGATTACCCTCGTATATTTATCTACGATTTGCTGTTTTTTTTTAATGTGTATTTTAGCGTTATGCAAATAAGTTGATTACATTTTCATTTGTTCGCATACTGCAAATGCGTAGGTTATTTTAACTCGACTGCTTCTATTTATAAACCCCAAAGCGTATTAATGCATAGCATCCAGTCTACGTTTCGTTTGAAGGTAGCTAAACTCCTTTGTGTATTTACAGCAAATCTCTAGGCTGTTGCGGTTAAACATTTGTGCTTTTCATTGCATTCATGCAAATGGTTTGCATTGTATCTGAGTAAAGAAAATTGATTTTCATCTAAAGTGCATACTTTGCATACTTTGTAACTGAATGCTTTTGTATACACACCTGAATATATCTGTATCTCATGCGTAATTAAACAGACTAAATGCCTTTAATAGGTATTTAACAAATTGTTTGGTACACGGTGCGTATGCGTTATAAAATTTTTCAATGGAAAACTTTAAAGCATTAATTTTCGATAATTCCTGGCATATATTTTCTGAATAACTTTATCGAAATTTTTTAACTTCATTAAACGTTAAATGTAATCAATTTATTTTTTTAATCAGCCAATTTATTTTTAACTCAGTTAGCTATCTTTGGCGTATATCAATGGTTTCACTTGTTTCAAAAAAGATACTTTTTGCACTTTACTGTTTCACATGTAACTCTTTTCACGTAGCCACATATAGCAAACCATAATCCATCTACAGAGTACATAGGCCAATTCTATAAAATATACTCGCTTTGAGCCAAAGTAGCTGCAACAGCACAAACAAAGCCGCATGCGGTTTCTGTACGGTTTGTGCGGTCAGCCGAAATAAAGTATATAATTGAGTGTATTTGGCTTTGATTTTATATTTTTGTTTTTCTTTTTCAACTCAAAGATTTTCGCGTTTCATTTATTTTATTTGCTAATAAAAAAAAACTTTTTATATTTTATATTTGAGTTTTTTATACAAGTTGGTATAAGCATTTTATAAAAGCATTTAAAACGTATTGTAAACGATTTTATGTAATCGGTTTCTTAAAACCCAAAAGCAACAAAAACAATTGAACTTTGAACTTTTTAACTTGTCTGCTTTAAAACGGGTTTTAAATGTTTGCTAGAAGTATTTTTTCTTCTCTATATGAGTCACGCTTTCTCAATGGGATATCTCCTTCGCCAGTTTATGGTTTAAGTAGAACGTTCAAAGAGTGGTACAATTTTGGCAAGGTTTTATAAGCAAAGTGGAGTTTTATGAAGTTCCTTTATTTACACGAAAAATGTTCCCACTGAAAAATAATAACATGATAAACTTTTCATAAAAATTTCAAATCTTGATTTGTATAGGGCTATATATCATAGTGGTCTGATATGAATCAAATTTAGAATTCTTTCTCGTATTTAACATGAAAATTGGCCACACTTAATTTGGTAACAAACAAATGTTTCATAAAAAAATAAATTAAATATGGGGAATACGAGGTATGTTCAAAAAGTATCGCGAATTTTGAATTTTCGCGGGTTACGTATATTCGAAATTCGATTTTTTTTTGTGGCTTTAGGTTGGTACTCATGTCTCTCACTTATGCCGACAAGCTCGGCCATTATGAATGTTCACTTAATTGTTGACAGCTGCTTTGCTTGCACGTGTTTTGGATCGTCTTCGATTTTTACCTATTCAAAAAAATGGATCAAAGAACCTGTATCAAATTTTTTTTTGAATGGAATAAATGGAATAAAATGTTGAAGAAATCAACAACATTTGATTGGTATAAATTGTTTAAAGAAGGTTGCGAACGTGTTGAAGACGAAGAGCTCCCTCCTCAACCATCGACCTCAACGGAGGATGCTCACATCCAAAGAGTAAAAGAATTAGTGCTTGCACACCGTCGATTAACTATGAGAGACATTGCTGATGAAATTGGCGTATCGAAAGGATCAATTAATACAATTTTGAAGGATGTTTTGGGCCTCAAACGTGTCAAGTCTCGGTTGGTACCAAAAATGATGATTTTTTTTTAAAACTGTACTGATTTTTCGTGACTTTTTTGCCAAAAATCTAACCAATATCGCAACCACCGTATTCGCTTGATTTGGCACCGTGTGACTTCTGGCTATTCCCAAAACTCAAGAGACCACTCCGGGGAACGCGTTTCGAGTCGATTAAGGAGATAAAAGCTAAATCGAAGAAGGCGCTGATGGCTATACCGGAAAGGGACTATTTGGCATGTTTCGAGGATTGGAAAAAACGTTGGCATAGGTGTATTTTATCGGGAGGATTACTTTAAAGGGGACAAAATAGAGATTCATGAATAAATAAATAATTTTTACAAAAAAACACAAAATATGCGATACTTTTTAAACACACCTCGTATAGTATCATTATATTTTTTGGCTAAACTAAAAGTCATATGATTTTGAGGTCGCTAAAAATCGATTCTGATATTCATTTTACGCCATTGCTCCAGTTTTTTTATAGATCCCAAAAGTATATTTTTTAATTGATTCAAAACCTAAAGTTACGGAATGGTAAAGATATCAAATTCGAATTCAGCAGGGACGTACATAATCAGACATAAGTATATTGCAGAGATTCCAAAATATGTCGTGGCTAGTATAAAAAAAACAAAAAAAGCACTAAAAATGATGTTGCCCTTGTCACTTCAATGTATTTTTGCTTGGAATAGTTGAAAATCGACTCCATGATTAGACCAAATGTACCTAATGCCTTGTTTTAGTGGTCTTAAAACATCCTTGAATTATTGCCATTTAAATGAAACCGGCTTGGAACTCATCGGCTAGATGGTTTCAAAGTCCATGACGGACATAGAAACATTTAAACTATTTTATATATAAAAAATGTATATATTAGAGCCCTCAACTGAGAGGAGCGGGTCTCCCGTTGTGATATAATGCCTCATATACATAAATGTATAAATATGTACATGTACAAGTATACACATGTATACTAGTCATTGACAAAGGCAACTTGTAGTCATGTAGTTTTATTCACAACAACTTTTCTTTTTAATTATAACGCGTCTAAAGCGAAATAAGAGCGCAAAATTATAATAAAAACTTTAAGATATTTCGTAATAAACTATTAAGAAGGTTGTTGTTTTTTTTTTTTTTTTTTATTGTTATTCATTTTATTAAAAAGAAAACAGCATTCTGCAAAAAAAGAAAATAAAGCAGTTGAACCTTGACTGTCTGTGCACGTATTTTACTATAAATATAAGCGACCGAAAATAATAAAAAAGTTTTGCACAAGTTTAGCAAAAATTTATACAATGTGTGTAGTCTTCTAGTCTACATCTTAAATGCTTCGATTACAAAAATAACCAAAAAAAAAAAAACACAACATGTGCACTGCAGCAGTGAAACCAATTAAAAAGTCTATAATATTTTTTTTAGAAATTACTTCAGATTCAAAATGGAAGTCTCAATACAATCCGGAAGAAATGTATGACTATGCAACAATAGATTTTATGTTGAAAGCAAATATTGCAGCAAATGAATATACATTTTCATCATATTTTTTTTAATACTTACCAAAAAAGCAACAGCAAAATACCAAAGTGTATAGCGTTATAAATATAATGCGCACATCGGTACGATCGAATACATATTCACTAGCAGCCTCCTGTTCCTCATCGACAACATCCTCATCGATATTGATATTGATGTTAACTTTACCATCGGTATGCTTTCTGGCTAAATCAACGCTGGCATTATTAAAATTAATATCAGCAATATTTGAAGCTGTCGAAAATGTGGCAACGTTCGCTGTTGCAGTTGACAATGATGATAATGTAGCGGCATCTACTAATATGGCAACATCCGTTGTATTCACAATGTTGGTTTTATTAAAAACACCTGCAACAATAATTTTGCCAATGTTGCTGCTGCCGCTGCTACTGTCGTCGTCGTTGTCATTATTGTAAGCCATTGTTGCAAATGCTGAGAGTGTTGTATGACACAGCAGTATGGTGAAAAGACTAAAAGCAACGGAAGTGGTGCGTCTCAACTGTAGCGATCTCGACACCGTCGTTGTCATAGTTGTTGTCGTTTGTTTTACGTAGGGTTGCACTGTAGCAGCAGCAGCATAAGCAAATGTTGCTGCAGCGTAATGATGCGGGTTAGCAGCAGCTTCAACTTCAACTATCAAAGGTTTTACCTCTATTTGAGTTGGCTTTTGTCTTGTCGTAATTTGATGGTGGGTTAAATTTCTCAGTTTGGTTCTACCTCGCTTTCGCTGTTGTTTCTGTTGTTGTTGTTGTCTAACGGAAATGCCATAATTTGTTGTACTGCCGGAAGTTGGCATTATGCTGCGAGGCGTTGCCATCGGTGTGCTATGTTGTTGTTTTGTTATTATCTTTGTTCGTTGTCGTTGTTGTTGTTTTCGTTGCTTGTATTATCTTAGTGGTTGCGTATGATTTCGTTGTTGCTTCTATTTTTTCTCGTTGTTGTTGTTTTTGTTGCTTTTAATCTCAAAACTGCAACACGTTGCTTGTTGTCCTTGGTTGCTGTTGCTGCATCGTTGCTGCTTATTAGCTGCTGATATGTTTGCACTGCTGCAATGTGCGCTATTTAACATTAATTTACGCTCAGCTAACAATGATGTTGCCCGTGTTTTGTGCGCTTCGCTGACAATAATCCATTAACTCAAGCTGAATTTTCGTTTTACATTAATGCTGAAAATGCTGTAAAAGAAGACAAAAAAAAAGTTTACAAAATCAGTTATTTTCTTAGATAAAAGTTAAAATCGTTAAAGTTAAGAGCAAAGAATATTTGCAAAATAATTATGTAATTAACTTAAATCTTTTCTAGCATTTACAGATATGACTAAATTTATTTTATTATTGTAATTGTTTAAAGAGTAAAAATATATTTTTAATACGCTTAAACCTTACACCCACTTCAAATTAAAAGCCACAACCCACTCGCAGAGTAAGCATTTAAACATGTTTAAAATTTTGTGTTTATTACAAAATTACGTACACGCAATGTTCGCCGAAACAAATTTTTCGTCTAACTTTTTTACCACGCACACACAATTAAAAATGTGCCTGATGTTATTTAATATTTTTATCTTGTATCTAAAGTTGCTGCCTCTTTAAAATTAAAACTTTAATTAGAGCACGTATTTCTAAACACACACGCAAAAAATTATGTACTCCAAACAATTATACAATCACACACATACACCTTTCTGCTATTAATTTGCTAAAGAAGTAAGCAGTTACAAGTCTATTTTAAATGGAAAATGTGGAAAAAGAACATAAGACATGGCATCACATACAGAAATATTTTAATTATGATTATTAAAAGCTTTTTAATTGTGCAAAGATTCAAGTGACATTTTGCTGATGAAAAAGTTCTGCGTGCACAAGTTTGTGTAGACAAATATAAATAATCTTTTATTGCTACAGAAATTAAAATAATTCTTTTGATTGTCTTAATTTTGATAGCAAATTTAATTTAGAACTGGCGTGTGCTACTACGTTTTGCGAGTATTTTGGCTTGTCTCGCGGCTCTTTTCTATTTCGCATCTGCTGTTTGTTTTTGTGCAATTTTAGTTCATTTCACTGTCATTTTTGTACTTTTTGTATGAAAACATACAAAAAACCAGCAAGAACGTTAACTTCGGAAGCACCGAAGCTCAAATACCCACCACACGAAACTTTATTCATTTTCTTGAAAAAATAAAAAATAGAAAGTGAGTTTGTATGGGTCTATATGATATAGTGGCTCGATCCTTGTCATACCGGAAGCATATTCATAAGATAATAGCAAAAGTGATTTTACAGAGATTGGAGTGAATATATCCATAAATAAGAACTATTTTCATACAAAATCTGAAAAATGGGCGCTTGGTTTGTATTAGGGGCCATATCAAAAAATGGGCGTGGCACCTTTCTTTTGAAATTGGATGTCATTAGAAGTGATTCTACCCATATTTGTAGTAAATACATTTACAAATAATAACAATTTTCATTCAAAAAATCAAAAAAAATGGTAAGTTTGCATGGGGGCTATATCTAAAAATGGGCGTGGTACCTTTCTTCTGATATTGGATGGATGGATATTGGATTAAAAGTGTTTTTACCCGATTTGTAGTCAAAACATTCATAAATAATAACTATTTTCATACAAAAAAATCGAAAAAAATGGAAAGTTTGTTTGGGGCTATATCTAAAAGTGGGCGTGGCACCTTGGTTCTGCCATACAAACTGCCTAGGAACACAAAAAGCTTAAGTTTAAAGTTTTAGGTCAATATCTTTAAAACTTTCCGAGAAAAACGCATTGCAACAGACAGACGGACAGACAGACAGACGGACATGGCAAAATCGATTCCTCTCGTCGAGCTGATCATTAATATATATACTTTATGGGGTCTCCGATGCCTCTTTAATGCGTTACAAACTTTCCGACAAACTGATAATACCCTTCACACTATGTGTGGCGGGTATAACAAAAACTGTTTTTATGGGAAAAGTAGAAAATCGGTTTATGAAGGAACTTAATGTGCCTAATGCATTGTTTTAGTAGTCTATAATAATATTTGCATTATTGCCTTTCAACTGAAATCAGTTTGGGGTTCATTGGTTGGATGGTTTCCAAGTCCATAGCGGACATAGAAACATTTTTACCATTTTATGTATATAAACAAGCAAATCTCACCAGCAACTCAATATTTTTCTGAATTTGAATCTGATATTCATTTCAATAAATAAATTCAGATCTTTAATCAATGTAACCACGTCTGTCTGCCTGTAAAAAACAAATTTTGTTCCAACCTGGAGGAATGGCCTAGTATAAGAAATGTGTTGCCAACAGACGGACATAGCTGAGTTGGGCTACGTCTTGAAGTGATGGACTAAAATAGTTTGCAGATTCAAATTCAGCAGCTGCAAAATCATATGTTAATCATAGTTATATTTTTTAACCGAATCCGAACCAAATATTTTCCATAGTTTTTGAATTTTAAGTTCGCCATTTTGAATTTCAAAAATAGCCACTTGGTTATTGCAAGAATTTTAGGGGAACAAGAGTCTCTCGTTGAGAAGCCTCACATACATTAACTTTCATATATACACACATAAACTAATTCTAAAAAAAAAGTACACCAATGAAAAACAGTTTAAGTAGCTCTAACAATTTAAGCTTCCAAAACTGCAAATATTTAAATCCGGGCTGATTGTATTCCCGAGATAGTGCAGTTTCAAATTTTCGGGTTTTAATTAAAAAAAAAACTATGAATTCTAATAGTAGAGGTCTGTAGTAGGACTTGTCGAAAAAAACAAAACTGCATATTTGGCATTTGCCGGAACACTCCCCAAAATCTGAACTTATGGTTAAAAAAACTATTATTTTTTTTCCTTTTTTTATTTATGTGGCAATCGAATCAGAAATTTTAACCTGTTTTGGAAAGAAAAAAATAAGACCTTTCGAACAATATATATTAAATTATAAAATTTCAGATACTATCTGTGTTACAAACAAAATTAGTTGCAAGAAAACCAAAATAAGCCTACACAATACGCCTTAACTCATTTAATAAATGTTAAATTTAAACACGACGCAGCTGATTAAATTTTGTCAAACTTCCTAAAAGCCTTTCCAGAAATATAAGCGCAAAAAATAAATTTCGAATTACGTCAACCAAACAAATTTTTAAGTAGTTCTTCATTTTAGACTCAAACGTTTCACATCTCTTTGTCATATTTTCATAAAGTTTCTTTGCCTGAGCGCATATTTTATGAGCACCAATAAATCCAATCAATAAAAAACTTTCAATGGCCACTTAAACTATATTCAATTATTTACGCTCTGCTAATAAACGCTGAAAGGCAATTTAAAAATAATACAAAACAAAAGAGAACTTTTTAGAATTATATACAAAAAAAAAAAAGAATCACGTACATAATTTATGTAGAAATAAATATGCTATTAAGGATAAGAAATATGCCTTGGCACAAAAGCAAACTTTTTTACGTTTCGTTCGATTAACAAATGCAATAAAATGCCATAAGCCGACAGAAAAACACTTCAATGCAATGCAAAACAACAATAATTATACTTTAAGAGTAAAAGCAAAAAAAACTTTTCTTTTTTTGTACCAAAGGCAAAACTTCTGAGTGAGGTGATACACCCAAACACCAAAGCAAAGCAGCAAACGATGTGGGTCAAACTATAAAAGTGTAATTAAGCAGAGCTGAACAGAGAAGTGCACAGAGTAACACTTAATAGCATGAAATTATTATTAATGATGCCGACACAAAGTACACAGATACTAACACTAACACCACTAAAATGAACTTTTGTTTTTGCTTTAGTACACTAAATATGTAATTTTTCAAATATGTGAACTCCTAAAAGACTGCAACGATTTTGCAAAAAAAAAATGAAGTAGCTGTGCTGCAATTGTGTGACTGCAGTTTTTTCTTTTTCTACTTGCATAAGCAATTTAAATTGTATTGCACCAAAAAAAAAAAAAACTGTGACAGTATTACTGACGGCTTCGTTAGTTGCAAAATCAGGTCGTCACCTAAATGCCAAAAACACGCAATACACTTAAGAGTACGTGTAGCATACTTTCATGTGCAGTTGCTATTTGGCAAATAAACAAGTCGTTTTCGAAAATATATATTTCTCGATTTGCATTGACAGCAAAATGGTTATCAAAACCAATGACTATGACGTTACAGCTTAACAATTCACAATAACAACAACATCTTTGCTCCTAAAAATATGCTAAGATATATTGCTGAAATTTGGTAAATGCTTTACTAGCAAACATTTTAGCACTTGCATAAGCACATAAAATTTAAGCTGACATTTAATGTGCAAAGAATTGGAATTTGTTGCAAAGCACAAAAATAGAAAGGAATAAACAATAACTACAATGCAGCTAATAAACATTTAAAGGTGACAAGAGACACTCTCTGCCTAGCTATAACTTGGCTAACTAAGCCAAAACTGTCAACTAATGCCAATTCTGCAACACCTAAGAGAACACCTAGAGTTGTACAATTGTACATGAACTCCAGCTGGCATCGCACTGCAACGACGATGTCGACAACAGCATAGAATAGAGCGACAACTAGAATAGTTTTGCAGAACATACATATATATGCATAGGGTTAGGGTTTACTACTATTGTAGTGCTTACTATACTCTATGTATGATATATACATATTTTGTTGTTGTTGTTGTTTACCTTGTTGGATTATGTTACGTATAAGTGATATAACCGAGTTGTTGAGCTTAGCTATGTGCAGCACTTGTCAGTAGCGAACGAGCACTTCTTGTAAGCTTGGTGCTTATTATGCTAACATTTATATAAAATCTTGTTAGTGTTGCTATTTCTGTCTGTCTGTCTGTTTTTATTTGTTTTTTTTTTTAGTTACAGAAAATTTTTTTCAGCTTGTCACTTTATAAGATTTAATGATCTGAAACACCTTGAACCCAAAGCAAATAAATAAGAAATAAAATAAAAACTTCGAATACACATTAACAAGCGCATTATTGTGTCAGCAACATGTGCTGCATATGTAAAATATTAGCGTTGTATGCATGCATTTGACATTATTGATGAGACTAATACGTACATAAATTAATAAAAGACAAATGCCTGAAAATTATATAAGTGTTGGCAAAAACAGTGATTTTTGAGTCACAATGTAATAAGCGACTGCAACTTAAAAATTACAGTGACTGCACACAGTGATAAAATCGCATTTTGCGAAATACAATCACTGTTCGCGAAGAGTAAAACATAAATTCAGCGCTAACTAAACTGTTCTGCTACTCCAACAGAGCAAACTGACTTGGTTTTAATTTTTTTTTAATAATATATCACATATCACTTCGTTTTCTATTCATATTTAACCATACAATCGATTCAATAGACCTCTCTTTTAGTGAATTGCTATTGAATTTGAGGAATCAAGTGACTCACAAATCTATCCACGAATTTGTATAGCTTCGTTGTTCAAGTGAATGGGACCGATTTGTGAAGAGTGATAAAAGACACCAATCACTGCTAAATGAACCGTTTCACTGTTCACGCCGTTAACTGAACATGTTCACTGAGGAATAAGAAAATATTGGAAAAATGTTCAACACTTAATTATATTGCAAATTCGCAAAACTTCAATAAAAATATAAAATTTTGCATAAAACAAAAGTTTAAATTTAAATATTTTTTTAATAAATATTTTTATAAATATCAAAAAAGATTTGATATCAATTTCACTTTTTATTTTTGTAGAATTTTTGATTTATTTATTTGTATATAAATATTTTATTTGATAATTGTGCAAGAATATATTTTATTATTTATTTGATTTTATTCTATTGATATGTTTTTGTTATTTGTGGCAATTAGTTTAATTGACGCATGTCAAATGTTTATACACGTCACACATTGTACGAATGGGTATTATCAGTTTGTCGAAAAGTTTATAACATTATACATTATTTAAACGGAAGACTCCCGCCTCCTAAAAACTTACGACAAACGCAGCCCGAATTCTACGAATCAAACGATTTTTTTAAACTTCCCCATTTTGGATCCACAATCGTAATTTAAAAGTGCCTCTTTGCCTGATAGCCCAATTTTTCGGTATAAAAATTTAAAAAATACAAACTTTTCGACAAACAAATGATAACACAGCCCTTCAAATTTAAAATTTTCGGATTCGAATAAAATGGGACCTAATGTTTCTGAAGGGAATTTATTCCAACACTCCTAAACATAAGTGGACCCCCTACTCTAGGGGTGCATGCAGAATAATTTGGTATAGGGCTCATTTCAAAGGTAAAGTTCAACCTTCAATTACAGACACGTCAGGATTCTACTCTACAATTTTTTTAAAAATGGCCAAAAACGCTATTTTTAGGGTTTTCAAGCCCCTTTTTGATGCCCGTGATGGAATTTTTGACCACAGATTCGTGTTCAGGACAAAAATTCCCTTCGGAAACACTAGGTCCCATCTTATTCGCAGAACTGATGCAGGGCTGTGTAATCTGTACCTTATATTTGAGCTTTGTTTGAACTTTCAAACCATATTCTGGGGAAGGAGGGTTTCCCCGTTGAAAAAAATGCCTTAAAGCGAATTGAACTGGCTATATCCGTCTGTTACGAAACGTTTCGATCGCTCAGTTTTAAAGATATTGAGATAAATATTGAAACCTAAGAGTTTCTAGCTCGAAAAATAAGAGTTTCTTTGTTATAGGTAGTTGAATTCAGAACGCCACGCCCACTCTAGGGTCCAGCCCCCTAACAAATCTACCGCCTATTTTCGAGCTTTTATATGAAAAATATTATTTATTTATTTACTTCAAAATGGATAGAAACACTTCTTATGTCAACGCAAATAATCGGATCACTCGACTTAACTTTCTAGATTTTTTGTCACGAAAAATTTCGTGTGACGTGTATCAAAACTTCGGTTCTACCGTTTATTCTTTTTCCCCTTTTTGTTTCTTTTAAAAATTTTGTTGTAGAATCTTAATTGGCATTTTGAATATGGTAATTTAATATTTTTAGAATTTGTATATTTTTTTTCAAAAAATAAAATAAAATAAAAAATAGATTTTTAAACAACAAAAGCAGCTTATGTTATAATAAACCAAACTATTTGCATTTAAGTAAAAGAATAGCGTGTTCTAATATAAAAGTTTCGGTCTATTTTTTATTTAAATAATTAAAATACTAAAAATGTTTCTATGTCCGCTATGCACTCTTAAACCATTCAACTGTTGAGTCCCTAACCGGTTTAATGTGAAAGGCAACAATGCAAGTATAATTATAGAAGACTAAAATAATGCATTAGGCATATTCGGTGCATTCATAAAGTCTTGATTTTTTGACTTTTCAATATAAAAATTATTGTCTTTTTTGTATGTTTTTATACAAGCACTAATATTTTGTGCTATTGGTGCAATTAAAAAAAAAGTATTTTTTAGTCCTTTTTGTATGTTTTGATACTATCTCCTACGTATTTTGATACACTGCATTCAAAAAGTACAAAAATGCCAACGAAAAGAGCGGAAACACCCCTTCGACATATTAGCACACGCCGGGTATGAGCTACTTTCGAATCTAAGACTATGTTTAAAAATAATACTTAAACTAAAGCAATACTTGTCGAAACTCTTAATAGAAATATCTTTAAGCAAACTTAATGCATACTAATCTTTTAACTTTGAAGAAGTTTTACTGCAAGAAAGACACAACACGTTCAAGCTGTCATTTAAGCATCTTTCCTACAAAAAATAAAACGCGCATGCAAATCAGACAACGTGACTCGTAAATATTTTAATATATACAAGTTCTTATATATTTAGACATACTATATACTCGTATAAAATTTCAGTTTAAAGTTTAGCGTTCCTTCAAATAGCGACAAACAAAATAGTTTTTCCCAAACTATGTGCCTGGCACTTTTCAAAAAAGTTTATCTAAATGTTTTGTAAATTATACGCGGGAACGCGATTTAACAGTTTTACTATTTTTTCATTTTGTTTATTTTATTTTTTTAATACTAAATAGTTTGTCACAAAAGTTTCACCTTCAAAGCACAAAAAAGTACGTCTACTTCTAAATACTTCCGCCGGAAATTGTTTTGCGCTTTAATGAGCTTAGGAAGTTCTCATTTAGTTTGACATCTTTGAGTGACAAACGGTAACTGTAGACGCGTGTATGAGTTAAAATTTTTGTACTTGTTTTTTCGAAAGCGAAATGACAAAACTTTCAAAATGAAATTCAATGAAAGCGGCACAAACAAAGAGAAACTCTGACTGGAATAAAACGCGTGAATAAAATTTTCATTTAATATAAAACATATCTAGTATTTTTTTTTACATTTATAGCGTTGAAAAGTTTTTTAATTTTATTTTTAAAAAACAAAATAAATTAAATATTTTATACAAATAAATTTACAAAAAAAATCTTTGACTAGGGAAATATCTAAACAACAGACAAACTAGACTTTGTAAATTTATTGATTAAATTGTTTATAAAAATATTTTTTTCAACACTCACAAAGCGCAAATAACGTCAGCTACGTGTTGTGGCACTAAAAATAGTTATACAAGCTGCAAAAAAATCTTATGAAAAAAAATTTTCGAAAATAAAATGTCAAAAGTTTTTGGCTTCATTCTGTTGCCTACTTTGGCGTACATGCAGCAGCTGTCTGAGAATTGCATGTAGCAACAAAATTTTTATTGTTATTTCGTTGTAGTGCAAAACAAACCCAAAAAAAAAAAAAAAATACACAAACACTTATATAAGCATTTGCTTGTTTTTCAATAAAAAAAAGCGTGTTGCATACCACAAGAGAACCACAAACGAAACAAAAAAACAAAAAAAAGATGTAAAGCCTTTGCTGCTCGTCCAGCTGGCACAACATTAAATGCAAGTGCTTTTTTTTTTTTTTTGAATGAACGTGGGCCCCTTGCTGAAATTGCAACAAAATGGGGCGTGGCATTGTAAACGCAGGTTTTTTTTTTTAAAGCATTTTTCCACAACTTACTAAGTAAGCCGCACAATGCTCTCTGTCCGTCTGTCTGTCTGTCTCAATTTTAAGCCTGCTCACATGGGAGGCGTTGTTTTTGTATTATTTGCAATCTTCATGTTTGCGCAAATTGTGCTGAAGTAAGGACATTAAGTGGTAATTGACTGTAGTAGTATGGTGCGAGTGAACGAGCATTGAGCAAACGGCAAACGGCAAACAGAAATTATGTTTCAACAAGACTTGAATGTGTCTAAAAATGCATAAAAATGATGCACTCAAAGAGTCAATGAACAAAATTAGATTGAAATGGCGAAATAGCATCATAATATATATTTTTTCATTTATAGCCTCTCATATCCGTATATGTCACAGGTTGCTAGATTTAGTTAGTCGTGTCCAGTTCATAGCATAACCTGGATAGCAGACCAAACCGGTTTTAAATGAATAGCAACAATGCAAGTATTTTTATAGACTATTAAAACAACGCATTAGATACATTCGGTTCATTTAGCAAGTCGATTTTCTAATTTTTCAATACAAATAATGTTTTTATTATACTACCCCCAACAAATTGCAGTCTCGCTGCAATCAAAAAAAAAACTGGTATTTTTTAGTATGTTTTCAACATATTTGGGTGGCGCTATAATCAAAAACAAAGTACAAAAATGCCATCGTAAGGAAATTGCACAAAAAAAGGCTCATACAAAAGAAATGAGAAGTTGTATCGCCGGTACAACGTAGTAGAAGACACCGTGTATCCGCTAGTATAAAATAAAGAATGGGACTAAAAATAGGACATAACTTAAAAAAGTATAACTCGTAGTCGCGCATATACGACTGCATCGTTCTTTCCATGTTATTGTTTCAATGCATGCTATTTCTATTTTTTCATTGAAATAAAATTGGAAACGTTAGCTAAATTGCACAAACCACGCCAATTTTCTGACTGTGCGCTACTCGTATTCCCATTCATATTTATTGAGGTAATTTATGTGCACTTTTTTTTAAAGTTGCTATAATTCTTTTACTCAATTTACGTTATTTTTTCTAGCTACTTTATAATCACTTTGATTAAGCAGTTGAGTCTATTAAAATTCACTTGAATTTCGCTTCAAAATGGCGTACTTTGCATCAGCTTAGTAGTAAAATAATGTTTAAACATTTTGCAAAAAAAATTTATAGTTTCGCTGTCACTTGATACAAATTTATGCGCATCTCAAAAATGAATTGGCTTAAAAGTTTTGCACAGACAGGAGAGGACTCTTAATTTTTTTTTTTTTTTAATTTTTTTGGCATGTAACTAACTGACAGTCTCTGTGAGTCTCACTATTAAAGTTAGCCGCAAAATATTATATAAAGTTCGATATGCCGCTGAATTGTGCACTGTTTTGGACGTTGTGGAAGTAATTTTTGGTGGAATAATTTGGCCTTACACAACACAGTTTCAGCTGTTGTGATTGTCCTTATTGGCGCTATCATTTCTCCAAAAGTCTATGCAAAATTCTTCGCGTCTTTATTGGCGCGTTACGACAAGTTTATTTTGAGCATTCGAGAAAAAAAATTTATATTGCAGCTGACGTTGTTTAAGTAAAAAAGTTTCAATATTTTTAACTGCGTTTGATGCAACTGCCTTCAACTTTTTCGTAACGTCTTGCAGCGAAAAAGTTTTTCATTAAATTTATGGGCAACCAGAATTTCGCCAAAGTGCCAAAAATTATGCCAAACTATTCGTTGTTGTCGTTGTCGATATTGTGAAGTGTTGCCAAAGTATTCAAAATAATCGCTGAATTTATTTATAAATTTAAACATTTTTGTCTTAAATTTCTGCACTACACTTTAGTTATTTAATTTATTTTAACTAACTTACTAAATGCAATAAATTTTATTGGTTTCAAACCTTGAAACGTTGTGGTTCACTATTTTACTTGCTGCTCTTTTACAATATACAAATTCACGATACACAAAAATACTGCAGAATTGGCATACGAAAATTTATTGCATACTTAAAGGCTTACCTAATTGCTATTTTGTTCTAAATACGCTTTATTTATTTCAGACGTGTATATAGTTTATTTTGTTTTGTTGGTTTTTTTTAAACTTAAAAAGTGATTTCTCTTTGCTAATTTGATTATTTTTTAATACAAAATTTTTTAAAAATGCTAATAAAAAATATGGAATGCTAGAAGTATCCAATTGTTATACTCGTATTAATATTTGAGCTTAATAAATTACCCAATTATTAACTTAATTACAAATCTTCATCTTCACTAACTGCACAGCGTAATAGTCAAGTTGGAAAGAACAAATTGTTTTTGTATACTGTTTTCTCAGTAGCTGTGACGTGCGCAATATCATTTAATTGTTATATATATATAAGCTTGTACATATAAATATGTAAAAGCAAGTGTCTGTGTGTATGTGTACATTTCGCCCGCTTTACCCTCTCTCTCTCTCTCTCTCTCTTTTACATACTTTCTCTCCTTAGGAACAAACCTCATTTTTCTTTTATATAAACTTCCCTCTCTCTCTCTCTCTCTCTTTTACATACTTTCTCTCACTTGAACAAACCTCATTTTTCTTTTTATATAAATCTTATAGTTGTTCCAGCGGCAGACTCTTCAAAAAATGAAAAAGAATTTGCTATGCAAGAAATACAACACATTCATTCCAAAAAAACAACACACATTCAAAGGTCAAGATATTCGAGATACAGATGGTTCAAAACTTAATGGAATGGTATCTTTTCCCAGACTTGGATAATAGAGACTCCTTCAGACTTCACGACCACTGCAATGTCTTTTGAGGTAATTGAGAAGCAGATAGTTTGGACAGAAAGTAAAAAATACCATTAATTCACCAGAGGGAGTTTGACAGAATAGCTGAAGCTGCGATTAAAGCAGGAAATATCTAAAAGCTAAGCGAGATTAGATGGTCCACAAATTCCCAATGCAATATATTGAATATTAACTCACGTGACCAGACTACAACAACAAGCGAACAGCCCACAACAGAACAGACTCTTTCCATGCTGGTAGGAGCTCTTACAGGACACTGCAGCACACAGTACCCAATAATTTTTGTAGAAGCTGCAAAAACGAGGAAGAGAAGGAAACTAGTTAAGCACTTTCTCTGTCTGTGTCCAGTAAGGTTAACCCATCTTGGTAGGCCTTTTTAGATAGTTTGGAAATCACATCAGTCACATCACATTAGTCAAGATTTGATTTGGGTGAATAATCACAAGAGATGATATCACAATAGGCCTAATCTGGCCTATATTTTTATTTTGGGTTTTATGTTCTAAATTCTGATACATTTATTAAGCGTAGTCGTGTCTAGAGCACACAAAAAGTGTATGGGAACTGTAAAACGGGAGCTCTGGTATAAATATTTATGTCTCTGTCGCTCACATTGTATACAAGCTGTGGAATGCATTACTAAAGTACTAAAATAGTTAGTCAACAACATTTTAATTGTTGTCTTCAGTATTTTCGTCATTGTTTTTGCTGCACACATTGCAGAGAATATGACTCAAAAAAAAAACATTTTTCCAATTAAATTCTTCGAAATCTATAATACAAATAGTCAAATGATAAATAAATCACATAGTTAAAGAACTAATATTGTATATTTGTGGCATTTCACATACAACATATAGCAGCACTTCACCCTTTCAGTGTGTTTGGAATTTTCATTTAATTGTTGTGGTTTATACATTTTGTGTGCATTTTGCTTATTCGTAAAAAGAAAATAAAAAAAAAACGATGCAAATGTAAGCACATTTGTACATAAAATATTTCTGTAGAAAATTACCTTAAAATATGCATTCTATGTGCTTTGCATGCTTTGCTGTTTTCGTAGTGAAAGCTGCACTCAAATTGTTTGTGAAAATATTTTTGTTTTTCTTTTAAATTTTCCACACACAAACAAATAAATAAATTTCTAGTTTCTATGTGTGTAAGCAAGCGGTTAGTAGTGCTGGTAATATTATAAACTTGTGGTTAAATTTATTATATTTTATTGTATTATGGAAATAAATTTTTATTATATTTAATAGCTTATTTATACTTAATTCTGAAATACTTTTTATGTAATAAAAAAACATAGAAAGATGTAAATCTCTTTATTAGTCTGGTTATACTGTTGATTTGTGATAAGCAGAACATTAATATTGCATAACTTTAGGCGGTAATGGTGATTTCAGTGTATAGTATTTCTGCATTTTATATTATAATATTTTTACATGTGCCTGTCACAGTTGTCGTAATAAAATCTTAAATGATAAATGATAACTATTTTAATGCATGGTTGAACTTCGCCATAAGATAGCCTTAGCCTTGAACAGAAATTAAGCCTTGAATTAATTTCGCAAGAACGCTAACTTAATGCCTGCTGTGTTAAGTCAAAAGAAAAAAATTATAATTAAATTTTTAATCATAGCAGCAGGACTTCTCCTTTCACTAAAACACATATGAGTTAATCCCTACATTGTGGACATTGCATTCGTGCGGGTACTTTTTAATCCAATTGGCGCTATACATGAAAAATTATTCGCCCACAGATGGCAGCTTAATCGGAAAAAAATTTGCAAAAGGTGGCAAACTGAGCTGTATAAATATTTACTTGTATTTTGAGTAAAAAAAAGTTTAAACATTTTTTATACCCTGTAACTGAGGAGTAAAAGGGTATACTTAGTTTGTGCAAGTGCAGATGGAGGCATGATAGACCCTGTAAAGCATACATATTCTTGATCAGCATTGATGGGGGGTCGAAAGGTGGCAACTGCAAAAAAGATATGCTAAGCGCATTGGCAACACATGTTAGCAAAAACCAGCTGAAGACAAAATAAAAATTTTGAATTAAAAATATTTTACAATAATTGAACTCTGATCTCTTGTTAGATTTTAATAATGAGAAACGCTGACACCTTTTAGCATATAACTTGAAGTTGTTTCTTGAAAAATTGAGATATTCCAAATATGAGATACAAAAAAAAAAAAAAAAGAAAACAATCGTAAATTGTTGCGACAGGTAGCAAAGCTGTTAACAATTTATTGGGAATTTTTTAACGACTTTCTTGTTTAGATTTTTTATAGTATCTACACATTTCACAACGTTTAATATACGATAACATTTAAATCTTATTTCATATTGTATATTTTTTTTGCTAAAGACAAAAGCTTTATAACTAAAGACAATGTTATCGATATTGGATTACGAATATTTTGCATATACGCCAAAAGTCTAAATAAAGAGATTTATACAGCTTTATATCTCGCAAGCGCGCTCTTGCTGCGATTCCTGAGTCCTTCAAAAATACAAATCAGTGTCATATTTCTATGCTGCACAAGCAATAAATTTGCTTGCCAAAAAATAAAGCGAAAGTCGTAAATTTACAAATCGCATAATACAAACGAGAGCGAAATGCGCACTCAAATATCATTATACTATATACAGCCACGGGCACCCACCTTTTATAGCGCTCTTATACATATAATATATACAAACGAGTATAAATACAAAATTTATATATTTTACACTTCAAAAGTTTGGTTTGGAAGGTGTAGAATATTTTCAATTTTCCGTTGAGAAAAATTTTTTGTTTAAGATTACGATAAACAGATAAACTTATGCGCACATATTTGCTTGAAATACAAACGAAAAGCGTATGTATCTGATAATGTAAATAAATGAAATACAAAGGATAAGCTGCGCTGAAATCACAAAATGGCAACGGCTTGGATTTAAGCAAAAATTTACACCTGAATGCGGCCAAATTGGTAAAAACCAGGGCTGCAAGCTGGTTTTTTAATTGAACCACAGTTTTTTTTGAGTGTTTGCTCCGAACCGTTAATCGAAACAGCTCTTCTGAAAGAAATGGTTTTGAACCAACAAACCAAACCATATAAACGGTAAAAGTGGTTTGGTTCGAACCGGTTCGCGATTCCTCAAAAATAACTTTATCTATAATACTAAAAATTTTTCTATGTCCGCAATGGACTTTCAAACCAACCAACCGTTGCGTTTCAAACCGGTTTCATCTGAAAGGCAACAATGCAAATAAATTAAAATTCCATTAATACAACGCATTGGGCACTTTGGGTTTATTCGAGAAGTCGATTTTCTAATTATTCCGTACAAAATTGGTTTGCTTTTCTATATCTTTTTTATTATACTAGACCCAAAATATTGTGAAAACAAAAAACAGATGATTGCAGCGTTTCCCAACATATTAAGGGCACGCTGCAATAAAAAAACTGGTATTTTTTAGTATGTTTTTATGGTAGCCCCAAACATATTTTGGTAAAAAGAAACAAAAAGTACAAAAATGTCACCGAAAAGAGTTATAATTGCACAAAAAACTATTTCAAAACGCCGGGGTAATTTCTAAGGAAAAAAACAGTTCAGCTGTATGTCTCACTCGGATCTATAAGGAGCGCTAAATACGAAAACCGAACAGCAGTTTGATAACAACAAAAACCCATTCATAAACCGAACCAATGGTCCCAAAGCCATTGCGAATCGCAGAACCGTACCACTGTCAATTTTGAAGCCCTGGAAAAAATAAAATGGCTGACGCCAAACGTAAAAGACAGAAACAGGCGTACATTTTTTTTTTTGTGTTGACGAAACATTGAAACTTTAGTTTAAACCGCGTATTTTAATTATGGCAAACTTAAGCAAAAAAAAAAAAAAAAAAAAAACTTTACACTACATTTTATGTAAATATTTTGATTGTTTTGTATAATTTTCATGTTTATCATGGAAAACAAATGTTGCTGAAAATTGCGCACAAAAACTTTGTATTGAATATTTTAATGTGTATCTTCGAAATCTTTGTATTTATTTTGCTTTCAGAACAGCTTAAAGTCTTTAGCCGCAAAAAAATAATATTATTGTCTCAGCTTATGCGGCGTATACGTGATTTTGTATATCTCGTTTTATTTTATTTTTCTTTTTTTTTTTGTCACAAATTGACTGCCTATTATGTTGTTTTCTGTTTGTCTTTTTGTGTGTTAATGCGTACATTTGCAATTTGATTAGCTTTAGGCTTGTCAAGGACAAACACACACACACAATAAAAACAACAACTAACATCGAAAGCCAAAATAATGTTATTGATACAAATGCTACAAATATCTTTCCACCTGTCGACTTTTATAACTGCGTGTGTGTTTGTGTTTTTTGTTTGAGAAAATAATTTTCGTCGCAATTTTAGCCAAATATTATTTTTGATGTGCGTGTGTGTGTGTTTGTTTGCGTAGAACTCATTTGTGGCTTTTTGTACAAACCTTTTTAGCTAAAGCTGTGTGGTTACATATGTTTATTGTGTGGCTGCACTTTATTACTACTTAGGCGGTTCGATTAGATTTAATTGAAGTTAGTGTTTTTTTTTTTTTGGTTAGATTTTTACCAAACGACAATTTTTGTTTTAGCACAATTCTATAAAGCTAAATTAATTCAATTTAATTCGAAAAGAGTGGCGTCCAGCATAATCCAAACTCAGCTGGACCGCCTAAACACATGGCTAAGACGGTGAAATATCGTAGTTAACCCAGACAAATCCACACACAATACGTTTGCCCTGAGAAGAGGAGAGACTGCCCTGCCGTCAGTCTGGATGGCGTTGCCATACCCAGCAGCATCACTGCAAAGTACTTAGGCGGTTAACCTGAGTAGTCATCTCACACAAAAACGTTCCCAGTTGAACGAGAGGTTGCGCAAGCATCTGTGGCTGCTAGATAGAAGGTCCACCATCAATCTAAGGGTCAAACTCCTCATTTACAAAGGCATACTTAAACCTATGTGGACGTATGGCATAGCACTCTGGGGCACTGAAAAGAGAAGCAACAGGAAAGAATCCAAGTCTTCCAAAACAAGGTTCTGCGCATTATTTCTGAGGCGCACCCATATCATACAAATGCAGAAATTCACCAGGAACCAGAAGTCCCTTGCATAAGCAAGGAGGTGGCTAGGCTCACTAAGGCATATCTGGATAGGCTGGACAACCATGTCAACCCTCTGGCCATAAACCTGCTAAGATAACAGTACAACGACTCGGCGACTGAAGAGGTTACACCCCCTGGATTTGTCATACACATAAACTTTTAAATCCTCCTCCATCACACACTAACATGGACATGGCTAGATCGATTCGTCTCGTCGAGCTGATCAAGAATATATATACATATATACGTTATGGGGTCTCCGATGCGTCCTTCAATGCGTTACAAACTTTCCGACAAACTGAATATTCCCATTTACACTTTATGTAACGTGTAGAAAAAGCACTAAAAATACCTGTTTTTTTTATTGCAGTGGGACTACAATATGCTGGGGCTAGTATGAAAATAAAGTTTTGTATTGGAAAAGTTGCAAATCGACTTCATGAATGAACCTGACTAGTGCGTTGTTTTAGTGGTCTTTAATTATGCTTGCATTGCTGCCTTCAAATTGAAACCGGCTTGGAATTCATTGGTTGGATGGTTTAAAAGTCCATAGCGGACATAGAAACAATTTTATTATTTTGTATATATTGTAAGCAGATTTTATTGATCCAAATAATAAGCTGGTAGATTAACTTCGTTTACTACTCTAATTAAAACCAATTCCAAAAGAAAAGCAAAAAACAAACTCCACATTTTTGAAAATTCAATTGATTTTCTTTTTATGTAACTTTGGTTGATTGCACATCATGTAACTTCAATAAAAGGAAAATCAAAGTAACTGAAATATATTTTCAACATAAAACCACATGCCGGAAATAAAGACAAAGTTAAACATAAAATTTTAAAAGAAAAAAATTTCAACTAAACAATTTCCTTTTTTATGTAAATGTTTCATTAATAAAAAAAAAAAAAAAAGATATATAAATATTTACAAAGCCATAAAATGAAGCATGAGCAAGTAACCAAGTCAACATACATTCGAAATACTCAATCAGCACGCAAAGGTAATTCAATGTGAATCAAAGGACAAGTATGCTAAATGAGTGTCATAGTGACAAAAAGTCAAATAAAAAATTAAATTAACAAGGAGCAAAGTGCAAAGTGTCAAATGTCTAAGAAAAAGAATTTCAATAAGAGGACAAAGTTACAAAATATCTACTATCACATAAGTATGTCGATGTAAATAATTCTAAGAACACACGCGCGCCTACATATACGCGTGCTAAAACGGAAGTAACATTACAAACGGATACGGAAGCAGCAAAGCACATGCTCTGTCTCTGTGTTTATTAAGCTTAAATAAATTTTTATACCGCAACCAGAGACCATTCAGTCTTTGGAGTGTTAATATAAATTCCCAAGCTTCAAAATCTTTTAAATTCTATTTAAACACATGCAATGCTATTGCATAATACATAATAGCGCATGTCCTTTTGAGTCACAGGCGCCTGTGTTAATAAAGCATTTTCTTCTTTTTTTTGTTGTTTTTGTTGTTTATGAATTTTAATTAATTTTACCTTTTGTCTTGTTTATTAAATAAAATTTTTTTGCAAAATTTATGACACCTGAGAAAGCAGTAGAAATTATTTGCATCTCTCTTTTGCATAACGCTTTAGACAATCTGTTTAATCATTTTGAATTATAAATATCCCTGCGGATGGTTGTTGTTGTGTGAATCCTTGGTGTTAATAGTTGGCAACAAGCATTGTGTAAACACATAAATCTGTTTTCAAGATTTATTTTAGTGTAAGTAGCAAATGGCTAATTTATTTAAAAATTCATGAACATATTTTTGGTTGAAAAGTTTATCAGCCATGTTCCCATAATCACTTAATTTTGCGATTTAGTAAATTCGTACGATTTTTAAATTATTCGTAATCCGGAAAACGCAAAAGTTTTGTTTCATTTCAAAAACGTTTTGTTGCATTGTTTATAACAAAAACTGTTATCGCTTACAAATTGAATGGTTATCGGTCTAACGAAATCGCAAATTGTTTTTGCTATGAATAAATTTTCAGAAAATATAGATTTCAAATTCAAATTCTATAAACGTTACAGAATAATATTAAAATATTTTTAAATAATCGACAGTAGCTTTTTTATATAATACTAGTGGATATCTGGCGTGTGCTACTACGTTGTACGGGCGTTTCGACTGCTCTATTGGCCCTTTTCTGTTTCGCATCAGCTGTTTTTTGTGGTATTCCAGTTCTTTTCGATGGCATTTTTTTTATTGAAGCACAAACAAAAAATATACTAAAAATGCCAACTTCTTGTTTTTTTTTTTTTTTGGTTTTTGCTTGTTTTTTGATTACAGCGACTCCCTTAAAATGTTGGGGCTAGTATAACAAAAACATATAAAAAATACAAGTTTTTTTGTATGTGGAATTTAGAAAATCGACTTCTTAAATGAACAGAATGTTCCTTATGTATTGTTTTAGTGGTCTATAATTATGCCTTCACTGTTTCCTTTCAAAAAGAAACCGGTTTGAGACTCATCGGTTGCACGGTTTCAACATCCATAGCGGACATAGAAACATTTTTACTTTTTTTTTACATATACATAATATTTACTTTTTATTACTCTGAATCAAACTCTACCGATTTGAAAACGGAAATATTTTGCGATTGCCGGAGCACTAAAATTTGCGATTTGAAAAGTAAATCTCCAAATTTTTAAGATTGTGATTATCGGAGCCTGGTTGTTTGTGATGTCCCATGAAAAAAATATATTTTAACGAGATCAGCAAAATCGGGAAACATACAACTGTCGGAATGAATTTTTGATGAGTCAAAATGTGGAACCTTATCTTCTACTCAAAGTAAGTTTTCAATCTAAAATAAATAAATTATAAATTATCTTTAAAAAAATAGTCAAATTCAAATTCAATTGATTTAAAATGTATAATCAATTACATATGTACGTATTCACCTACAAAAAAAGTAATAATCAATTTCTCATCTGTTGAACTTTTTTTCAATCGAACATCATCAAATTTATTTCTCCTTAATTGCGCTTCGATTTAAATATACAATTTGATTGCTGACACATGTTTTCATAATACCACCCAAAAAAAAAAAAAAAAGTGGGTGCTGGCAACAGTAGCAGCAGCAGCAAAAGAAAATTCAAAATGGCAGACAAGCAAGTCAGAAACCAAAAAAAAAAAAATAGAAATGTTTAAGAAAATACAGGAAATTTTAAGTACAAGTGAAACGATGTGTGCTCTATTTGAAATTCAGTCAAGCACAGAAACATACAACAACAATACTCAACTATGACTTTTGCTTGTATGTACGAGTATGTGTATGAATGAAATATTCTTGTAAAAATATTTTCATTTTTTTTTTTTTTTTTTTTTTGGTACATACCATATACACTCACAAAAGACCACCCAGTTCGTTCGATTAGTTTTTTGTAGTATGTATTTCGAAAATGATCTAAATTCCATTCGTCATTTATTGTAAATGTAATTCGTTTGTCTTTTCCGCACGTTTTGCACAAATTAAGTTTTTGCGTAGTAGAAAAATTGAAAATATACATTTTAGTTGTTTGAGAAAAACGAACGATTTTGTATACCAGTCACACATATTATGAATGGGTTTTATCATTTTGTTGGAAAGTTTGGAGGCATTTGCGAATAAATTCTTGATCAGCTCCACAAGATGAAGTCTGTTTGCGCCACAGAGATATTGGGCTGAAATTTAATATGAATGCCAGTCCAACTCTGAGGTACAGCTCCAATACACATCTTCGAGGTAGATACATTTGAAAATGATTAACATATTTTTTTGAAAAGAAATAAGTTTTATTTTTACATTACATTCAAAAATAGTTTTTTTGGCCC
>JAEIFJ010002309.1:0-90000 GCA_018903435.1 Leucophenga varia | reverse complement strand
TGAATATTAAAAAAAATCAGTAAAAATTACTTCGATGTCCTTGAAATTTGTTTAGCTAATTTTGTTTTGAATACGTACAGCATGAAATAGTATATAATAAATTCTTAGAAATTTCTTCTTTAAATTACTATAATTTAAAAATCGAAACAAAACTCAAATTTGCATTTACAACAATTTGTCCAAAATGCAATAGTTTTCATTTAAGCTGAATTAAAACAACATTGAATTATCTACTTCGTACATCAACAAAGGGCCTTTGACCTTTAAGGCTCTAACCCTGTCAAACAGGAAGCGAAGGTACTAAAATATGACCTTGAATGGCATAGTTAGCGAAAAAATAAAATAAAATAAGAAAACAACAAAACAATATAAAGAAAAACAATCAATTACTCACTCTATTTAAAAAGAAAAGAACGCCATAAAATAAAAAAATTTCGCTCAATTACACGCTAAATGCAGAGCTTCCTACACACGGTCGGCCTTATTTGGCGTGCAATTAGAACATAACAAAATGGCGAAATTGTTCTGCTGTTGTTGCTAAACGTTTGCATGATGATTATGTATCGCAATGTGCCACTCACATACACACACACACACTAACACACTTAAAGTGGACAAACAAAAAGCAAAATAGACGATCTGATAGAAAAAGGCTAAACTTAATGCTGACATAATAAACGAAGGATATATGTACATACTCGTACATACCATATGTATGTCCTGTGCACATTATTGGGTCAGTGTAACACGAGCCGTTGTTCCAGTAATGAAATGCCAAAGCAAACTTTACGTCTACGGACGATACATACATATGTACATACGCAAAACAAAGCATGTGTGTAGGGGATTTTCCTATTACATATTTTTTAGCAGCAAATATTTAAACTTCACTTTCAAAAAGTTACTTAAAATAAGTCGACAGCATTTGCCACGCCCGTTGGCATAAATTTCATACCGAAGACGTTGTGTCAGCAAAGTTAAAGGATTCAAGGATATCGGCGCCAAGGTGTTCACATTAACTGTCAAGTAGTTTGGCAGCAAGTAAAATGATTTATCGCTTCAAGCTACACAAAAATATGAAATGGTTTCTATTTTAAATGCAATGCGTGCAAAGTACGCTGGCATTGTGTACAAAAGAATGCACACTAATATAATTGAGGTCACTGATCCTTTGAAGAAAGAATAATAAGGAAAAAAATAATTTGGCCACAAAACCACAAAAAGAAAAGAAAAAACTGACACATTTTACAAGAGTTTTGCCACAAATCACGCCAAAAAGAACTTGATATGATTTTCATTTCTTTCAAGGCAGGTAGCAGGTAGGTGGCACGCACAACTTAAGTCCCTCACTCTTCTCACTCAAAAGTGCTAATTAATTAATTCTTGTTTTTTGTTTTTTTCTTTTTTGTATTTTCAAAGAAAAAATAGCATTTTATTTATAAAAGCAAGAAAGTATTTTCCAACCAATTTCATTCATTTCGGTTGAAATTTTTTTTATTTTTATTTATTTTTAATGTTTTGTTTATTTTGTTCGAATTGGACACACTCAATGGGCGCATTGAACTACAATAAATAAAACAAGCTCATTATTAGATTGTTTTATTTTGTATTTTTATCAATAAAAAATATCGAAGGTAAATTGGCAAAATTTTGCGGTAATGTAAACATATTTTAAGCGTAAATCAAATCATTCGAATTGAACTGTTTAGATGAGAATTTATGTTTGTGTTCTTATTTTTATATACGCGATAAATTATCTTGTTTGCTAATTGTTTAAAATAAAAAAAATATTTTTTTTTTTGCTGGAATTGTAAAACTTTATTATTATTAAACATTCTTACATTCTTAAAATAAGGTACAATTTGGTAAAGCCATGCTGTTTGGTGCCCGTCGACCTAGGCTAACGATCAGAAAGACTATAAGCTATAAGCCCACCAAATTACTTTTAAGAATCTTCTAAGCCCACGTAGATAATAGTGCTCGAGTTATTCTGACGCTTTGTAAGGAAAAGCTCCATACAACTCTAAGGTTTGTTCATCACTTATAACGCCACTTGCTGTAAGTCGAAAACGGCCTTTCATCTAGGGTATCACTATATTCCACGAGGTGATCACAACAGTAATATAAAACAAGAGAATGCATAATACCGTTATCTTTTATAACAGTACTAGATTTCTGTTCTTCTTTATTAATTTCTTAAGTTCACCACTTAAAACGTTACTTTTCAATATTATTACAAAAATAATTATTGAAAAGAAATCCAAAAAAACAAGCAAGAACGTTAACTTCGGAAACACCGAAGCTCAAATACCCACCACACAAAACTACATTCATTTTCTTGAAAAAATAAAAAAAAAATAGAAGGTGAGTTTGTAAGGGGGTATATGTTATAGTGGCTCGATCCTTGTCATATCGGAAGCATATTCATAGGATAACAGTAGAAGTGATTTTACACAGATTGGAGTGAATATATCCATAAATAAGAACTATTTTCATACAAAATCTAAAAAATGTGCGCTTGGTTTGTATGAGGGCCATACCAAAAAATGGGCGTGGCACCTTTATTTTGAAATTGGATGTCATTAGAAGTGCTTTTACCCATATTTGTAGTAAATACATTTACAAATAATAACAATTTTCATACAAAAAATCGAAAAAAATGGTAAGTTTGCATGGGAGCTATGTCTAAAAATGGGCGTGGCGCCTTTCTTCTGATGTTGGATGGATGGATATTGGATTAAAAGTGTTTTTACCCGAGTCGTAGTCAAAACATTCATAAATAATAACTATTTTCACACAAAAAAATCGAAAAAAATGGAAAGTTTGTATGGGGGCTATATCTAAAAGTGGGCGTGGCACCTTGGTTCTGCCATACAAACTGCTTAGGAAACAAAAAGCTTAAGTTTAAAGTTTCAGGTCAATATCTTTAAAACTTTCCGAGAAAAACGGATTGCAACAGACGGACGGACGGACGGACAGACGGATAGACAAGATCGATTCGTCTCATCGAGCTGATCAATAATATATATACTTTATGGGGTCTCCGATGCCTCCTTTAATGCGTTACAAACTTTCCGACAAACTGATAATACCCTTCACACTATGTGTGGCGGGTATAAAAATGTATTAATATACTTCGGAAAACCTCATTTAGCTTATCCATACGTTAATCCAACGAGTCGAATCGCGTATAATATTTATAAACTTGTTCGGTAAGTATTCCCCAAAGATTCTCCAAAGGAATGTGAATGGGTATTAGTCGTTTGTCCGAAAGTTTCTAACACATAGAAGGAGCCTTCGGAGACCATATAATTTGTAAATACTCTTGATCAGTACGACGAGAAAAGTCGATCTGTCTGTTGTGATGCTGTTTATTCGGTTAGTTATAAAAATTGGCCCTATGTAGTTTATATATATTAAAACCAAGATGACACGCCTAATTTAAGGCATAGCACCCAAATTAGCCTCCTTTTAAAATTTTTGTATGAAAATAGTTATTATTTATGAATGTTATTATTTATGTCGTATTAATTCCAAATTCTTAATTTCATCCAATGTTAAATTTAAGGTGCTAGCCCATTTTTAGGGTATGGCCCCATAGAAACTTACCGATTATTTTCGATTTTTTTAAATATTAATTATTTATAAATCTATTCACTTCAAAGTGTATGTATACACTAACGATATGATAAAGTTCGGCCTACTATAACACATCGCCCTATACCAGCTCACCTCCTATTTTTTGATATTTTCAAGAAATAATTATCATATTCTTTTTTTTAATTTTAATGAAAATTTGATATCAATTTGTGTTTAAACTTGGGTTGTATCAGAATATTAAAGCCCATCAAACCATACCATCTTGAAGTTTTTACTGAGCCACTGATGTGTCACTTTCTCACTTTTCAAAAGCTTCGGTTTTAAAAAAGTTTTTCCTTGTTTTACCATCCTTTTATCCATTAATCGATGATTCAAAATAATTTTTTGTTTCAAAAAAATTGATAAGTCAAGTCTATATACGCACCATAGGGACCATTTTAAAATGCCCACAAAGGAGTCGAGTGATAGTGACCAAGATTTGATTGCCAAAGTAATGATTGGTATGGAAGTTAATAAGTATATTATTTCTTGGATTTTATTTCCAATAATTTTTGTGAAGGGTATATTTAGTTTTTCTGAAAGTTTCTAACGCATTGAAGGAGACTTCGTAGACCCCATAAGCCACTGATGATCACACATACACTATTCAAACATTCGTGTGACGGTAATATGGATTCTCTCATTTTGCATTTCTATTCATCATCTTCGTAGTATATAGTGATACCGTGGAGAGCTGTTGTCGCCTTACAGCAATATTTCAAGGTGTCGTTATAAGTGGTGAACCTTAACCTTATATCAAATTTTCAAATCTTTGTATGGAGAATATTTTGTTTCTTTCCAAATTTGATATGGATTACATTAGCATTGGTTTTGACTATTTTAAAAAAAGTCTCCATTGAAACCAATGAAAATTTTATATGTTTTGTAAAACTAAGAGCATTTTAAACGGAATTTTAATTTGTAACCAAATTTTACCAAAAATTTGAAAAAAAAAACATAAAACCACCCTCATTGAAAATGCAAATTACAACGAAATATACAAAATTTTCAAAACATGTAAAATATATTCCAAACGTGCCCTATTCGGCCAAAAAAAAACAAACAAAAAATTATCACATCGCAATAGGAGTCGAATTAATAAGGGTCGAATAACACAACCCCCGCATGTACATAAAACTAAATTACGCAATTCATCTGTCGATAGAATTAAGCGAAACTTGAGACGATTTTAAGTCGTATAGCGGATGAAACTACTACAAAACGAACTTCACATACTTTTCTTACTTAAACGAACTTCGTGTGACACAGTTTTTTCTTCTTTTCGTAGCATACAATAAAAGGATGCTGCTGCTGTGTATTTGTATCTGTAGCTACAATACATATTTGTGTATGTATCTACTACTTGGCAGCAGCTAAATCAGTGTAGAAAAAATAATATATAACAGCTTAAATGGCAGCAGGAGTTTGACTGAAAATTAGAACAGACGACTTTGTGGCGCCAGTTAGACATGCGCAGCATCATTTTTAAGTTTATCCTTTTTAACAAAAGTACACTGGAATAGGAACATAGACAGACAGTCGTCGTCGTCGTCTTTTATGATGATTGAACACTGGGATGCATGCATAAGTGGTTATTATTGAATGCAATCAAATTATGTAATTGACAGACTAATAGCACATTGCATTCACTCATTTCTTTGAAATGATTTCGATGCCTTAATTGGCTGCTATTGACAAACTTGACTAATTATCTCTTTTGATTTCCGTTTAAATTATGAAGTTTTCGGAAATATTCTTTCGTTTTTGTGGAGCTATTTTACTTTAAGTTGTATCTTTGGATTTATTCATTCTCATTAATCTCATTAAATGATGCAACATAATTTAATTATGTGCACCGGATGTCTTTTTAATTTTATTTTTTGTATTTCTTTTATATTGCAAGGGCGTTCGTTTTGTTAATTTTTTTAATGAGCTGAAATGCTAAGAAAAATAAAAAATTGTCAGCCTCATGCAAAAATACATTTTTGCGGCAAATAATGAAAGCATTGACCCACAAAACTGTAAATGACCCACTGCTCTATAGTAAAGATGACAACGTAAGACCTTCTTCTACACTCTCTCTCTCTCTCTGTGTAGTCTGTCAATTTGTCAATTGAAAATAATATTTGATGTTTTTCTTGAGAAAAAGTCATATATATTTATTTATGATTTTTGGAAATGTTTTTTTTTTTTTGTTAATAGAAAATTAATATTTTTGACGAAAATTTGTATTTTTAAATACTTGCTTCGATCTGTTTGACTTGTTGTAATTTAAAAATTGCTTTTAGGTTAGGGTAAAACATAAGTATACACTTTTTTGAAATTCAAATAATGTGGAAAATGTGACAAACCTGAAAAAAATGAGATAGTTTTCTTTATATCATGAGTTGTGGACTTTAAATCAATTCTTTAAACGCTAAAAATTGTAAAATTTTTATGCAATAATATCAATCGTTTTCGAAGTCGATATACATTTTCCAATGACTTAACAAAAGTAGAAGATTGTACGAGAAATCCGAAATTTGTTACCCGCTCCCCAGAAAGTTTTTCGGTAGTTTTGAAAATGCTGTTTTCAAGCGTTACGGACGTTACGTTACGGGCTTTACGCATTTAATCACTTTTCTTTTATTGAAATCCCATTAATAAAATTTTAAAAATATAAATCCGAAGTAGAAATATATTTAACTGGCTAACAAAGGCGTGGGGAGGATCCAAAACGCTCTCTTGGAGAGGAACGCCTCTAGGATAGGGAAAATTCTTTTGTGAAAGAGTGAATTCGCCAGGTTTTTTATCTCATATGATTAGCTGAAACGTGTGTGAAATGTACTGTGTACACTATATAAATACCTAAAATCACAATAACATTCGGGCAAAAAAAAAAAAAAAACAAATTTTTCTTCAAATGACATTTTGACCTACATTTTAGCAATAAAAATTTCTGGACATTTTTTTCTAGTTAATTTTTTCAAATTTAGTAAGTATTCTAGTAGTACAATATTTAAATTAAATTTTCATTCGTGGACATTCTTTCGTATAAATATGAAAGCGTTTAATCAAATTAATATCCAAAACGTGCCAATCCTAAACTTTTCATGAGAAAGTTTTTATTTTTAAAACACTTGTTTAGTCATAAATTCAATAATAGAATCAATAAAATATTTTATTTTAATGTTTATTTTTTTAATATATTTTGAAAAACAAAATAAGGAAAAACAATTTCCAATAAAAATGCTCAAAAGTGCTGCGAAATGCAATAAAATCAATCAGCAATTGTATCTTTCACATGCAGCGTTCATTGTTTGTTGGCATCTGTACCTAACTGTATCTATAAGTTATTGCAAATAAGTTTAATTAATATTTGTTTTTTTGCCCAAAAAATATGCGGTAAATTTCTGAATAAACAATGAACAAAAAAAAAAAAAAAAGAAATTCACATAGATCTTGTTAAATGTATCTTTTTTTTCTCTTATGGACCAGCAGCAAACGCAAGTGTTAAGAAGTGAAACAAATATTATAAAAAAAAATAATAAATTTTGAAATATTTCACTCATTTGTATACGGAATTCTCGTGCACGTTTTAATTTTTTGTTGTTGCACACAAAATCTGACGCCCTCGCACCTGGCACAATATTTGGGCGCATTTTGATTTGACCTTGCAGTGGCAGATGTAATTACGAATGGACATATTAAAGACTACACTGAACATAGAACATAAAGTAAAAATCAAAACCAAAACTAAATATTTACACAGCGAAATTGTTTATTGTTTTACATACATAAAAAATTCTCTGAACCACAGAAATCAGTGCAGTGCGGTTTTTGAAAAGTGATCACTTTTGATTTTTAAAAGAAATTGTTTTTTTTTATAGCATGTAGCTGATTTCACGTTTAGTTTACAGTTGCATTTCTGTTCGCTTTGCCGCTACATTAAATTTAATTAGATACTTTTTTTTGTTACACTTTTACCTACCTTGTATGTTATAGGCTGCTGCAAGCAAAAAACGCCAGCGATCATTATTCTAATATTTTTCGACATATTTGCAAACACTTTTAGTACTTTTCAGTTATTAATGAAAATTTAATTTTAGCTGGAAATGGCTTCTTGTTGGACTGTATGGCGCCGGTTTTTACAATTTTCTTTTATTCTCTAACTTCCGTTTTCTAAAGATACACAAACGCACAAAAGGACAACGGAACAAGTTTAAAAAGCGCGCGTTGCTAACAACGTCTGAGAATCGACTGTGCCAATATGCTGCGTTCTGAGATGCCGAAGACTTCAATTGCGGAAGCAGCAGAAACGAATAAAAGAATTCAAAACGAAGACAACAACAACAAAAACATAAACAATATAAACGAGCTACGCACGATGAACATTGACGAAGCTTATTTGTTCGGTCTTTTGGGGGATACGGATACTCCTGCTGTTCAATTTTATTACATTTTGTTGTTCTTGTCGTAAGTGTTATCATTGATGTTTTTTTTTTTTTTTTTTGGCTATTTTTTGTGTTATTGTTCTTGGGCGCTGTGCTGACGCTGCCGCGTTATGTGAGTATGTATATGAATGTATGTACATTCACATACTGTAATAGCTCACATACATACATAAATATACAAAGTTGTGACGAAATAAAGTATATTTTTCGTCTTGGTAAAGTGTTTTACTTCTTCGACTTCGCCTTGCGATGAATCTAATCCCTCAACAAATTTACCCCAATTATTTGACTTGTATGAAAAGTATTTTTGTTTACTAATCATAAAAAAAACAAAGAATTTGTGGGTAATTGAAACAGAAGTCGTAGACCCAATAATATAAGAATAATCCAAAAAATGATACCCAAAAAAACTTTTTAAGGACCAGTTTCGAGATATCGAGATTTTGATTATACTAGTTTATAAATTTGGACTTTGACGAAGGTTCTGGGATACATTCTTTTTGGGCCGTAGATTTAAAAAATGACTTCTAAAAATTTTTCTTAAGGATTGTTTTCAAGATATCTTCAAATAAAAACAATTTTTTTTTTATAATAAAAATCAAAAAAATTGCTAAATAAAGAATATCGCAGTTTTAGTAAGAATCAATTCATATTTTCGTGAAGATCCGACGCTAATAAAAAATAAGTTATTTTCAACTATAAAAAATTTGATTTTTATTTCCTATCCACACCAACGTTTGTAATTTTCAAATGTTTGGAGCGAGTCATTGTCATTTATAATATCATCAATTCCAAAGACAAGAGCAGAAATTATTGTTTAAAGATGTTTTATTAAAGTTTCAAGGAATCGTTTAGTTCAAAGCTAAGCATACAAAAAAATTAAAACAAACAATATCATATTTTTTTGTTCACTCTTTATTTTCATATTCGCTGTAGGCACAAAAGAAGCAAGGAAAAACGTTTACTTCTGGTGGAACCGAGTTGAATATTGGAAATAATTTTACCAAAATATAATTGAATTCATTTAGACATAATAATAAATGTTTTCGTACAAAAACTCGAAAATGGTGCGGTACGTTTATATTGGGGCTATTCCTAAAAATGGGCGTGGCACTTTGGTTTTGACATTGGATGACAAAAGAAGTGTTTTTACCCAATTTGGAGTGAATATTTTCAAAAATAATACCTATTTTCATTCAAAAATTTGAAAGTGTGCGGTAGATTTGTATGACAGCTATGCCTAAGAATGGGCGTGGCACCTTGATTCTGAAAAAAAGCTTAAGTTTAAAATTTCTGTCAATATCTTACAAACATTCTGAGTAAAACGCATCGCAACGGACAGACAGACGGACATGAATAATTGTAAGTTGATTCGTCCCATCGAGCTGATCAATAATATATATACTTTATGGGGTCTCCGATGCCTCCTTTAATACGTTACAAACTTTTAGACAATCTTAATATACCTGTTTACACTATGAGTAAGCATAACAAAATAATTTCAACGTTGTCCGATGAAAGACGTCAACAAGGGACATAAAGAATGAACTTAATAAATAATGTGGATCTACCACACGAACCAGTTGTAAGATTTCAACACAAGTTAGACTACTGTTTGAGAATTAAAAGATTATAAGAATTTATTTGAAAGTAAGTCACTAATTTCGGAAAATGGGAGCCTGACTGTATGTAGTTTAATTTTTACTTTTACATACCCAGACTAAAATATTAATACAATTTTGAATTTGTGGCTACTCTGATTTGTTTGCGCGCTGGTAAAATTAGGTGATTGTGTATTACTTGTTTTTTGTGAAATTCGAGTGAAACGTTGCAAAAGTTTAAGAATGATCTTAACAAATATAACTGTATTTCATGGATCAGTACTATTGTAGGGCACAGCCGTGCAAAAATTATAAATGATAAGTGATTTTCCGAAATGTGTAGATTAATGAGTGGCTAACCCTTTTTGTTCCTTTTTGTTTCATTTCGGGAAAATTGCAATGGTCTGTCTGTCTGAATGAGGCTACATATTTAATTCCCCCTTTTTAAAGATATTGAGCTTAAAATCGAAACCAAAATTCATTAAAATAGCTTAAAAGCAACAAAATTGGTACATATCGGCCAGATCCTCTATTTAACAGTTAAATAAAAAAATAATCCAATCTGAACCAAATTTGGCAAATCGTCTAAGGAAACAAAAATATGTTTTCAAGCCGAATTTCATATTAATAGCTTTATAAACAAAGAAGTTGGTGCAAATTATTATATGAAAGAGTGATCCAAATAAGGCAAGACTTGATAAGTCATCTTGGGGTTGCAAAAAACTCATACAAACCAAATATCTTAAAAAATGGCAAAAAAAAAAAACTACAATAAATATTTAATAGATATTTGAAATAAATCGGTTCATAAACGTTTTTTGACAGATTAGAAAATTAGAAGTTAATTTCTATAAGGATTATATATTAGAGTTTTTACCGTACTTGGTACAAATCGCTTCGTAAATAAACCATTTTTGATTAAAAAAAACTCAAAAGTTTGTATGGAGGCTATGCCTACAAACGAGCGTGGAACTTTGTTTTTAACACTTTAACTGCTTAGAACTGAGAAAAAGCTTTAGTTTTTAATTTCATCTCAGTATCTTTACAACTGATCAAATGAAACATGTAACTACAGACAGACAAATCGTAACCACTGTAACCACTACACACAAGCTCGAGCCATATAACGCAACTACATTCCAGATTTTGTTAAAATCAAAAACTACAAGCATATTGCATTTTTTATTTGTTTCTGCGTTGAATAACGCATTTTAATATTTGAATTTTAGTTTAATTTAACAATTTCGTTTAAGTTTTATCGATAACTATTATCGGCTTCATATTGTCATCGATAAGTCAACAAAACACTGAAGATGGCGCTGCTCGTCTAGCCAATTACCTTGTGATATCTCTTGGAATACCCTGTACTTTAATTGAGCTACCATGTGCTATCATCAACCATTTGCCAATTCGTCGCTACTATTTGAATTAATAAAATTAGAATTACACTTTTGAGACGTCTCCAAACAAAAACAATTTTAATATTACGAGGTTTCATAAAAATAATAAAATAAATATTTTAAAGTATTGGTTTCTGTCATATTCTATATATTTTACCCATGAAAATTCAATTATGTAACTTTAAGCCAAAATGAAGCTTATTATTCTTCGTACATATATTGTAATTAAGTAAGTTGTTCACCAATAGAATTGATTTGCAGCATGATTTGTTTTTTTTTCACCGAATTACGTGACTATCTCGACTTTGAGGGGAAAAACTGTTTAAAAATTTCCTTAATATTCTATAAACTGCAAACACATTTTAACGCTTATATATACAAATAAGTTCGAGCATGTGCACCATCGAAAAGTTATAGATCCCGGGGTATTTTCGATTTATCCTTTACTTTGCATAAAACTAATTTTCGAGAATAAAAAACTTTATTCTATAAACGAAACTACAAGCCTATAATCACGATTTTCAACTTTGCAGTACTTAACCAAATAAAGCATTTTGTTGTTTGTTATGAGCTCAATCAAAATGCGTATTTGCCACTCGATATGGCAAAATATTATTTTGTATGCAAATCTTGACATTAATCTCAGGTATTAAACGACGACGACTACGACTAATCAGTTGTTATAATCGATGTCGTCCACGACAACAAACAGCAAAAAAGCGTGAAAAATCTGCGTCGTCGACGCCATCATTTGAGAACTTGTCTGAAAAGTCAATAAAATAAAAAGTTAATAAACAAACTTGGTTTCGATTGGATTAGAAGAGGCAAATGTTTATAAAACCGACGACGACGTGGACGACGACGACAACAATCGATGAAAATTGCGTATTACAACATTTGGATTGGCAGCGAATTGGCCAAGTTTGGACGCGGCGTGGCTGTAGCTGTAGCTGTGGCTTTGGCTAAAAACATTTGGCCATGGCTGCTAGCTAACCTAACGCTAAGTTAGCTGACAAGCTGAGCCGGCGCAATTAAAACGCAACGCATGCGCATGCGCGAAGAGCCTATGCAACTCGGGGCGTATGCGTAATGTAAGTTGAGCTGTGCTGTTCTGTGCTGTGCTATTCTCTTTAACTATTTATGTATTTATTAAATTTTTTCTATTTTTTCTATTTTTTTGGTTAATTTTTTGAAAGCTGCACGTTTGTTTGACATTTTGCAGGCGCGTTGGCGCTCTATGATAAATTGCCAGTTTTATTGCAAAAATTGTTTGCGACAATTTTTGCTATTTTATTTGTGATTAATAAATATAATATACGCTACTAAGAAACTGGTAAGTCAGTTAAACGTTCAGTTGCCACCCATTTTTGTGTGTGCATTATTTATTTATGCTAGTCATTATTTTCGTGTCACGTACAAAAACAAAAAAAAAAAAACAACAAAAAAACAAACAAAACTAAATCAAAAATCTTAAAAACGAAATAAAAAAAAAAATATCATATTTAATGAAATTATCACTTTATAAAATGATCGATTTGGTCGTTGTCAAATTGAGGTTAAGTTTGTACCATAAAGTATATAAATCATTCACAAGCATTTAAACTCATTAAAATAAATTAATGATTTATTGTATAATATTTTTAAAGTGGGCAACTCTCAAATACGTTGTACCACATCCACATCCCTTATAAGAAAAAAATGAAAAAAAGCAAACAATTAAACCAAAAAAAAAACTTCAAATCGAGTTATTTGCGTGGCTGACAATTAACTAAATCAGCGCATAAAAAAATATTGTAAAAAAAAAACAATTAAATGTCTTTGAAGCAAAACTCATTTCCGCTTATTTCAGTCGCATTCAATTAAGATCTTCATCACTGTCGGTTCGTCATTCCAGTTTATCTTTACTATATATCTGTCATTCAGTTCATATTATTCTGTCTGCAATGTCAAGCGCATCGAGCTCAAAGTGCATCAATTTAGTTTTATTTGCTTACATATTTTGTACAACGCGTTCATTCGTTCTTCGTTTATTTTTCGTATTAATTTTAAATTCATTTGCGCTAATTACTTAAAATTATATAACTGTGTGGGATTCTTCCTTTGGGGATAAGTTTTGTACGTGCATATTTTTATTGTAATCGTTACATTCTTAAGAAAACACGAAGACGTTATATGTAAAGTCTTCGTCGTGTGCTGAATTTTATAGCTGCAGCCATCCTCCAAGTGAATTTTCTGTTTGAATTTGATGGGAACAACACACCAACATTTTTAATTTTTTTTAATTTCTGATTTTTTACATATTTCTTCCATGATAACACATACAAAAAAAGTCATGACATGTGCGGCGAACCAGAGGGGTCATTATATGTATTTTGTGGCTGAATCCGATTCTGAAGTCAGAAAGTCAAAATTACTTCGCGTTTTTTCATTCTATCCTCAAAAAACGATTTTTTTTTTTTTTTTTGGCACACACTCACTCAAAAAAAAATCTGACTTGTGCAATGGACCAGTGTAGTGGTGATCACTATAACCTCAAATAATTTAGCTTTCTGGAAAATTAAAATAAAAAATAGATTTGTTTCGAATCTTAAAAATACATTATTGCTGACTAGATTTTTTTAAATTTTGAAGTGGTGGATTGAATTTTTTTTACCGATTACACATAATGTGAACGGGTATATTCAGTTTGTCTGAAAGTTTGCAACGCATTAAAGGGAGTCATCGGAGACCACATAAAGTATATATTATTGATCAGTTCGATGAGACAAATCGATTTAGCCATGTCCGTCTGTCTGCCCGTCTGTCCATCTGTTGCGATGCGTTTTACTCAGAATGTTTGTAAGATATTGACATGAAATTTTAAACTTAAGCTTTTTTTGGTCCTAGGCAGTTTCTATGATAGAATCAAGGTGCCACTCCCATTTTTAGCTACAGCCCTCATACAAACTTACCGCCCATTTTCGAGCATTTGTATAAAAACATTTATTTTGTCTGAATGAATCGAATTAAATTTTGGTAAAATCAATTCCAATGTCCGCCTTAGTGAGCACTATTGATTAAGGTAAGGATCGGGCTAATATAACATAAATCCTCCATACAATTTTGACCAAATTCATTGTGAAATTGAATCTAAGCACCTGGTGAACATACAAACTATTAAAAGTGTTGTGTAACGGGTATTTCAGCTTCGGTTCCACCGAAGTTATTTTGGGTTTGTACCATAAAAATCAGTTTTTGAGGTTAGAATGAACACGCGAACCAAATTTTGATTTCCGATCTCAGATTTGAATTCAGTGATATAAAATTCATATGAAGTTATCTCTTTGGTACGCCGCGCATCTCACAAAATGTGAACGAAAAAAAAAAATACCCTACGGCAATTATTTTTGTACCCGCCATACATAGTGTGGAGGTTATTTTTATTTTATCAGAAAAATGGTAACCCATTAAAGAAGGCATCGTAGACCATATAAAGTATATATATTCTTTATCAGCTCGATGAGACGATTCGATCTAGCCATGTCCATCTGTCCGTCCGTCCATCCATCTGTTTGTATCTTCCCAGTTTATTAGGTAATTTTAAAAGATATTAAGCTAAAATTCAGAACTTAATCTTTTCTCTCTAACGACAAAAACAAGTATGAAAATGAAAGTGCAACGCCCATTTTTAGGTATAGCCCCTATTCAAACTGACCGTTTTTTTTCGAATTTTGTATAAAAATAGATATTATTCATGAATGTTTTCACTCCAAATTGGGTAAAAATTCTTCTAATGTCTTCAAATGTCAAAACTAGGTGCCACGCCCATCTTTAGTATGGGCCTCATACCAACTTTCCGCAATTTTGTAATTCTTGTAAGAAAATACTTATTATTTATGAATGTATTCACTTCAAATTATGGAAAAACATTTCAAATGCCGTCCAATGTCAAAAAAAAGGTTCAACGCCTACTTTTAGGTGTAAGCACCATATAAACTTTCGTCCATTTTGTAATTTTTATGTGAAAATAGTTATTATTTATGAATGCATTCACTTCTAATTGGGTAAAACACATCTAATATCTACTGATATTATAAGGATCAGCCCACTATACCATATTGGGGGCTATAAATAAGTCAACACCCATTTTCTAATTTTTCTGCAAGAAAATATTTATTATTCCGTCAAAACTTTGTTTGTATCGGACTATTGACTCAGAGCAATTCCTTCACGAAATTTTAACTAAGCCACTGATGATCAAAAATATACTAAGTCCAGATGGGGCGGGTATTTCAGTTTCGGTTCTACCGAAGGTAACGTTTTTCATTGTTATTATTCCATTTTTATGATTCAAACGTACCGTATTGGGGCTTTACTTATGTTGCGATATTTCATTTTAACTATTGAAAGCATAATCCATACTTAATTCAGAGTTCAAAAAATAACACAACACAGAAATATTCATGAAAAAAAAAAAACAAATTTGGATGAGTTTCTAAATGGGGAAGTACCCATTAAAAGGGGCATAGAAAAAGCCGTTTGTAAGTAATCACTTGACGGCCTAGGAGAGTCTAAGTTTCGAATATGGTGGCCCTATCTCTTATAGTCTCCGTGATAATCGATAATCGAGGTCAGGACGGATGGACGGAAGTACCGACAGACCAACAGACATGGCTATATCGATTCACCTCTTAATGCTGGTCTCGTATATATATACTTTATATGGTAGACCCTATAAAGTATATATTCTTGATCAGCATTCTTGATCAGCATTAAAAGGTGAGTCGATATAGTCATGTCTGTTTGTCTGTCTATCAAGCCTCCATCTGCCTGTTACATACATTTAACAAACTAAATATACCCTTTTCACTGTGAAAACAGGGTATAAAAATTAGGTTTTATCGAGAGGTATTCGCTGTAGGCAAAAAAAAAAAAAAATTGTGAAAATTTACTTCTTATAACATATCATATGGTATCACAATGGGCCTTTCTTGGCCTAGGTGACGTCGCGACAATTCGTGGCCCTACCTAACCTACTTCTTATATCTGACTTTTATTCAGCCGAAAAATATGAATTCCTTTATAAACTTGTGTAATAATTGAATTAAAAAGATTTTATATGTAGTTTTTTTCTTATTATATATTTATTGCGTTCATTTAATGCTTTTTCGTTAAAAACAATTTACAAAGTTTTTGAATTAATACAAATAAATATTTGGATCAATATAATAAAATTGCTAAATTCATAGAACTTTCTACAAATGAAACCTATATTTTTATAAACTCTTCACACATAGTGCATAGTGTGCTTATGTTGTAGCTTCTTTAAGAGCTTTACATATCAAAAAAAGTACACAAATGTTTGAAGAGGTATGAAAGCTTCGATTTTACCGAAGTTAACCTATTTTTTTTTCCTTTTTTGTCTTCTTTTCATTTTAGTATTTTTATAAAAAAAAATTATTCTTTAAATTTATTTTCATTGTGCAATTTTTTATGTGCGAGCGTGAATTTAATGAACTAATTTGAGTTTATTTGTTATACAATTTGTTTTTTTTTTTTATTTTTTTTTTAGGTAAGTAACATTTAGAGTGACTAATTTTGTGCAAAACGCAAAGCTGAAGACTAACAAACAACTTAAATAATAAAAGATACAATAATTTATTTATTTTTTTTTTTCAACTAAAACCGAAGGCTTTAGATATTCATAAAGAAACCAAGAAATTATGATTTTGTGAATGCGACTTCTTATAAAAAATACAAAACTTATACAAATATTTTGTTTTTTCTTTCTTTCTGTTTTTTTTTTTCCTCTTTCTTTTTTTATATTAGTAATTAAGTTTAGCAACCATTTTTATTATAATAATATTTTCTATTTGAATAGTTTCAGCAATGCAAATGGTGCAATTAATATCAGCAAAATACTTAGCGGCGCAAATCCTGCGGCGCCATTGCAGCCATCAGTCGTGCACGTTCGGCAAAAGACGGTCTTTATATAGGATGAGGTATTGTCCATGGCACACTTATCAGCTGGATCATCGACATCCTCGTAAAAACAGGAACGTGAGATTATGCGTTTGCCATAAACTGTAAATTTGAAAAAGAATAGAAATGGATTACATTAATTTATTTTTATATATTTTATACAGCTCGTTAATTAATAATAAAATTGTTTAATTGAAATAAATGTACTGAAAAAATTTCCGCCATACTATCTCATAGACACGTTGCAGCTACTTGTCTATGAATTAAAATTATATGCACAATTTCTCATGCGACAGTTTTGCGTGGGCTATCATCATTTTTGTCTCTAGTAAATCTGGTTAATGCGTTTTATTTCATTTCATTTTATTTTATTTTTTCTTTGACTTGCATTCGCTTGCAATGACATTTCAAAATGTCAGCAGAAAAATAAAAAATCTTTTTTTAAAAATAGCGAATTTCGTAATGTTTTGAAAATGACATAATTTCAATAATAAAACTAATTTCACTTTTGTGTTGCCATCTGTCATCTAAATTATTTGGCAGTATTTTATCAAGATAAATTTGAAACGTTTTGGGATTGAAAATATGAATATTTTATATTCCCTAGAATGTATAAATTTATAAAATTAAAATATTCATAATACTTTTTTATTGAATTCCATCCAAAACAAACACTTTTTGTTTAAAGGATTTTTTAAAAAAATATGTTAACTTCGTTAGAGTCCACATCAATATGTTGTAGAATTTCGACTTTGTTTGCTCACATAATTTTAAAATTGTAGATGGCAAGAGAGAGATAAACATATTTTCTACACTCTTTTTACTACAGTTCATACCCCATAGCTTGATCTATTGACTACAGTTTTTATAAATAAATAAAATAAATATTTTAATCTAAATTAGGTATTTATAGATAAATTCAATAAAATACTTGATTAAAATTGATGTAGCTCAAAACCTAGGATAGATAGAAAATTGCGGTGTTTGAGAGAAATGAAGATAGGTATATACGCTAAAGTTGCAGAACGCAACTTTATATTTTTTATTTTTATACCCGCTACACATAGTGTGAAGGGTATATTCAGTTTGTCGGAAAGTTTTTAACGCATTGAAGGAGATGTCGTAGACCCCATAAAGTATATATATTCTTGATCAGCTCGATAAAACGAATCGATCTAGCCATGTCCGTCTGTCTGTCCGTCTGTCTGTCTGTCTGTCTGTTTACTTCTACGCATTTTTTTCGATGAAGATATATAGATATTACGCGATTAATTTGGAACTTAAGCTTTTCTCGGCAACGACTACTTTGTATGTTAAAATTAAGTTACCACGCCCATTTTTAGGTGTAGCCCCCATACAAACTTACCGAAAATTTCTGAATTTTTGTATGAAAATATGTATTATTTATGCATGTTTTCACTCCAAATTGGGTAAAGACTCTTCTATTGTCATCCAAAGTCGAAACCAAGGTGCCACGCCCATTCTTAGCTATAGCCCCCATACAAATTTACCGCCCATTTTCCAATTTTTGAATAAAAATTGGTATTATTTATGAATTTATTTACTCCGAATTGGGCAAAAACACTTCTTTCATACAAAAATTTTAAAATGGGCGCCAAACAATGGGCGTGGCAATTTGATTCTGATATATAAACTGCATAGGACCAAAAAAGGTTAAGTTTAGAGTTTCCGGTCAATATCTTAAAAATATTTTGAGTGGAACGCATCGCAACAGACAGACGGGCAGACAGACGGACATGTCCAAATACCTTAGATTCGTCTCATCGAACTTTTCTACAAACTGAATATATCCGTTTACACTATGTATAACGGGTATAAAAATGGGGTAACATTTTACGGGGCTATACCTAAATTTTTTTTTTTGGTCTTTCCCATTTAAGGATATTTCATTGGGACTATCATAGGCATAATTTATACTAAATTAGAAGTTCCTTCTAAATGTTCACACATTTACAGAAACTAAAGACACTATTTTACCCCTCGGCTATACGATATAACATGAAAACGCTCCAAAATGTACTACGAATTTGATTTTTTTCGCTATGATAAAATGGAGTGTTGTAAGCTGGGTTTTATTTTCAAATTCAAAAAAAGATTTATTTGTGTGAAGAAAACTTGACTTGGCGGTATAAAGAGTGGCACATTACACCCCTTGGAAAACACACCACCCCACTTTTATCCTATATTTTCTTAAAATGATAATCTTTAGTACAATAATTAAATATACAAATTAATTTTTCGATCTGCATATAACTTGGAATATTTTATTCATTGGAATATTTTATTTAAGACTATCATGGAAATACTCCATAACAAATCTAGTGTTCCCAGGTCAAGTAATTATTAATGATGAGCTATATCTCAAGATGGTTCTGAAGAATCTAAGTACATATACGGTTTAGAGACTCTTTGTCTTATAATCTCTGTGATCAGTAGTTAAATACCACAGAAAGTAGGACGGCTGTAGCTAGAGAGACTCTGCTTTCGATGCTTATGTCATGCCTACTTAATGCTAGTTACTAGGCATGATTTGGTCTGCTGTAACCTTCGGGTACTTTAGGCTTCGGATGCTGTAGCCTTCAGGTAAAGTGTATATTACGTATCCGCAATGTAGCCTTATATAGACGGTATGTATAGGCGTGGTCGGAAAAGTCAAAAATATTGTTTAAATGTTGTGCGTGCTATAATCTACTGTGCCAAAAAATATGACTTTATGCCAAAAATTTTTTTGATTCATCCCAGTATGCAATGTGGAATGTATGAGTGCTTTCTGTTTTTGAAGCGACATTTTATCGTCCATCAGAGAAGAATGGAAATCAGTAGTAGCTAACGATGGACTTTAATGTGAAATAAGCAGAAAACATATTCCAATAACTGCCAAAAATAAAGATCTACAATTTGATTGGTAATTATTTATATATATATATATATATATATATATATATATGTTATGTTATGTTTTTTTTTTAATTTATTCCATTTGTATATCGATTTTTATCAAAAACCATTTAAAATGCAGTTTTTTTATTCTGCTCGTTTTAATTATTCCTTAATTACTAATTAATGAATGCACAGAATTTTCTTCGACACTCAACTACAAATTGCTATAAAAGCATTTGCAAGATTTTTATTTTCATCAACAACAATTATGAAAAAATGCCATAGACACAAAATGCACATACAAACACAAATTGTAAATAAATAAAAAATAAACATTTCAGAAAGATGAAAAACAGAAAAAAATACTATATTCGAGTAAATTCGATAGATTGAGGAACAAAAATTAAATAAAAAACTATTTAATTAAGTTGTCGTTCACAGCATGAACACACACACTCAAACGATTCTTTAAAAAGCATGTGCGAAAGAGATAGATACATGCCGCACACACATTCACATAAAGTATCTCGAGAAATTTTTGAGTATCTGAGAAAAATGCTGTTGAGTCTTCGCTGCTGTTTCTGTAGATGTTGCTGGTTTTTCACAACAAGCTATATTTTTAATTTTTCTTAACATTTTTCCGTTAAATTAATTGCTTATCGAGTTTTTTCATCGCTAGACAAGTTAAATGAAAAATGTTTTCGATAACTTATGTGGCAGCGACAAAAAAATTAAAAAAAAAAATTATAGATACTTTTAGTTGACAACAATTAGCCTCACTTCGGACAGTGATCCAGGCAAAGTTTGTACATGTTGTATTTGTATATAGTGTGTGTGTGTGTGAGTATGTGTTGAGTTTAAGTTGTCACTATGTCAGTCATCGGCATTTGTTGTCAACGCAACTTGTTGCATTTTCCAAAGCAGTTTTATTATTTTTTTAAGGCCAGGGCTAGTAACGGCTTTGTTCCCCAGAGCACAAATGTTAGCTACATTGTTGCGTCATAGTTTAGTTTAAGTCTTTTTTATTTTTTAAACTATACGGACATATGTATAACGTAAAACTTTATCACGTCTTTTAAGTATAATTTCGTTAACAGATTAAACTTTCGCGACATAAATCTAGATGATGACTTTGGGGAAAGCTACACAAATTACTTTGCAAAGCGGTTTAGCTATAGTTTACTTGGACAATTCGAAGGCCCCAGAGGATTCTTTTTATGTTCAATGTCTTACATTCTATCTTTCTTAATGATACATGGAATACGTTTACTTATTTTTGGAGGTTAATGGTTTGCATTGAGACAACTGCCAGGCCAGAAAATGATACCCGTAAAATTGATCTTCGGCTTTCTTTCAAAATTAATTTTTACCCTCTTGTTTCGATAATCGATATATAAAAAAATAGTCATACACCACACGAGATGAGATGCGTATCTAAAGCAAAGTTTTTGTCGATTATCGTCTTTGCAGAAATTGCAAAAATGAAGATCCGCAGAAGGCAGACTAAATCCTGAACAAATTTGCGCAGATCCGTATAATAATCGTCTCTTGGGGAAGTTCATAGACGTGGTGTCAAATAAAAAACAAATGGATTTAAGCAACCGTCTCATTCCACTGCAAAATAATTGGAACACCTCAAAGTTGATGCAGAAGAATTCATGAAAGTCGTAAAAAATCCTATACAAGGAAAATCGTTAACTTTAAGAAGCGAAGTTCAAATACCCGTCACACGAAGTTTTACATAGATCATGTATGATCATCAGTATCGTAGATAATATTCCTTAAAAGGGGTTAGGTGGGGACAATGGTCCGATGCAACTCAAGTTTTGGTCTATATGAGAAGCATATGCAAAATGTCAAATTTTAAGCTAAAAATGCAAATATGGTACATAAAACAAAAATTTTATTGATAAAATATAAAAATGAAGGGAGAGTTTGTATTGTATGAATACATTCATTAACAATTTCTAAAAATGGGAGTGGATGATATTAGAAGTGTTTTTATTCAATTTAGAGTAAATAAAATCGTACCTAAAAATGGGAGTGGCACATTTGTTCTGACAAACAAACTACTTAGGGAGCAAAAATAAGCTTAAGTCTTAAATATCAGGTAATTATTTTGAAAACGTTTTGAGTTAAACGCATTACTACAGACAGACGGACGTAGAGACGGGCATACCTAAATCAATTTGTTTCTTCGAGCTTATAAATAATACATATAACAAGAAAGAAAGCTGAAGATATCCTTTACCCAAACTTTATATACATTAAGCTAAGTCCTATCTTATTACCATTCCTCATTGTATTGGATTTTCATACAAAAACTTAAAAAGTGGGTTATATTTGTATGGGGGCTATACCTAAAATTTGTTTTGGCTCTACCCATATTGGTCTATTTCATTGGGACTATCATAGGCATAATTTATACTAAATTCCAATAAAAGAAAATGTAACGTTTTTATACAAAAAAGCCAAATTTTGGAGTAAATTTGTATGGAGGGTACCTCTAAAAATGGGATTTGCAAGTGCACACTTGAAGACTTAGGACAGTCTAAATTTCAAATGGTGAAGCTCTATCTTTTATAGTCTCCGAAATAATCGTTTTCATACGGCAGACAGCATTACATACGGACGGGCGGACAGACGGACGGACATAGGTATAGAATAAATATACTTAATAGGGTCTATCTAGCCTCATTCTGTCTGGTAAATACATTCGCACAAACTTTTTATTCTTTGGGTTTCCCGATAAGAACGATAGGATCTAAAATTAAAAAAAAAAAAACAAGAATTTTGGCCAAAAATAGTGAGTAATATTTTTTTTTCATGGGAAATTTAATGCCATTTATGATTTGAACAACATATCGTTCAGATGACCACCACGACTTTTCTTCCACTGATTTTTACGATCCTTCCAATTTTCGATGACTCAGTGCAAAATTTCCTCTGGAATAGCAGCAATGGTGGCTTGAATGCTGGTGACAAGCTCATCAATTGTTGCTGGTTTGTTGGCGTCAGCCTTACACTTAACATAGCCACAAAGAAAATAGTCCAATGGTGTTAAGTCACACGATCCTGGTGACCAGTTGTTGGGGCTACTTCGCAGTATTATTAACTCACCGAACTGTTCACGCAATAAATCCATCGTTACGTTGGCTGTATGGCATGTTGCACCAACTTGTTGAAAGTGTATGTCTCCAACATCAATTTCATTCAATTTTGGAAAGAAAAAATCGGTCAACATTGAACGATAACGTTTGCCATTCACGGTTACTCTACGCTTCTCATCATTTTTGAAAAAGTACGGCCCGGTGATGCCAACATACCAAAATGCACACGACACAGTGAGTTTCTGAGGGTGTAATGGTGCTCCATGAAGGACTTCTGGGTTTGACTCACCCAACAACGAAAATTGTCTTTGTTGGCATAGCCATTTAGCCATAAATGTCCTTCATCCGAAAACTCAATTTTCCACAATTTTGAGTAGCAACAAAACTTCTTATACGTTGTAATACGTTTAGAAGATTTTTGTCCTGAATAGAAAAATTTCAGATTACTGAAATTCAAGATGACAAGTATCAGCTATCAAGTTTTTATCATGCCTATTGGGAAACAAAAAATATCTTTCTTTAGTTATAACGGCGCAGAAGCTATTTTAAAATAGCCAAATTAGAGGGACTTTCTTATAATATCAAGGCTTACTGTATAAGTATACAGTAAATAGCTTAAGTACATTATACAAAAGACTTCTTACCGATTAAATCTTATTACACAATTCTATTCAATTTTAGAGATACTTCAGTGAAAATCTTAAGTTTTGCAAATATTTCGCTCTAAAACATTTTATAGCATTTTTATACAAGTCACAAACAAGATTTTAACCAATCACAAAAATGGCAAAATAGCAAAAACCTTTTAAAGCGGTTTCTAGTTATAAGTTGAATTTAATTTTTTTCTATTTTTTTTATTCGATTTACTTTTTATTTCGTTTTTACGACTTGCAACATGCAACACGCAATGAAAAACGCAATTTGTTGTCAACTTTTTTTTGTTTGTTTTTTGTTTTTCCGTTTTAAATACACTTTTCAAATAAAAAACTTATTTGAAATGTTGGTATAACTATTTTGATATAAAGTTTGTAATAAAAATAAGATTTTCGAGCGATAGGTACACTATTTAATTTATTTAAGTTACTCCATTTTACAAAGAAATTTATTACAAATTATTTTTTTTTTTTTTTTTTTTGTAGTAAAAATAATTTTTTAATAAATTGAATAAGAGTATCTTCCAGTCGAGCTAACTCAATAAATGAGTTCTTTGTTGTTGTTGCTATTGCGAATTGTTTTGTTTTGGGTTTTCATCTTGTTTATTTTTTTTTTCATTATGTTTTTTTTTTCGTTTTTTTATTTTTTCTAATTCTTTTTTATTGCGTTTGTTTCATTTTGATTTGGCAATTTTGCTGCGTGTGTGTATTTTGTGTATTTGTATTTGTATCTAGAATTGTTTTTGTATCTGTTACTCACAGACAGACTCAACCTCTCGTTTTAACCGGAGTCTATTCTAAGTTTACTGCTGTTATTTTATTATATTGCATTAGGTTAAGCTCTACTGATGTGAGTTACCGAGCTGATCTGGTCTGTAATACAACCTTGAACCCATTTTTTTTTGTAAAGTGTTTCGAGTATTTTGAAACAGATTTATAAAAAAAAAAATTATTCAAAATTACTTTTATCAGCAATAAAACTATATTTTGTTGCAGTTAATAAAGCTAATATTAAATATAAAATATAATATAAAATTTTTTTGATATTATGACTATTTAAAATAAATAATGGAATGAACAAATACGAATGTATGTATGAAAAGTTGATAGCGGACAGTAAACACTAAAGCATAAGTTTCTGAACTAAAACTTATTAATTTTTACAATTTATTTTAAATATGCTGTATCAAAACTCAAATTATTTTTGTATTAGACCCTGGATTATTTCATATGCAGCTGACTTGAAAACGCAGCAAGCTGAACTGTTCACCCACTTCTAAGATTAGCAAAACATGCAGCTAACATAACATAACAAGACTCTCATGTTTCCATGGTTCTATAAAACGATCAACTTTGAACAGAGAAAAAAAATACAAAAGAAAAAAAATAAGGAACGGAGCAGTCGAAAATACTAGTCTTGAAGTTAACTTTTACATAATTTTTAAGTACATACCTTAAGTTATGTCCTACCCTATGTAGTACCATTGTTTTTTGTACGTTGGTGTTTATAGCATAATTTTCACGAAAAAATTTTTAACAAAAAGGTAATAATTTTTCATAATAATGCCAAATCTTGTGATAACTTTGTATGGGTGCTAAATTTATGTCATAGTGATCCATGTGAACCAAATTAAGAAATTTTGTTGTGTTTAACATGAACATAGGCCAGACTAAACATTAAAATTAATAAAAACAAGAAAAAAAGTTAACTTCGGTTGGACCGAAGCTTATATACCTGTTACACATCATTTGACGTTGATAGACCTTCGTGTGCAGCATTTGTATTAAATTATATTTCAAAATACTAAACAAATTAAATATACTCTTAAAAATTAAGGAATTCGCGGTCCGATTTGGACCAATTTTAAACTGAAGATTTGGCATGGTATGAGAAACATTTGAACCATATTTCAAGCCATTCGCTTTATAAATACATTTTTTTCATATAAGAACTTGAAAAAATGTTGTATTTTTGTATGGGAGCTATACCTAAAAGTGGGCGTGGCACATTGATTTTAACATAGAAACTACACAGGACCTAGAAAAGCTTAAGTTTAAAATTTCAGCCCAATATCTTTAAAACTGAGCGAATAAATCGCGCAGCAACACACACACACACGGACAGACGGACGGACGGACAGACAGACGGACAGACAGACGGACATGGCTAAATCGATTCGTCTCGTCGAGGTGATCAAGAATATATATACTTTAAAGGGTCTTCGATGTCTCCTTTAATGCGTTACAAACTTTCCGACAAACTGAATATACCTGTTTACACTAGTGTAACAGGTATAAAAAGTTTAAAAAAAATTTATCTTATTTATTTTATCTTTTTATTATTTATAAATAATACCAATTTTCATTAAAAATATCGAAAACAAATCGGTAAGATTGTATGGGGGTTATACTTAAAAATGGGCGTGGCACATTGATTTTCGAGAAAAGCTTTAGGTTTCAAATTTCACCTTAATAAATTTATATCTTGACCGAAATAGAAATATACAGACGGACAGACAGATGGACATGGCTAGATCGATTGGTCTCGTCGAGCTGATCAAGAATATATATACTTTATGGGGTTTACGGCGTCTCCTTCAAAGCGTTACAAACTTTCAGGCAAACTGAATATACCCTTCACACTATGTGTGGCGGGTATAAATAACAATAGTTTAACTAACATTTCAAAAAATTATTAAAATTTGTCTTAAGCATTTATTTACTGGTTACACATCAAATACATGTATAGAAAAAAAAAAAAAAAATTAAAAAATTCGATATGAATTCGGGTCCCAAGGTACAATTTGTACATCTACGGTATGGGTGGCATCAAAAATCAATTTTTTTTTCGGGACGGGAGGGATCGGGACAAAATGTTTATCCCGTGCCCGTCTCTTTTTATACCCTGTACCCAAAGGGTAAAAGGGTATATTAAGTTTGTGCGAATGTATGTAACAGACAGAAGGAGGCAAGATAGACCCTATAAAGTATATATATTCTTGATCAGCATTGGAAGGGGAGTCGAACTAGCTTTGTCTGTCTGTCCGTCTGTCAGTCCGTCCGTCCGTCCGTCCGTCTGTCATGCTGTCTGCCGTACGAAAACGATTATTTCGGAGACTATAAGAGGTAAAGCTTTCAAAATTGAAACTTAGACTCTCATAGGCCGTGTGTGTACACAAGTGTGCACTTACAAACGGTTTTTCTAGACCCATTTTAAGGGGTACCCCCATACAAATGTACCCCAAAATTTTGGGTTTTTGCATAAAAACGTCATTGTTTTTTATTCTAGGAAGTTCAAATTTAGAATAAATTATGTCTATGATAGTCCCAATAAAATATCTGAATATGGATAGGACCAACAAAATTTTAGGTATAGCCCCCATACAAATTTACCCCAAAATTTTGGGTTTTTACATAAAAACGTCATTGTTTTTTATTCTCGAAAATTTCAATTTAGTAAAAATTATGTCTATGATAGTCCCAATGAAATAGACCAATATGGGTAGACCCAACAAAATTTTAGGTATAAACCCAATCAAAGATATACCCGATTTTTTAAGTTTTTCTATGAAAATCCAATTCAATGATGTATGGTAGTCAAATAGAACCTAACTTAAGGTACATATAGATTGGGTACAGGGTATCTTGGAGTCGAGCATACTCGACTTCAGCGTTCTTTCTTGTTTATAGTTGCACTCTAAGAAATAAATGTAGTCAAGACATTTTATTGTAGTACAAACTATATATTTCTTTTCAAGATTATAACTTCTTATCTCTTCTGGGATTTGAGCTATAGCTATACTCCCTCTTAACTTTGAAAATCGAAGAGAACGAAAGTTGCGTTCTTCATAAAAAATGTCTTCAATAGATTTATCTTTATTTCTCTCGAAGACCGCCACTTCCTATCTATCCTAGGTTTTGAGATACATAATTGTTTTGCAATATATATGGCCTACCTTATTTAGACTAAAATAATGTTCGAGGACAATATAGTTAGAGATAGTCATTTATTTTACTCATTAAAACTGTAGTCAAAAGATACATTTTTTTCTCAGAGAACTTCGTATCACATTTAGGTATTGAGCTACATACTTTTTTAAAAAGGGTACGAATAATTGGGGTCAATCAAAATTTTACAAAATAAAGTGTTGTTACAAATTTTAAATTTTCAAAGACTCTGTTATTAATATCTATACTATATACTCGTAATGATATTAAATGAAAGACAAAAAAATCGTTTAGAAAAGTATATATTTGTTTGAATTATCTTCATAAATAACTGAATGAAACCATTCAAAGTAGCACTTTGACGGAAATGCAGTGGTAAGAACTTAAAGTGGAAAGGGCTTATATGAAGTAATACTCGTTTTCTTTAATTTATTCACAATGAAATGTGTTTGACCACGACAATCTCAGTGCTTTTTTTGTTGGACCACCATTAATTGAAATATAAAATTTCTTATACAATAGAAATAATCAGAACCCTAGAATTATAACTTTGCAACGCATCAGTTATTCATGATTCATTTTTTTGTCGTTTTTTAATCTGACTCATGCGCTAATGAAATACACTCAGCAACACAAAAGAGGTTCATGCTTTGCATACAAAACCGATTTCACTTTCATTCATTTTATGTTTTTTGAACCATAATAGTTTTGTTATTTATTTTGTTTTTATTTTTTTGGCTTGACCCACTAAAATCAAAACAATAAAATGTAATAATACATTAAAACAACAATAACAACTCATTTTTCAAAACACGTCGTCTGTCTGTCTGTCTGTCCGTCCATACATCCATATATCTGCTCGATGGCTTGTCTATCTAAAATATTATGACAAACGATTGTAAATATACACGGCACAGGTGGAATGAATGATTGTCGGCTTAAAATTTTCGTTTCGCTGATCAAATGCAACTGATATGCAACAATTGGCAAATTGAATAGATTTTGAACTCTGGAATTGTAATATGCAAATTCTTACAATGTTTTGCGATTTGCATAAGACATGCCAGTAAATGACAAAGGCGAACCCAAATGCTCTTATATCACTCATACGCCCTGGGTTGTTGGTTTAGTTGGCGAGTTAAGTCGAGAGTCGCTGCAATAAATTCGCAACAAATTAGCGCCACATGCAACGTCGGCGTTGCTCGAGTGTCAACACTGCAACGCTCCATTTCCTCCACCTCCTACTCCTCCTGCTCTGCTCCATACATCTTTATTTTCATGCAACGTAAAGCATTTTAAATGCAGGTCGCAGTTGCAATTTTGATTGCATGTGTGGCACGCTGTCAATGTTCTGTCTGTCTGTCCGTCTGTCTGTCGGTCTTTCTGGCGGTTGGTCATGCAATAAACATGATCAACGCGCAAATGAATGATCGAGTGACGCAAGTGTAGGCGCAATTCTAATCCCTAACAATCCAGCAGTATTTCTGTCTGTCTGTCCGTCTATATACACAGTAGTCTCGCCAGCTTACTGTGCCTGCAATTGTCTCGCAAACAGGCGTAAATTATACGCCCTCCTGCCGATTCAATATAAACGAGGGAGAAGTTATAAGTAATTGATATTTATTTAATCTATCTTTTTCTTATTTCACTACAAAGTTTTTTGTAGTTATTTTAGTAAAAATTCCTTACAGTATAAATTTGGTTTTTTTTTTGTATTTTTTTTTTTTTTTTTGAAAATACAAAAGTTATCTGATAAATAAATTCGCAGCTCGATTATTTATCAATCTGCTTTCGTATGTAGCTCGTTACTTTATGACTGCACTTATGCACTTGTTCATTCTGTCTCTTTTACTCCCACATACAAGCATGACAATAAATTTTAATCTTATTTGACATTTTTCGGCAGTTAGCAACAATTGCAGCCACGACGCCATAAAGCGTCACTTTAAATCATTCTCAAAACGCACATAAATGCTTTTAATTCAATAAATTGCCTTTGACTTTGCCATTGTCAGCGTACTCACCTTCTTGAACAAGCTTTTTGCATACGGGACGTGCGTTTACTGATTTAACACCAACCGAGTATGTACAATTGACATAGCTCCAATATCGCTGTTGTTCTGAAATATTATCGGGATTAAAGGGATCATTGCAGAATTCGCCATTTGAGACATCTGTGGAACAGCGCCAACACCGTAGTACACCATGAGCTAGAGAACAAAAAAAAAAAAAAAAACAGAAATAAATCAAAATAATGTTAATAAAAGGATAAACTTTTTATTCAATTCATTAATTTACATAATCTGTAGAGTCATATTTCATATGTTGAACATCTACAATATTTTTATTTTTTAGATACTATTTTAGGAACCATTAAATTTTAAATATTAAATTTTTAATTAAAAATAAAGAAAACATGGAAAAACATTAACATACCCGTCATACTACTTAATCTTTAAAGAGTTTATGTGTGATCATCGTTGGCTTAGTTAGAACTTCGAGATGGGATGAGTGAGGATCAATGGTCTGACACAACTCAAGCTTACACACAATATTAGTATCAAATCATAATCTTAAATGACAGATAAATCAATAATTTTCTTGAAAATAACATAAGTTTGTATATAGTGGCCCGATTCATATCATATCGATGGTATGGAATGTACGTGAATTATATTAGATATGTTTTTACTCAATTTGAAGTGATAAATAATACCTAATAGACGGACAGATGGAAGTGGCTAGATCGACTCGTCTCATCGAGCTGATCTAGAATATATATAGTTTATGGGGTCTACGACGTCTCCTTTAATGCGTTACAAACTCTCTGACAAACTGAATATACCCGTTTACACTATGTGTGGCGGTTATAAAAATGTTTCGCTTTGAAAAAAACTCGAAACTGGAGATAAGTTTGTATAAGAACTGTATATGTACAATTGCTGTCAGTGAAATAGCACCATACAATCCATGATTTTGTGGGAGGAAATGTCTATTTTAATGTCCGCACCATTGTGCACCATTATATCACTTTACGACTTTAAACCCAACTTTACAGCCGGTCAATAGAACAGCATCAAAACGTCGCTATCACTGAAAAAAAAAGTCTCTTAAACTCAAAATATTTAAGCTTTAAAATTCAAATAATGTTTAAGATTTCAAAGACCTAAAACAAATAAAAAAATATAGTTTAAATTAAAAATAGCTAATAGGACTTGAAAATTATACAAAATAACGCCACAAAGCTAGTTGCGTTCTTCAAGACAAGTTAATGCCTATTAGATACCTTCATTTTCTCGAGTAGAGCAGCTTTCTATGTATCCTAGATTCCAAATGCGAGGTAGGGTAGTGAAATTTTGATTAAATTTGGTCAATGGATCATTTGGCAGGTTTTGGATAAATCGTTTGTTTTTCAAAAAAATCTGAAATTTTAGACAACATACTTCTAACCCGTTGAACTTCGAAAAAATTGATTTAATTTTTGGATTCTACATGAAGTTTTACATTAAAAATGATATACACAATTCAGTAGATCGAAAAAGCTATAAATTGTATAAATGTAAATCAATAGATATAATAATTTCGTCTTGTAAAAACAACTGTAACACTTCCAAGGCGAAAATTAGGTAATATAGGTTTATACTGTGTTTCTATGATCTTGTTCTTGACTTTACATAATTTTGGCTAAAAATAGTGCGCACGAAGTGTATTTGCAGAATTGTCTAAGCTTGAGGGGCCGTGTCTCTTCTTCTCGATTTTCGACGCACCTGTGGGAACCACAAGCATTCTCTGGAAATGAAATTTTTCCACTTTTTTTTTTTAAACAAAATTGACGCTCTACTGCGCCTCTTATGTGAATCGTCGATTTCCGTGCATGTTCTGGCCACCAATTAAGGCGAAATATTACTCTCACAACCATGGTACCTACACATTTTTGTCTTTTGATACGTTCTAAGGCGAATTCGCTTATCGTTTCTCCATGTAAGCTAAAGTTGGCTAAAGACATCCTAAATAAAGAACAAAAAATATCTTTTAAATTTTTTTTAAAGCTAATTTTGAAACTTTTTGCTTTATTGGTGTCCATTTGGAAATTGCCTGGAGTATCTACCAATGGTTGTTTCCTCCTAGGGATCAGTATCTGATGCGTTTTTCTCTCCCATTTGGGAATATTTCTTCTTCTTACAGCTCGAAAGACACAAGGAATATTACTAACTTCGCAAAACTTATCATTTATGCCTTGCTCTCACGGTAAAGAGCAATTCATATATATAAATGTGTACGTATGTATCTATGTCCTATTTATGTCTTTATTTTCTGTCAAACAATTCGATTGTGAGTAAAAAAATACTACGAAGCATTACTTCGCGAATGTATATCAATTTCCATAAGCAATTAAAGTCATTACTATTAGTAAACTGCCACTGAACGCAGGCACATTAGTATAAACATTTCTGCAAACTATCTGACAATTCAACTGTCAATTAATTTCAATATATTGTAAATAATTATAATTTCCATTTTCAAAGAAAATACGATGTATGCGCAGACAGAAATTGGAGGCTTTTATGCATTTTGTACAATATTTTCACGAACGTTAACGAAGCATTGAGCAAAAAGTTTGTAAAGTTAAATCTTTTTTTTATTTTAGTCTTAAAGTTGTCGCGTTGTACGCGTAGAAGTCGGCAAGAAATCTACGCAAATTGTTATGATTATTGCCAAATATGCAATATAACTGAAACTTGTTTGGCAACGCTGCAACGCGACGCGGGCTAACTACCTTGGCTGGCCATACGCTTTTAGGTTTTCGCTTAAAAGTGTTATGGAGGCAAGCGGCAGCGGAGGGCAGAAACTTGTCCATAAGTGTTTGGCTAAGTGCGTTTAACCTGAGTTAAAATGCGTTACTACGATCGATTGACTTTTGAAATGTGTGTTTTTTTTTTTTTTGTAATTTATTTTAGTTTTATTTTAGCTGTTTTATGATTAAAATCAAGTTTTCTGATTGTGCAAATGTCATCCAAATCGATTTCATTACTACTTATTTGCAATATTATTATTATTATTATGTATGTATATGATAAGTATAAAAACAATATTTAAAGAATACGAAAAGAAAAATCATATCGAAAATATTCGTTAAGTTAATAACATAATTTACACGCGCTTAACGTCCGCTAATCGTTGCATAAATAAGTCGCAATGCCGAAAGTTTTGACACTTTTATAAGCCAATTTTCTACGGCCTGTCAAATAAATAACTCAGCCAAAAGGCTTTCGTGTCAAATTAGTGTTCACACTGTGTCTGTATGAACATTTTTCAGCCTGAGTACGCATAAAGTGCTAGGGTAATCGCATATTAGTGCACCATTTAAAGATAGTCACTCACATAAGTCAAAAAATCTAATCGTACTTGTCATCTTAGGTTCAATCTTACAAAATTATTCGCTTATACAATATCTGTAATGTCTAGCGGACATTTTTTCTATGTGTGTATTGAATGGGTTAATGTACTGTTTTGTTGCACAAGTAAAACGTCATTTGTGGATTGCAACTGTTGCTTGAGTCAATTATTCTATTTAGACTCTTAGCCTTTGCGCAAATAATTGAATAAAGATAAATTGAAAAATTGTTTTTAATCGCAAAAAAAAAAAAAAAAAAATAATAATAAATATATAAAAATAAGGAAAGCGTTTCTTAAAATTTAATAAATACATATAAGAGAAATATAAAAATAAGTAAAAGCAGTAACTGGATACATTTTTTATATCAGTCACACTCGTTATATTATTCAACTGTTTATATTACCCGTGAAAGGTACTATCCGTTTGTCGGAAAGTTTTTAACGCATTAAAGGAGGCAACGTATATACTGTTACGATAATGCGGCTGAGAGGGAGCTTTTTATTAAATTTTCTTCTTTGATGTGCTTCGAATCGTTGTAAATCTAGTTCTGATTTTAATCGCTGTCAATCTCGTACTAGTTGTGTGCTGCGCTGCGGTTGTCTTCAAACAGGAAAAGTAAAGTGCCTTGTCAGCTATTTTTCTCTTCTTCTTCTTCTTCGTCTTCTTCGTTTCTTTTTCTAACAATCACCTGTGCATGATCATTCCTTCATTCCATACCGCAACCAGCAGTCATGCGTTCATGCAGGGTGATGCAGTGGGGCGAAACTCATGTTCATAACACTACCCCCCCTCTCAGACTCGAATTGCTCCTGCTCGAGTCCATCCAAATATGCACACAGCCGGTTGACGTGTACAATTTTCGAAACTTTACGCTGAGGCATCTGAATACGCACCACTAGGTCGGATATGAGTTCTAGTATCGTGGCTGGACCTTCCCAATCTCGTTGAAGTTTCGGGCAAAATCCTTTACGTCTCTTTGGATGGTAGAACCACACACGGTCTCCAACATTAAACTGCACAGGATGAGAACGAAGGTCGAAACGTCGCTTCATGGCTTCCGCTGTTATAAAGAGCTTCTTTCGAGCTAGCTCATGTGTCTTGCGTAAATTCTCACGTAATGCTTTGACATCAGTTGAATGTCCGGATATGTCGGTTTTGGTACGTCTCTCGCCTTTATCGCACCAGTTCACTACGATTGCCAAGTCTGCATCAGCTCGTTGTGCGGTTGACGTGTCTATACCAGTGGCCTGAATCATTAATTCATCTGAAGCATCAGCCTGAATGGTTGAGGGGTCCTTAGCTTCCTCACGATCGCACGTTTTGCAATCTCCACAGGGTCGCCGTGACAACGCATCTGCATTACCATGTTGGGTACCCTTACGGCGTTGAATAATAAACTGATATTGTCGTAAGCGCTTCAGCCATCTTGCAATTTGACCCTCGGGTTCTTTAAAATTGGTAAGCCAGCGCCGTGATGCGTGATCAGTTTTCGTATGCGGTGTTGGCCATCGTGCAACACGTTTAATTTTTAACGGATCTGTGGCCAGACCGTCCGAACTTATGACGTGACCCAAATAACTAACATTTTGTTGTAGAAATTTACACTTCTTTGGGCAAAGTTTTATTTGCTGATGTTGTGGTTCGGGTGCGATAAGTTTAACGGAGCCTTCCGGAAACTCCAGACGAAGATTCTCTAAATTTATAACCGCACCCATAAGAAAGTCGATTCCAAGGATAGTGGGAAATTGCTCTGGTACTATGACAAACTCATGGCAACATGTAAGTTTTCCAAGCATAAATTTTACCGTACTCAATCCTTTCACTGGAATGGCGTTATTTGATGCGCCCAGGAGACGAATTGAAGAATCCTGAATGCGCGAATTGGCGGGTAAATGCTTAACGCTTAAAAGCGAACGCATCGCGCCCGTATCGATGACAAAATTTACTGCTTTGTTACCAATCGTGGCTGACACGTGCAGATTTCTTTTACCCATAGTCCGAATTTCGACGACTTCATTTTCGTTGGATGCTGCAGGGGCTTTGTCTCCATTACTCGTACGGTGACGTTGCTTTTTCTTCGCTCCATCGAAACTGGTTTGTGCTCCTGACGAAGGGGCTCTGCACCCTTCACGGTCACCCCACCCAGCTAAGGTGGTGTGTGTCCGTTTCAACAGCTTTCCAGAAAAATCATCTTGATCGATATTTAGGTCTTTCTTGTCATCTTTGATTTTGTTTTTAGGAGCAGTGCTCGTGTGCATCAACTTGTGCTCCATCAGGCTGATGCGTTTTCGTTTTCCGATTTGACCAGCAGAGCCGACGAATCTTGATTTGAAGCTTTAGTCGAATTGCGATTGCTGCGTGGAGGAGTCTCTTGACGTACTGTGTAAACCTTGTCGCTACGATTTATTCTTCCTTGCAGCTCTTGTGCGACAGAAAGAGCATCTGACAGAGTTTTCGGGCGCGCGGCGACGACTAGTAGTTGAATTTCTCGATCCCGAAGTCCATCGATAAATTGCGACAACGCTAATTGTGTTTTAACTTCGGCATCTTTAAATGCAACTTCAGTAAGATGTTGTAGATCGGAAGCAAACTGCGCAATGCTTTCTCTTGCCCTTTGCGTGCGATGCAAAAACATTTGACAGGCGGTAGCTGCATTGAGAGCGAAACGATTGCGCAACACAGTCATTAATTCATTAAAAGTGGGTTGGTGGCTTGTCGGAAAAATGCCCAACAAGGTTGCAGCCTCGCCACGCAAATTAACTGTTAGAATCACTGCCTTTTCCTCTTCGTTCCAACCACAAAGCTGAGCCACGCGAGCAAATTGGCGTTCAAATGCTTCCCAGGACGTCTTTCCATCAAAAACAGGCAATAAACTAGCATCAGGAACTGCACGAGGTACCCGGTTAGAACAATTGGACGAAGCGGCCGATAAATGCTGCGAAGGCTGCTCAGTATTTATTCCCATATATTGCTTATGTGTCTCCTTAGAATTATCTACTTCGCTGAACACGTGTTTTTGCATGTGCACGTGCTGTTCGCCCAGCAAATTCGTTCGCATGCTACCATGCGCACCGCCTTGTGAGAACGTTCTAGTATCCACGGTGTAAGCTGGCATTGTGGTGTTGGTTGTAACATTCGGAACGTACCAGTTCGGCGCGACACCCGCACTATAACTGGCTCCACCGTGAATATGGTCATTGTACGCTGTATGAATGCGTTGACTATTCGTCGTGACAATAGGACTGAAAACACATGTGCTATAGCTGCAAGGGGCGCCTGCATTAGTCGTTGGGTGAAATGTAGTCGATTCTGTAGACGTCGACATGAAAAATTGAGTTTGAGCGCTGCCTTGCATAGCACTAGCTGCTACCGTTGTACCTGCCTTACTCGCGATAGTAGTACCTGCAACGGCATCACAGAACAGATTATTTGTTAAACAAAGATTCGAAATTTCCGATACCGGGTTACTGAAAGCGAAATCCGAAGATGGAATACATGTCGATGAGACTTGGACTAACCCGCGGTCAAGATGTAACGCACACGTGGTTGGCTCCCCATCGATGAGGTTATGGCAACTTTGCACGCATCTATGTTGCGTTTGATTGGTTATGTTCGACGTCCCGTACATTATTCTATCCCTTTTCCGTTATAACACGATCAAGTTATTCCCTAGTGAAGTATAGGAGCTGTATGCAGTGGTAAAAACACGCTCTTGTGTTTGTCGAACCACCCCACACCTGACACCAGTGTTACGATAATGCGGCTGAGAGGGAGCTTTTTATTAAATTTTCTTCTTTGATGTGCTTCGAATCGTTGTAAATCTAGTTCTGATTTTAATCGCTGTCAATCTCGTACTAGTTGTGTGCTGCGCTGCGGTTGTCTTCAAACAGAAAGTAAAAGTGCCTTGTCAGCTATTTTTCTCTCTCTTCTTCTTCTTCGTCTTCTTCGTTTCTTTTTCTAGCAATCACCTGTGCATGATCATTCCTTCATTCCATACCGCAACCAGCAGTCATGCGTTCATGCAGGGTGATGCAGTGGGGCGAAACTCATGTTCATAACAATACATTATTGATCAGCTCGACGAGGCGAAACGATTAAGCCATGTCCGTCTGTCAGACCGTCACAACGCGACAACGCGTTTTTCTCGGAAAGTTTTAATGATATTGACCTGAAATTTAAAACTTTTCCCTTTTTTTGACAGTTTGTATATTAGAACCAAGGTGCCACGCCCATTTTTAGGAATAGCCGCCATACAAACTTAACAATTCTTCCATTTTTTTGTATGAATATAGTTATTTTTAAAAATTTATTTACTACAAATTAAGTATGGCCAAGTCACACGATACAAGATTTTTATGCAATATTACATTGCTTGTGTTTCGTGCAACTGTCAAAATTTACTTGAAGTTTTTAAAAATATATTTGTACAGACTACTTGTAACATCAGAGTAAGAAAGTAAGATACTGATGCCAAATTTCTTTAAGCGCGATATTTTTTAATGTTCACACGAGGATGCGCAACAATCTCTGAGATATTTTATGAAAATCTCGCATCGTATGAGAAAGCCCGTAAAAACACTTTTTTTATCAATCAACATCAAAACCAAGGTGCCACGCCCATTTTTAGGTATAACCCACAAACAAACCTAGCGCCCATTTTTGAGTTTTGTATGAAAATAGTTCCTTTTTTTATGAATATATTCACTCCAATCTGGATAAATCCATTGCTACTGTCATCCTATGAATACTATATACTACCAATATGACAAGGAAGTGGCCACTATATCATACAGATTCCATACAAACTCAACTTCAATGTTTTTTTAGTTTTCCAAGAAAATTCTTGTTAAGCTTAACATTTTACATACATACTTGAGTTGTCCCCACCTAAACCCTATGCGGAATATTATCTACGACACTGATGATCATACATAAACTAATTTAAGTTTCGTGGGGTGGGTTTAAAGTTTGATGAAAATGACAACAAAAACCAAGCTTGGTTCTTGATGCGTCTACATTTCAAGCTTCCAGAACTACAAAAATTGAAATCCAAACAGATCGTTTTTCCGAGATAATGTGAAATCAAATTTTATGGTTAAAATTTTATTCATTCTTGGAATTTGGTGGACATCCCCGAAATCTGAAATCTCCAAATATTCAGTTTTGTTTAAATCGACAAGACCTTATGTTTCTAATATAAGACCCACCTAATTAAATATTTTTTTTTTTTTGCCAATAAAATTGAAACCCGAAAATTTGACTTTACATTATCTCGGGAAATCAATAAGGTTGGATATCAATTTTTGCAGTTTTGGAAGCTTGAAATGTAGAAGAATCATGAATCTAGTTAAGTTATCCTGATTATTTTTCCTTCCTTACTTTCGGCATTTTAATATTTGTCCAGATAATATTGATCCAGATACATTGATAAGATTCTATGTAAGTTCTATGATCTTGTCAGTAGCAATCAGTTCAATAAAGTCCTCAGTCAGACAAAAAAAAATAAAGAGACACATATATTGATGATCGATGGGCCGAGAAAGATTTGGTAAATAGAGCAAAACCACGTATCTCAGAAATATTAAAAGCCTTTTAATGAAAACAGAATTTTGTTTTTATTTTCATCGCTATGAAATAAGTTTCAGTCTTGCACCATTATTCTAATAACAAGATGCTGAAGAGTGGTGCGAACTAGCAATAAGAAGGTGCATCAGTTTTGTGTTAAACTTCTAAAGTTGTAACCTTTTCGACCAGCTGAATGGAATTGTTTCTGGTTTAAATAAGATTTAAAAAATAATGCTGAAGTCGTGTTGGTATGCTCGACTTCAAAAACCCAGTACACAATTTTTATATACCTTACTTTATTGTATTAGATTTTTATGCAAAAAGTCAAAAAAATGGGTTAAATTTGAATATATGCTTTACTCATGTTGCCATATTCCATTTGGACTATTGGAGGCATAAATTATACTAAATTTGGAGTTTAAAGATTACATAACACAGAAGTATTCATGAAAAAACTAAATTTTTTGGAGTTGGTTTGTATGGGGGTACCTAAAAATATGGGAAAACCTTTTGTAAGTGATCACTTGACAGGTAAGTTTCAAATAGTCTCCAAGATAATCGTTTTCATTCGGCAGATGTCAGGACGGACGGACAGTCGGGCGGACGGAGAAACGGACAAAGCTAAATCAACACTACTTTCAATGCTGGTCAAAAATATATATCATAGGGTATACCATGCCTCCTTCTGCCTGTTGCATACATTTCACAAACATTTCGGGTATTGGGTATAGAAATCAGAGGTACAAACCAGGTTAGAACAGAATCGGGCTTTGAACTGAATCGGGTTTTTAACCGAATCGGGTTTTAAACCGAACTGCAGTACTTTTTAAGTGTGAACTGAAATAGGTTCAGTAATAACCATGTTTCTGGCATTAGACTAAAGAAAGAGTAGCTTTTTCTAAGAGAGCTTAGTTTTCACATCTAGAAATATATTTTATTATTGCAGTTCTCTTTGCTATTTTTAAAAAGTAAACATTTTTAACAGTTTTTCGCAACAAAAAGTGAAACAATCAAAAATTTTATTTCACTGCAACAACCATCACGACCAAGTTTAACGCTCTCGCACTATGTGAACACCATCAAAAGAAATATACAAATTTAGACTACATTATTCCCACATGTATTGTCAAACAATGCAAATGCAAAATTTCGTATACAATTTTTCTATTAGCGCCATAAGAAATACATAAGCTACTCTTGTACGAGTTACATTTCAACAATATTTCAAACATTTTCCTATACGAATGCACTAATTGTAAGACTTCTACGATTCTGCACACAATAAAATTGCAGAATACGTAGTATGTATTTTGCTCCCTGATAAAATAAACTTTAAAAGTTAATGACTTTTCTGCGGTATAAGCGAATGCAAAAGAGTGTTTATTATCGGCTGCCGTTGACTATTTTACAAAACTTCGTTATATCTCAGCTATAAAACGGGGTAACTTATGTCGTAACTTAAGGTCTGGTATAAAGTGTAGATTGGGGGGCCCTAGACAGCAAAGTATGACATACCTCCCGCTTCATGTTGCACACATGCAACTAACTTACTTATTGTACAACAAAATGCAATCAAAGTTCGTTCAACTTTTCTTTTTATTTTATTTTTTTTAATGTTTTCTGGGAACGACGAAACACACACAGATACGTGTACGAGTATACACGTACGTAGATACAATATGTCGAACTTCAACGTTGTCGAACGCGTGAATATGCATAAATGCAAGGAAAATTGGCCTAATTGACAGAATAATTGCACCATAGGGACAGTGAACGGTCTAAATGTCTGTACAAGTGAACTTTAGAGCATAGACTAATACGTATTTATTTAAATGTTGAAAACTGCATTTATAGAACTTTATGATTTTTATGCATTGTATTTTTAGAGTGTATAGAATAAGTAACTTTATAAATATTTATGAAGCAGCCGCAAGAAAGTGTGACAGATTCTATTATAGATAATACCCGTTCATAAAAAATGTGACATGCATAGATAAAAAAGTATAAAAAATAAAAAGTGTTTTTTTTTTTTAATGAAAATTTAAAGGGAGTGTTGAATATGTATGGGAGATATACATATGTATGCTACAGTGGTCCGATCTTATCCATAGGTACAATATTTTCGAACCTCTAATATGAAAAATTGTAGTCAGAAATGCCTATATTCTCTATTTACAATCGGAGACTAGACCTATGCTCATCTTGAAATGTTCCATAGCTTTAAAGAAAACAAGGAAAAACGTCAACTTCGATGGAACCGAAGCTTAAATACCCGTCACACGAATCTTTAAAGAGTTTATGTTTGATCATCAGTGGCTTGGATAGAACTTCAAGATGGAATGGGTGGATGGTCTGCCACAAAATATATATTTCTAATTTTCTTGAAAATATCCGACAATAAGAGGTGAATTTGTATATGGCTATACTTTTTAAAAGTCCGATCCATATCATATAAGATGAGTTTTTACCCAATTTGAAGTGATTACATGCATAAATATTCGATGGGCGTAATATTCTGAATTTAACCTACAAACGACCTAGGACTAAGAAAAACTTAATTTTCGATTTTCAGCTAAATAACGGACTCAAATTGTGTTGTGGATAGAATAAATTGATTTTGTTCCTTGTAAAGTGTATTCTTTCACTTATTAAATAAAAAACTAATAATAATAATTTTATATAAATACTGGGTAATACCCGCGGCTCTGCTCGTTTTTGATTTTTATACCCTCCACACATAGTGTGGAGAGTATATTCAGTTTGTCTTAAAGTTTGTATAACATTGAAGGAGATGTCATAGACCCCATAAGGTCTGTCCGTCTGTTTGTTTCTTCGCAATTCATTCGGTCAGTTTATGTTAACGCCAATTTTGAATTCATGGTGTATTTATATTTCCCCAAAATTGCGCGCTTACTTTGCCGATCGTCTTGCTCTCCTGCCTCTCTTTGGTTGTTGAGATTGAGTTAATTTTGTATTGAGTTAGTATAAATTTGGAACTCCCCGCGTACGCAACTGCACCCACCAACGTAAACGTTCTTTCTTAAAGTTTAATATTAATTGTATTGTTTATTCAAAGTGGAATAAAGTTCGAGTTTGTGCACTCGTTATTTTTAATTTTTAAAATCGGAACGCGTTTTTATTGTTGAGGTGCATCGAGTGTTTCTTTGCAGGTATCATCAATAGCCACCCCCAACTGTATGCGCCGGCAACTCTCTGACAAGGAGTGTCAGAAACAGTTTAAAAGATATTAAGCTGAAATTTGGAACTTAAGCTTTTCTCTCCAACAACTAAATTAAGTATGAAAATCAAAGTGCCACGCCCATTTCTAGGTATGGCCTCCATACAAATCAAACAGTTTTTTTCGAGTTTTTGTAGAAAAAAAATGTTTTTTATGAATGTATTTACTCTATATTGAATAAAATCACGTCTAATACCATTCACTATTAAAGTCAAGGTCCCACGACCATTTTTAGGTACAGCCCACATACAAACTTTCCGCCCATTTTGTAATTTTTGTGTGGCAATAGCTTATTTTCGTGAATGTATTCACTCCAAATTAGGTAAAAAATACTTCTTAGGTCATCCAATGTCAAAACTAAAGTATCACGCCCATTTTAGATGTGGGACCCATAGGAAATTTCCTCCCATTTTGTAAATTTTGTGTGAAAATAGTAATTATTTATGAATGATTTCACTTCAAACTGAGTAAAAATACTTCTAATATTATCCTTTCTTTACTATACTGAGTTTATAAGGATCAGCCCACTACAACATATAGCACTTATGTTAAAATTTTATCCCAATATTTTGTCTAAACTTTGGTTGTATCGAACTATTGATTCCAAGACATCCCTTATCCAAATTTTATCTAATCCACTGAAGATCATAAATAAACTAAACCAAGATGTGGCGGTATTTGAGCTTTGGTTCCACCGATAAACGTTTTTCCTTGTTTTTCGTCTATTTGTCAAATAAAAGTATTTTTTGTAAGTAGAGAGAGAAGAGCATATGACAAATTAAAAATGTCGCCTAGCTTAATATTGAGCCCAAAAAATCCTTATTTAATGTCTCTACATTATCGGTAACACTGCAAACACATAAATCTAAAAATTTCAGCGTTCTATCTTATCCGTTTGGGCTGTAGTCGTATCTTCTGTCATTAAGTCATTCAATCAGGTGAAAGAGATTTATGTATATAGATAAAAAAATGATTTCGTCTAATTGGAACCACCAAGGAATGAACTCAGAATCTTCGAAACGTTTTTTTTTTTTTTAATTTCGTTGAAAGGTCTTGCTTAGCTTTAGCTTCAGTTAGTATATTTAAAACGGACCACCCACCATCTTTGCTTTATGACGATGCAAACTATACTTAGTTTGCAGTAGCCTCATGTAATACTTGAGTCATCTTTTACCAGAACACTTTTGAATTTGAAATTTTGTGTAATGATTTATCTTTTGATGATCGCGATTTTTACCACTTGCCTAAATATAAAGTCAAACGCATTGCCTGTTTCAAGTTTTAAAACTAAAACGAAAAAAAAAGCTTTAAAAAATTTATAAAAATGTCTAATTATGGTTGGGATTACATTAATACCATGTTTTGCTATACATCTGTACTCATTATTTTTATCATACATTTCCGCCTATTTCGACATAATTCGCCACACTCTGCTGAACATAATTTGTATAGTTCAGCACCTCAACTGTAGCCCTGAAATATTATTAATATATCAATCTCAGCCACAATCATTTCGCATGCTGTATATAATCAGTTTCAAAACTAATTTAATTGCAACACTTGACAAAGGAAAAATCAGCATTGAATTATAATATTTCATTAAGTAAGTACATCATCATGCAAATTAGAACATTCTCATAGCTCGGCGTGTTTAGCATCATTTAACATTTTTGAAAGTCAGCCGCAACAAATACAAATAATTTGTATCTTTTTTTTTATAACAATTCAACAACAATGATAATTATATATGCGTTGGGTATATATTATTTCTTTATAGGAAATTCAAATCAAATGTCGCAACAAACCCAGAAAATGCTTTGCCCTGTTTTCAGTATATTTTGTAGCTAATAAAACTATTAATTAAAAAGGTACACTCCCGCAAAAACAAAATGAAAATCTACAATTCAATCTGTAAATTGCGTTATTCATAAAATGTCGCTGAATAATAATGGAAGATGGCAAAAAAAATTATAATTCAATTTTTTTTTTTTTATTGAAAGCAACAACAAAGATCAAGGAAATAAGAAAGATAAATACTGTAAGTGAAAGACAGAGAGAGCAATATTAGTGCTAAAGCATTGAGTAAACTTAATTAAGCGCCAAAATAAATAAATTGCTTAACCTAATTTTGGATTTTTATTGATATAGAAAAATAAAACTCATTATAGCACAACGCCGATTTATTGATAAAATTTCTATCTTTTGTTTAAAGCGATTTTTACTCTAGAGATTGCAGCTTGCATCTGACAACAAAAAATAGAATACATATATGTATATAGCTCGATGTTTCATATTTAGATAAATGCACATTGTGCTACATTATGTTGCATATATATATATCTAAACATATCATCGATGTCATCATCATCACAAAGATAGATTCGGTTCTAATAAATTGTAAGCATAGAAAGCACTCTTCGATAGTATTAGATACATATGCATCTAAAAACAAAAAAGATACTAGGGTGTGTTTAGTTAGACATGTGCTGATATGAAAGGAAGTGTGGCACACAACATAAAAAACTAATAAAAGTTTGTCTCGGATTTTTATTTATGTATTTTTAAAAGGTGTCAACTGGATAGTTTTATATTTTTATTTTTAACAAAGACAGCGAGTGTTATTTAAAAGTTTTTTTTGTTGGACAGACAAGTGCTGACGAAGTAAAGGAAATGTGTGTATATACTTTATTGTTTTTTGATAACTATAAACTGTCCGTTTTGGAAAACTTTATTAATACTAAGGCTAATGTGTGCTTATAGTGGCCACAATAACCGTCTACCGATCTGTATCAAACGCAGAAGACCGCATCAGTTCTCAAAATTCTTTATAGTTATACACATATAAAACAAAAATTAAAAACTTTTGGATGCCTTTTACCACTAAAAGTGATATTTTGAACTCTTTAAAACTTTCGGATATAATAGGCACAAAAAAGATATTTTTAAACCGAAAAAGATTTAAATTTAAACAATAAAAAACTCTAACCTCGATGGAACCGAATAGTTTAGTTATGATCAACAGTATCGTAAATAATAATCCGCAAAGGCGGTTTTTGGGGTCGATAGTCCGATACAACACAAATTAATGCACAATACTGGGGTTCATATAAAAAGTATTTATGTTACATTTTAAGCTAAAAATGCAGATATTACCATTATTTATACTTGAAAAAAATCAATAAATGTGAAGTGACTTTGCATGGAGACTGTATTTCAAAGTAGCCCGATCATTTTTAGTAGTGTAAAAATAGGATGCCATTGGATGTGGTTTTATCAATAAAGGGTAATAATAAGTTTTTTTCATACTAAAATTTTTAAATTAAAAAACTGGAACATTTTTATGGCGGTTAATCCTTAGAGTGGGAGTGGCATGCTGAATATTACATACAAACTACCTAGAATGGAGAAAAGATTAAGTTTTAGTTTCAGCTCCATATTTTTAAAACTAAGCGAATGAATCACCTCGCAAGAGAAAGACGGACAGACAGGTAGACAGAATGACGGACATGGTTGGTTTCTTCGCAGTTAATTCAGACAGTTTAAAAGATATTAAGCTGAAATTTGGAACTTAAGCTTTTCTCTCGAACGACTAAATCAAGTATGAAAATGAGAAGTGCTATGCCTATTTTTAGGTATAGCCCCATACAAACTTTACGCCCATTTTCTTATATTTTTAAGATAATTATTGTTATAACTGCATTTGTAGATTAAAATTTGATAATAATATTGTGTCTAAGCTTGAGTTGTATCAGACCATTGAACCCCATTCATCGCATCTCGAAGTTCTATCTTAGCCACAAATAATCACATATAAAATATTGAATGACTAACTGAACTACCCGGTCTTACTCTGGTCATGCTCATATACCAACTTTCATTTGCCTAGTTATATTATTTTAAAAATATTACGAATTTTTGTTCCGTTCGTGACACGTCAAAAAATACACATCTTATCAAATGCGCCCAGTTTCAAGTCTCTATGTCTATTCAATCCAAATGTATGACTTTTTTTTCAAGGCTCTCATTGGGCCCCCGAGTCAAAATTTCTAAAATCCCGTCTAAGTGCTCACCTGTAATAAAAAAAATTGGTCAAAAAATCTATATTGGGTCCACATATGGGTCCCAGGTCCAAATTGCGGAAATCCCTTGAACACCTTGAACGCCAAAAATGTTTTTAACCATCTTTCAAATGAGCTCTGTTTCAAGTCTCTACTCTACTGTCTATTCACTCCAAAGATATGGCTTTTCCGGTTTCAAGGCCCCCATTAGGCCCCGGGTAAAAATTTTCCAAATTTTTTCCTTTCTGACCACATATATAATGAGATCAACAAAACAACAAAAAAAAGTTCAAATCGGTCGAGTCATTCTCGAGTTTTAGCGTTGTTAATGCACAGCTATTCATTTTTATATATGTATATAGATATAGATATATAGATTCATGTGACGGGTATTTAAGCTTCGGTTCCACCAAAGTAAACGTTTTCCTTGTTTTTTTTTTTTAATCGGATAATATTTAATGGTGCCACCAAACACCTGAAGTTTCTCAAGTATTTTAAATGGGAAAATAACACTGTTTCGTAATTTAAATGTAGAAATCTGGAAAATACTTATTTTTTTGAGTAGATTTTTTTCATTTCTTTAATGATCCTAGGATAGAATACAATTATTCATTATTTAATTTTTAAAAATTAACAATTTTTTACAAGAACTCAAAAAAAACCCAAAAACATAAAATAAGAATAATAATAATTGTTTTAAGTTTCAATAAAATATAGTTAATATTTAAAAATTAAATAATAATTGATTGGATGTTACTCGGGTCTTCTTATTTTCGATATAGAACGATATAGAGCATAAACATTATTTTTACCATCCTACCGTGCACGCTATGTGTGACGTACCAGCTATGCCATATGGAAAATAATTGCAGTGATTTAAAAACAATAATAATAATATCTCCGGAACTATTAGACAGATTTTAATGATACTTACAGAAAAATTTACATGAATTTTGTGTAATTTATTACAAAATTACTATAAATATTTTATTTTTATTTTTTATTTAAAGTCACAACACAATAAATTTTCGTCGTTTCAAAAAGAATTACATTCCCTGTATTTTTTTATAAAAATAATAAAAACTCACACCAAATTAAAAAAAACATATCCAATATCATATGTACACACCATCTATATGATAAGCATCGGACCACTATAACACATAGCCCTCTCATTTATAAAATTTGATAGCAATATTATGTTTAAACTGGGGTGGTATCAGTCCCTCACTGATCCCACCTTGAAATTTTATCCAAGCCACTGATGATATCACATAAGATCTTTAAAGACTCGTGTGACGTGCATTTAAGCTTCGGTTCCACCGAAGTTAATGTATTTCCTGGATTATAAATAATTTATTTATATTTGAAGCCTTAGAGTTTATTCAGTCGCTTACCCCGACAAAAATAATATTCACCCTTAACTGTTGACTTAAAAATAATTTTAGAAGAAGCCAACTAAAAGTTAATAGAAGTTAAGAAACTTTTAGTTATTATCCTATAAATATATGTATATTTTTTAAACCTTATTAAATTACTTTTGTTTAAGTAAAATTTTAAATGATTTACAATTAATAAAAAAAAAAAAAAAACTTTTTTTACTAAAAATGAAAATTGAACACTTGACTCAGTTCATTCAACTCAACATTCCCTTTTTGTTGAGCATATTTTTGTAACAGTTTTCAAAGATCTTTTTATCGTTTTTCCAATTAGCATCAAATTTATGCATAACGGCGTACTTGTTTCATATTTCTGGAGTACATACGCGACTACTCAATGAAAAGGAGAAACACTCACCTGCATTAATGCTCAGCGCAAGCAGAAACAGGATGCCAAAAAGATAACTGTTCGAGGGCATCATGATGAGTAATTAATTAGCTTTTTGCGTTTGTTGTATGCAACTAATTTTTAAAAAACACTTTTAATATTTTGCCTGTTGCAAAAAAATTTAAAAATTTCGTTTTTACTAAAAAAAATCTTTTCACACTTTTCACTCACAAATTAACGCTTCAAATGAACTTTTTGTTATTTTTAAAAATATTTTCGAAATAAATATATTTTTTCGTTTGTTTGAGGCACGTTTTTTTTACACAAAATACGCTGCAAGCGCGCCAATTTTTTTTTTTAGTTTTCGGATTTTAGGTTTTTTCTTATAAATTTTTTTCGGCTGCGTCAAACGACGACGCGTTGACAACTGAATGCGAACTGAAATGAAACTAAACTAAAACTGAAACTGAAAGCGCTGCGTGAAACGAACGAACGAACCAAACGTTTCAATTAAGTTGAAAAAGCTGCTGCTGCTGCTGGCAAGTTGAAATTGAAATTGAATGTAAATTGATAATGAGTTGCATTCAATCGCCATATAGCATATACAGCTACTTGAGAACCAAACCGCAACTGGCAAAGTGGATTACTTTTTTGAATTGAAATGGTTGCGTAGATTGGTGGTGGATTTACACTACGAATATTGGTCAGAAACATTATAGAAGTATCTTGGTGAGTGCAACTTGAAAACACAGTGGATTTCAAAGGCAAATGTATTGAGAGTGTATTTTTCGTTTTTTTTTTATATGTTACTAATGGCATTGTTTATGAGAAGAAAAAAACTTATGCTGATTAATTGAAATTGATAAACAATACACTGGTAACACTTAATAAGATCCCATTAAAAATTGTATATACTGGTTTTCATAACGACACTTAACGAGACGAGTCAAACTTGTCAGGTTCATCCTTATATTAATTGCGCTATTCCTTACATAATTTTAAAGATATATTTATAAAAATCAACGTTAAGACAGTGCATAAGGCACAATGCAGCCGTCTTACTAGTGTTGGCAAAAAGGATATTATTTGAATCGCAGTGTAATAAGCGACTGCGACTTGAAAATCGCAGTGACTGGCAACAGTGATTAAATCACAGTTCGCGAAAAAAACAATCAGCGATTACTGAACAGGTTCACTGTTCGCGGAGAGTGATACACTAAATCGGCGCTAACCATACTATTTTTACTACACCAAAACTACAAACCGACTTTGTTTAAAGTAATTGAAAAACAAGGGAAAACGTTAACTTCGGTGGAACCGAAATTTATATACCCGTCACATGTATTTTTTAAATTGTTAATGTGTTATCATCAGGATAGAACTTCGAGGTGGGATTGGACGGTGTCAATGGTCTGATGCAACTCACGCTGTGTGGGGCCTATACCAAAAAATGGGCGTTGCACCTTTGATTTAATATTGAATGACACTAAAAAGTGTCTTTACACAAATGGAGTGAATACATTACTAAAAATAACCATTTTCATACAAAAATTCGAAAATGGGCGGTAAGTTTGTATTTCCTAAAAATATGCTTGGCACCTTTGCTTTTGATATTGGATGATATTAGATGTGTTTTTAGGCAATTTGGAGTGAATACATTCCTAAATAAAAACCAGGCAATTTGGAGTGAATACATTCCTAAATAAAAACCATTTTCATACAAAAATTCGAAAATGGGCGGTCATTTTGTATGGGGCTATTCTAAAAATGGGCGTGGCACATTTAATTGGACATTGCATGTCATTAGAAGTTTTTTTGCCCAATTTGGAGTAAATATATGCATAAATAATGACTATTTTCATACAAAAAATCGAAAAAAACGGTAAGTTTGTATGGGGGCTATACCTAAAAATGGGCGTGGCACTTTCATATTCAAACTTGACCTGGTCGTTGCCGAGAAAAGCAGAAGTTTCAAATTTCAGCTAAGTATCACCAGTAGTCTCCGAATAAACCGTGTTGAAATAAACAGACAGACGGACAGACAGACGGACATGGCTAAATCGATTCGTCTCATCGAGCTGATCAATAATATATGTACTTTATGGGGTCTCCGATGCCTCCCTTTAATGCGTTACTTTCCGACAAACTGATAATACTCTTCACTCTATGTGTGGTGGGTATAAAAACTACTTTTTTTGTATAAAAATATGTCATAATTTACTTCGTTTTTTATTCATATTTTTATAGCAATTGTGCTTTCACCATTCAATCGTTTCAATAGACCACGCTTTCAGTGATTTGCACGAAACAAATGACTGGCCAAAAAGCGAATATGAACGATTCGCGAAGAGAGATAAAAACACCAATCACTGATAAATGAGCAGTTTCACTGTTCGCGAAGAGCGATACACAAAATCGCTGATAACTAAACATATTCACTGAGGAACAAGAAAATCGCAAATCACATCTTTCAGGCGCAGTGCTACATTACGATTTTTAAATCGCTGTGAAAAAATCACACTACGTCTTATGGCGAAACAATTGATATGGTCATGTCCGTCTGTGTTTGTTCCCTGTTTTTCTCTTTAGTGGTACGAATTTTATTTCTTCAAGATATTTAGTTAAAATTTTAAACTTATTTTTATTTTAGTGGGACTCAGCCTACAGCTTAACAGGGAACACTTTGGGAAACATGACCAATACCGTGCAAGGAAAACCTTTTAAAAAACAGTAATTTGTCAATGAAAATACTTCTCTGCCTTTCAAAATATTCTCCCAAATAATAAAAACACTTCTGCAGTAGTTTATAGCAATTTTCTAAGCACTTTCGACAGTCAGTAAGAATTGGATACCTCCAAAATGAGCTGTTTAAAGACTTTAAAAACTTTTCAGGCGATAAAAAAAGGTTGTCTTACTTTGCACTATTGGAATAGTTGCGATATCCCCAAATTTTTGTAAAAATGCTTCGTTCGCTTTGGTTGGATTAGTTCTGTCTGTGAAAAACCCATATCGATTGCTGCTTTATTTCGGACTCATGTGTTTCGATCTATGAACCGTCATTTGGTACATGCTCATATACGTGTTTGTTCGAAAAAATCGATTTTAACTTTTCGTTGATTCTGATAAAAACAGATGTGATCATTTCAATAGAACAAACCGGGCAGCTGTAGTTTTATTCGGATTACATTTTGTTACAAATGCGACTTCACTCAAGTTTTTTAATAAATTGGTTTGGAGACGGTTTTACATTTAACTATCAAATTATTATTAACAGTCAAAATTAATAATCTAACGACAAAATTTTTTTCAGGTGAATAAAGGAGAATAAAATGAAGCTGAAATCTTTTAAAGTATTCATGCTGATCATTTTATTTTACAAAGCCCATCTCAACCTGTAAAATCTCCCTGCAATAATCTGAGTACGCAACAGCGTCATCTTACATACAATATTTATACTTGGCAACAATTTTTGACCTAATTTCCAATAATCGTAGTACACATACACATAAACAACTGATTTGTGATTTAATTTAAAAAATATTAAGAGTACATTACAAATAATTTAACATTAACTTCGGTGAAACCGAAGCTCAAACACCCTTCACACAACGCAATTAATAGTTTGGTCAAGTTTGTATGCGGGCTTTATGGTATATTAACCTGATCCTTATAATATCGGTAGTGTATGCTTGGGAAAACTTTAGAATTGATTTTACCAATTTGAAAATGGGCGGCAAGTTTGTATGGAAGCTCTGTCTAAAAATGGGTAAGGCACATTGGTTCTGACATACAAATAGAAAAAGAACTTAACTTTAAAATTTTAGGTCAATATCTTTAAAAATTTTAAGCAAAACGTATTGCAACAGGCGGCTTAGATAGAGCTTTAAAATGGGATGGGTGGGTGTCAATGGTCTGATGCAACAAAAAGACACAATATTGATATAAAATTTTAATGCAGATATAAAAATAATTTGCTTGAAAGTATCAGAAAATGGGTGATAAGTTTATAGTGGCCCGATCCTTATTATATCGGTGGTGTGTACATAGGATGAAATGTGTTAAATGTGTTTTTCCTAATTCGAAGTGAATACATTCATAAAAAATTCGAAAATGAATGGAAAGTTTGTATGGGGCCTATACTTAAAAATGGGCGTGGCACTTTCATTTTCAAAATTGACCTAGTCGTTGCCGAGAAAAGCTTATGTTTCGAATTTTAGCTAAACATCTCTAATCTCCGAATGAATCAAATAGGAGCAAGCTGACGAACAGATTGACAAACGGACTGACAGACAGTCAGTCCGACGGACATGACTAGATCGACTCGCCTCATCAAACTGATAAAGAATATATATACTATATGGGGTCTACGGAGTCTCCCAAAATGCATTACAAACTTTCCGAAAAACTAAATACACCCGTTTACACTGTGTATAGCGGGTATAATAAAGCGAGGTTATCGCTACTTAAATATAATCACATAAACATTGAAATATTGTATCAAAAGAGCACTGTGAACCAATTTAAAATAGATGTTTTCAAGTACTTCGTCACACTGTGCACATCTTCAGACATTTACGTTTTCTCGCATCATTGACGTTGAACGACGATGTTGACTTGACTATGAAACGCGAGCGATGACTGGACTGCCCAGATTGAAAGTCATTCGCATTCGCTTGCAATTTCAATGGCTGCGACTGAATTGTCAATTGAATGTCAAATAATCAAGTGCGATTTTGATAAGACAACAAATAATTGCGGATGAGTATCGAGTCGAAACGTCGAAGAATGATGCAAAGTTTTTACTGACAATGAGTTGCTCTGCAATTTCAAAATCTGTGTTGCAAACTGTTTTTGCAACTGAAACTATTTATTTTATTGTTCTGGCAAATACTTACATATACGTTCGAATATGTATACTCGTACTTGCATTTTTCTGTATCTTTACTGCTTTTTTTTTTTTACTATAATGCGTTTGTTAGCATTTGTGGAATTGAATTGAAAGTATTTGGTAAAGTCTGTAAAAAGTTTTACGATTTTTTTTGAATCTGTTATTTTCTTGAAATACGAACTTTAAATATACATATGCGCATGTTTCATGTGATTTTCTTAATTGCTTCAATTTGTGATTTTATTTATTTTCAGTTGAAAAACATATTTAAATGCAATGACCTTTAATAAACTCTCATTAATGACCACTCTGACAGTGATAGTCTTGTAAAAATTATAAATAAAATGTTATAAATAAAATAAATGAATTTGTTGATGGATGTACTCGCCCTAAAACATTTAATGTTTGATATTAACTTCACTAAATCCACAGCTTTCTAATTATTAGTTATTTTAAATGGTATGATAAGCTACTTGATATTGATTTTTTAATACTAGGCAATAAAGCGATTCAAACAATTTTATATCTTAAATTTTTTTTCTTTTATCCAAAAATTCAGACCCGATAAATCTGATTTAATTTTGAAATCGATGAACTAGGGCTAAGAGGGCTAAAAACAATAAAAAAAAAAGAAGAATAAGGAATAATTTTCTAGAAAATATCAGAAAATGAGAGGTAAGATTGTGTGGGGCTATATGTTATAGTGGCCTGATCCGTATATATTCGGTGGTGTTTACATGGGATTTAATTTTTTGTGCTTTTACCCAATTGGAAGTGAATACATTTATAACAAAATACCTATTTTCATAAAAAATTTTGAAAATGTTCAGTTAATTTGTATGGGGACTGTACCTAAAAATGGGCGTGGTACGTTGGTTTTATTATTGAATTACATTTAAAGTTTTTTTAGTCAATTTAGAGTGAATACATTAAAAAAAAATTGTATGGGGACTATACCTAAAAATCGGCGTGGCGCAAATTCGACAAAGGAGGACGTAAAAAGTGAATATATCCAATTTGGACAGACAGACGGACATGGCTAGATCGAATCGTCTCATCGAGCTGATCAAGAATACATATACTTTATGGGGTCTATGACATCTGCTTTAGTGCCTTACCATCTTTTGCACAAACTGAATATACCCGTTTACACTATATGTAACGGGTATAAAAAACCCAGAAAAAACTCAAACTTCTGTAGAAACTCACACACCGCAAACAAATATGATGGGCTAGGGTCAATGGTCTGGTGCAACCCAAATTAAGACACTATCAGTCAGGCTCCCATTTTCGAAGTGAGATATTTACTTTTCAAATAAATTCTTATAATCTTACAATTCTCTAACAGTTTAAGCATATCAATATATGAGGCCACAAGTGGTTCGTGTGCTACATCCACATTATTTATGAAGTTCATTTTATTTATATTTTTATTCTTAAACTGTTTGAGAACTATAAAATATAAGAGTTTTTTTTTTTTAAATAAATCACTAATTTCGAAAATAGGAGCCTGATTGTGTGTTGGATTTCCTATAATGTAATAAAATATAGAAATTAAAATAATAAATATTATGTGTTTGGGGGCTTTATGTTACAGTTGCCCGATCCCAATAAAATTTCAGATCGATTTGTCTCGTCGAGCTGATCAAGAATATATATACTTTATGTTTTCTTTTAATGCGATAAACACTTTCCGAATAACTGGTAATGCCCAGTCTAAATACACAAGTGTGCCTGGTATTAAAATTGGTACAGGGTAGGTTCATGCCTGAAACTATTTATTCGCCTCTGAGTTTGGTTTAAGAAATTGATCGAGTTATAACTTACTCGAGCCGATGAGTCGACTAGCTTGACGTTACGATTTAGGTCAAACTCCGAATTGATTATTCGACTGAAGTTTTCATTTCGTTCGATAACCCGATATTTCGGATATTACCCGAGAAATTTTTGCTGTTTTTATACCCTGTACCCAAAGGGTAAAAGGGTATATTAAGTTTGTGCGAATGTATGTAACAGGCAGAAGGAGGCAAGATAGACCCTATAAAGTATATATATTCTTGATCAGCATTGGAAGGGGAGTCGAACTAGCTATGTCTGTCCGTCCGTCCGTCTGTCCTGCTGTCATGCTGTCTGCCGTATGAAAACGATTATTTCGGAGACTATAAGAGGTAGAGCTTTCAAAATTGAAACTTAGACTCTCCTAGGCCGTCAAGTGTGCACTTACAAACGGTTTTTCTCTAGACCCATTTTAAGGAGTACCCCCCATACAAATCTACCCCAAAATTTTGGGGTTTTGCATAAAAACGTCATTGTTTTTTGTTCTAGGAAGTTCAAATTTAGTATTAATTATGTCTATGATAGTCCCAATAAAATATCCCAATATGGGTTGGACCAACAAAATTTTAGATATAGCCCCCCATACAAATTTACCTCAAAATTTCTGTTTTTACATAAAAACGTCATTGTTTTTTATTCTACAAAATTTAAATTTAGTATAAATTATGTCTATGATAGTCCCAATAAAATTTCCCAACATGGGTAGGACCAACCAAATTTTAGGTATAGCCCCCATACAAATTTACCCCAAAATTTTGGGTTTTTACATAAAAACTTCTTTGTTTTTTTATTCTAGAACATTTAAATTTAGAATAAATTATGTCTATGATAGTCCCAATGAATCAGATCAATATGGGTAGGCCCAACAAAATTTTAGGTATAACCACATTCAAATATATACCCGATTTTTTTAAGTTTTTGTATGAAAATCCATTTCAATGATGTATGGTAGTCAAATAGAACCTAACTTAAGATTCAAAATGATTGGGTACAGGGTATCTTGCAGTTGAGCATACTCGACTTCAGCGTTCTTTCTTGTTTTTTTATAAAGCAAACAAGTAGTATGAACAAGGGTTATGGAAGAATAAATAGTAAGGCAAGACTATATAAATTTTATTGTTGAAAACACCTGTTTTACTATCGGGCAATTTTTTATGTATCGTCATTTATAAAAGTATTTTATTATTAAATAATGAAACATAAAAAGTGACTGCAGGATTTTTAATAATCCTTAAACCACTTAAAAAAAAACTACCGGAATAAACTGTTTGCATGTCTCCTGATAAGTCTGAAAATAGTTCTTTTTTTTTATTTGTTACAAACTGCATTCCATATTTAACTCATATATAGAAAAAATAATATTCTTAGTTACATTTATTTGTGTATAGTAAATACTTTCCACATTTTACATTGAAAACATTTTCATGTTTGTTATCCGTTTTGTTCTTCATAAAAAATAATCAACTTTACAATGGCGACGAATGGTTGCATTACGTAGATTTTAAAACAGAATGGAAATTTCTATTATTGTCACGAAGAGTGAAGTCAAGAGTAAAGCCGAGTTGAGTTGAAAAAGTTAAAATTTTTTATAGGCCTATAAATATTTTCTAAGGAAATTAACTTAAATTTCTTAAAATTAACTAGTGAAAGCCAATTATTTATAAATAACAATTAAAATGTACAACATGGCGTATTCAAGATTTTTTTTATTGTAATTATTCTTCAAACGTTTTGATCAGTTCTTAGAATTTCGTTAATGTTTAATTTTTCTAAGAAACTCTATACACAAATTACTATGTAGACAAATTGATTATCTATCAAAAATATATGTTCACAAAATTAATGATTGTTTAGGAGGGCGCAATAAAATATTTCTTATGCCAAGCAATGAACTTTTCATGACAAAAACCAAAACAAAAATATTTATTTACGCACTAAGCTACACACTAAAACCCCGACCCAAAAAAAATATTGGTAAAGTTCAATAAACGAAAAAGTCTGTCATAAAAATCAAACGAAAGAGGTTTAAAAAATGTCTAGAAGCATGTAGAACGAGTGTTTTCCACTAAATAATTCAGCATTCATGTGAAGTAAATAAAAATCAGTCTCTTAAATACTCAAATAGGAGAGTGCATAGTTCACCCCCAAGGAACACAACAAAATTCCAGGTATATGTTCGGTTTGTAAACAAAAACAAAATATTTCTTTGTAATAAAACGTTGACACTTTCTTTGAAAAAAAAAATTGCTTCAGTGCATTGGGGTCACGTCTAAAACAGAGCAGGTTGACGTCAACAAAAAAAGTATCTTAACTATATTTAAATAGGGCACTGGTATGAACATTATGCTGCATTTCCAGTGAATGATTATGTTCTTGGCGCTGAAAATGATAAATTACTATGAAGGTGTAAACAAATCGAGAAATAATTAAGCCGCATGTTGTTCGATAATTATGCCTTTTAATGTAGGATAATGATGTTGATAGATAATCAGTAAAGTAGTTGGTACATAGTATGACAAGGAACTTTTATGTTTTTTTTTTTTTGGTTGTAAACTTTATATGCTAAGTTCAATTTAAGATAATGAGTCAATGTATTTAATTGATTTCTACAGAAAAAGATAAAACCAAAGCATATAGAAAAAACCATTAAAAATAAAAAAAAACACAAATATGACCAACGTTAACTTCATTATAATCAAAGCTTCACGAAAAAATGTTAAAAATGGAGAAGGGCGGGTATATGGTCGGTTAAAAACTTCTTTGTTACGTAATTTACATTTAGCAAGGACTATGACTGTGATGTTCCCAATAAAAAAACCCAATTTGTGTCTTACCATCCGTCTGTTTGACACTATGCGATGCATTCGCTTAGTTTATAAGATATTTAACTGAAATTTTAAACCTACGCTTTTCTCGGCAACGGCGTTAAGTTCGAGAATGAGAGTCCACACCCATTTTTAGGTACAGACCCCATACAAACTTACCGCTTTTTGTGATGTTTGGTACAAAAATAGTAATTAATTCTGCGGTAAAAAGGAAAAACTACTTTAGTCTAATTTGCAGGAAAGCACTTTCTAAGTTTAAAATAATTTGAAATTGTACGCAAAAAGTGAGGTAAGGCAAAAATTACTTTGTCTACAACTTCCTGACAAAATCCTAAAAAATAATTAAAATTTACCATGAAGGTACTTTAAAATGGAGATCAGCGTAGTATTCTTATCTCAATTTTTGCTTAAGTCGACTTAAGCACTTTTTCCTTTCACCACAGAATTATTCACTCCAAAATCGGTTAAAACATTTCTTATGTCATCCATCAATAAGCCATGCCCATTTTTAGGTAAAGCTTCCATACAAACTTTCCGCCCATTTTCAAATTATGTGTGAAAATACGTATTATGTATGAGTGGGTTCACAACAAATTGGGTTAAAACATATCTAATATCATCCTACACTGTATGTTCAATAAATAAGGGGACTTTTGGTTTAAATCATGGAACACGCAACGCCATCTATTGAACATTGAAAACATTAGAAAGGTACAGGTCTCACCTTTTAAACGCAGCCAACTTCATGTAAATTGGTTGACAGGTTAAAAAGTTACTCGCTTTTTAAGGAATGATCTTTAATACCTATGTCACGACTGCTTGAATGGCTGGAATAAACGTCATTTGTTCTTAATCTAGGAAATCTAAATTTAGTATAAATTATGCCTATGATTATTATTATTATTATTATTATTTTTATTATTAGTTTAGGGGATGATTGTACTGCTACCTATAGAGGTATATTGTACACCCTTACTGGCTACATTACAGATTCTAGCGCTATTCTTTGTATGAATCTAATCATTTTTATAGGTTCGGTTTTCCTAACTTGCTCTAAGGAGAGTGTGTGACTTCCTAACAATAACATTCTATTTCTGGACGTAGCTACACATTCTGATAGAATATGGATAGGTGTTTCCTCCATACTACCACAGAATCTGCACTCAGGAGAGCTCTCTACACCCATTACATGTAGGTGTTTTCTAAGTCTGCAGTGCCCTGTTAAGAGCCCTATCATGATCCTTAGCTGAGTTCTATCCAATGCTCTGGTAACCTCAGAGTTGAATCCCTCTATTAACAATTTGACCTGTCGCATGTCCTGCCTTGAACTCCAGTGTTCATCCCTGGCACGTTCCTGCCAATATTGATCTGCGCGCAACGGACTATCGCGCAGATCTCTGCCTGAAAGATGCTAGTGTATCAGCCCAGAGATTCCCATAGTTAAGTTCTTGGGCCAGCAACACCCAACCCGGCTCCTTCATCGGTGGGTGAACCGTCTATATACCACTTGATGGTGTATGGTTTTATTTCGTAAGCATTTTCAGATGTCCAAGTCTTCTTACATGATTATCTGATGGTAAAGTCCTTGTCAATGTTGTACCTTTTGGTTATAATGTCCATAGGCATTGACAGAAGTTGAGACCCTCCCGTCAGCGGTTTTTCTTGTTTTCAGCGTTAATCGGATGGGGCCAAATAGTCCGACAAAATATAAATTTTGATACTAGGTTAGGATGTATACAATTTCAAGTTAAAACAAGAAAAAAGTTAACTTCGGTTGGACCGAAGCTTATACATATATGTACCTATTACACATCATTTGACTTTGATAGACCTTCGTGTGCAGCATTTGTATTAAATTTTATTTCAAAATACTAAACAAATTAAATATATTCTTAAAAATTTAGAAATTCGCGGTCCGATTTGGACCAATTTTAAACTGAAGATTTGGCATGGTGTAAGAAACATTTTAACCATATTTGAAGCCATTCGCTTTATAAATACATTTTATACCCGCCACACATAGTGTGAAGGGTATATTCAGTTTGTCTGAAAGTTTGTAACGCATTAAAGGAGACATCGGAGACCCCATAAAGTATATATATTCGTGATCAGCTCGACGAGACGAATCGATCTAGCCATGTCCGTCTGTCCGTCTGTCCGTCCGTCCGTCCGTCCGTCTGTTTGTTTCTTCGCAGTTTATTTGGTCAGTTTAAAAGATATTAAGCTGAAATTTAGAACTTAAGCTTTTCTCTCGAACGACTATAACATGTATGGAAATGGAAGTGCCACGCCCATTTTTAGGTATAGCCCCCATACAAAATTACCTTTTTTTTAGGTTATTTGTATGAAAATAGCTTTTATTCATGAATGTATTCACTCCAAATTGGGTAAAAGTACTTCTAATGTCTTCTAATGTCAAAACTAACGTGCCACGCCCATTTTTAGGTTTAGCCCCCATACAAATTTACCGCCCATTTCGAATTTTTGTATAAAAATAGGTATTTTTTATGAATGTATTCACTCAAAATTGAATAAAACACCTCCTATATCATCCAGTTCCAAAACCAGTATGCCACGCCCATTTTTATGTATAGCCCCCATACAAATTTACCGATTATTCCCGAACTTTTGTATGAAAAAGTACATTTATAAATGTGTATAGGCCACTGATGATCGCACAAACTATTCAAAGATTCGTGTGGCGGGTATTTAAGCTTCGGTTCCACCGAAGTTAACGTTTTTCCTTGTTTTCTTATAAGAACTTGACAAAATGTTGTACTTTTGTATGGGAGCTATACCTAAAAGTGGGCGTGGCACATTGATATTAACATAGAAAGAACAGAGGACCTAGAGAAGCTTAAGTTTAAAATTTCAGCCCAATTTTTTTATATCTTCATCGAATAAATCGCGCAGCAACAAACAGACAGACGGACAGACAGACGAACATGGCCAGACCGACTCGTCTCATCGAGCTGATCAGTAATATATGTACTTTATGGGGTCTCCGATGCCTCTTTTAATGCGTTACAAACTTTTGGACAAACTGAATATACCTGTTTAGTATATAAAGGGTGATTTTTTAAGAGCTTGAGAACTTTAAAAAAAAAAACGCATAAAATTTGCAAAATCTCATCGGTTCTTTATTTGAAACGTTAGATTGGTCCATGACATTTACTTTTTGAAGATAATTTCATTTAAATGTTGACCGCGGCTGCGTCTTAGGTGGTCCATTCGGAAAGTCCAATTTTGGGCAACTTTTTCGAGCATTTCGGCCGGAATAGCCCGAATTTCTTCGGAAATGTTGTCTTCCAAAGCTGGAATAGTTGCTGGCTTATTTCTGTAAACTTTAGACTTGACGTAGCCCCACAAAAAATAGTCTAAAGGCGTCAAATCGCATGATCTTGGTGGCCAACTTACCGGTCCATTTCTTGAGATGAATTGTTCTCCGAAGTTTTCCCTCAAAATGGCCATAGAATCGCGAGCTGTGTGGCATGTAGCGCCATCTTGTTGAAACCACATGTCAACCAAGTTCAGTTCTTCCATTTTTGGCAACAAAAAGTTTGTTAGCATCGAACGATAGCGATCGCCATTCACCGTAACGTTGCGTCCAACAGCATCTTTGAAAAATACGGTCCAATGATTCCACCAGCGTACAAACCACACCAAACAGTGCATTTTTCGGGATGCATGGGCAGTTCTTGAACGGCTTCTGGTTGCTCTTCACTCCAAATGCGGCAATTTTGCTTATTTACGAAGCCATTCAACCAGAAATGAGCCTCATCGCTGAACAAAATTTGTCGATAAAAAAGCGGATTTTCGCATTTCGAACCGAACACTGATTTTGGTAATAAAATTCAATGATTTGCAAGCGTTGCTCGTTAGTAAGTCTATTCATGATGAAATGTCAAAGTATACTGAGCATCTTTCTCTTTGACACCTTGTCTGAATCCCGCGTGATCTGTCAAATACTAATGCATGAAAACCCTAACCTCAAAAAAATCACCCGTTACCTGTTATACTAGTGTAAAATCGGAATGTAAAATTGGATTGATTACATTTATAAATAAAAACTGCTTTCATATAAAACTTGAAAATGGCCGGTTGGATTGAAATGGGACTATAACTAAAAAGTAATAATCAGAAAAGCTTTCGTTTCCAGTTTTAGTTCAATATGCTTAATGCTGAACGAATGAATCATCATCATTTTATAAGACTTAAAATGTCTCCTTTAGAAAACCATTATTTTACAAAATTTCCTATAAACTGTTAATACTCGTTCGCACATGGGTATAAAAAATATAAAATAATGTGAATATTATAATATTAAATTTTCAATCAACAACAAATCTTTTAAAATGATATTAGAGAAAAACATTTTTTTACACATTGCAATAACAAAACCAACACAATCTGTTCTACTCAATTTCACTCAATTGCACGGAATTATATTTTAAGATTTCTAAAGTTCGTCATGCAAAACAACTTAATATAAACTTAAATTACTACTATACTATAGGTACTAATCTAGGCATCGTTAAATAAATTTCAAAATGTTATTTTTATAAGATGAACACAAAAGATTACTTTACATATATTAGCTTTCTATAAATTAAATAAGATTTCCGGTACCATGAGAACTAACAATAAATAATAAAATAATTAGTGCAATCAAGTTGCTTAAAATTTTTGGGAAATCACAATTAAAATCAGCTAATTAAGAAAAGGAAGTCATCAATTAATATTTAAAGTTACATTGTAATTATATAGTCTAAATCTGGAGCTTATGGCTCTTTCAGGAAATAGTATGCATTTTTCAACAGAAATGATGAAGAAACAATAAAAGTTTGGTGAACACCCTGTGACAAAAAAATAATAATTGATCGCTTATAGAAAAAATTATCGGCTGGCAACCCTTATAAAAAAATTGTTGCTATGCCAACCAATTTAAGGAACGATTTTTCCGTTGCCATGACAAAACCGGCGACCCAAAACAATTGAAAACATTTGGAAAGTTGTTTTCGTTTGTAAACATAAAAATTATTTTTGACAATTGCATTTAATAAGTTTGTCTAAAATGCAATTAAAAACGCGCATTTGTAAGAAAACATCAGTAAGTGGCACTAATAATGATTATCGTTCCGGTTCGAGTGCCAATAAATCGGATACAAAAAATGCGGATAAAGTTCAATCGAATAAAATTTATCCATTAAGCTGCGTCGACTGGAGCAGTAATGAAGAAATCTATTTTGTTAGGTGAGAGTTTTAATTTTTTTTTTATATTTCTTTATTATAATTTAATTTCTCAGCGATGATCACCAAATTTACAAATGGAGCGACGTGACTCGCGATTCTGTGGAAGTGGCTAAATTGCCGGATGATTTTGTGCCCACCGATTTACATTGGCTGCTTTTAGGTGGTCGCAGCAGTGGCGGTGGCAAGGGCAGCGATACTTTATTGATTTCAAGTACCGATGGACGTTTTATAATATTAAATAAAAGTGCACGTGTTGAACGAAATATCTCAGCACATACGGCAGCTATTAGTTCAGCACGCTGGAGTCCAGATGGTGCAGGATTGTTGACTGGTAAGTTGTAAGAAAATAAATAATATAATAAACGAAGAAATATAAGTAAGACCGACAAATATTTATTTCTGTATATGTTGATTAGCGTTTTGGTATATCAACTATTTGTTTTTACTCAATCAGAGTATTTGAATATACTATATACCATATTCCAACCAGAAGTAGTTAATAAGGGCTTTACGTACACTGAACTTCAATCGGTAATAGGTTTGATGAAAAAGTCGACGAAAACCGAGCATGGTTCTTACTTCGTATACATTTTAAGCTTCCATGACTTCAAAAATTTAAATCCTACCTGATTGTATACCGGAGATAATGTAGACTTGAATTTTCTGGTCGAAATTCGGGAAGCTAGCTATATATAGCTATTCGGGAATAGCTATTGTCATACAAAAAATCAAAAAAAAAAGGGTAAGCTTGTATGAGGGCTGTATCTTAAAATGATTTTAACTTGTTAACTGCTTAGGTCTGAGAAAGTTAAGTATCGAGTTTCAGGTCAATATCTTTAAAACTAAGCGAATGAAACTCATAAATACAGACAGACGGACATGGCTAGCTCGACTCCTCTCGTCCTGCTGATCAATAATATATATACCCTTCACACTTTGTGTGGCAGGTATAATACAATTTTAAGAAAAATGTTTACAAAGTTTAATTTTGTGAAAAATTTGTTTTTAGAAAAAGTTTAATAGCTTCGTCAATTTTTGTAGAATTTTTCTCATGAAACATCCGTTTTACTCATAAATACTACTATTAAAACTTTAAAAAAATAGTGTACCCAAACATCGACAAATTTTAAAAATTAAAATATAAGAAGAATGCTTTTACTTTGAAAATACTCACAGATAGGATCTGAACTGACATAATATTTATATTGGGTTGTTCTATAAGTAATGTCGTGTTTTTTCAATAGATGGCGACTCTCTAACATATCTTAGGTTCTACTAATCGCATACGCTGTACGGCGGATTTAAAGAGGACACCCAGAGCTACAAGGACACCCAGACTGTGTTGTGATCATATGTTTCAGTCTCAAGTTCTAGCGCGCCAAAGATGGAGTCCACCAAGCAAGAAATTCGCCGTATTTTACGTTTTAACTACCTGAGAAGTAAAAATCCAACGAAGGCGGCCGAAAAAGTTTGTGAAGTTTATGGGCCTGATGCTGTAACGATTCGCACAGCACAGCGTTGGTTCAATCGATTTCATTCTGGTGTAGTGGATGTCAAAGATGTACCTCGTAGTGGTAGGCCAATCCTCGTAGAAACCGATAAAATAATCAAAATCATCCAAGTGGGCCGGCATGTTAGCACTCGTTCGTTTGGCCAGGAACTGGGTATAAGACATACAACCATTTGGAACCATTTGCACAAGATGGTATTTCAAAAAAAAGCTAGATATTTGGGTGCCACACGAATTAACGCAAAAAAATATTTTGGATCGCTTAAACGCTTGTGATACGCTGCTGAAACGGAACGAACTCGACCTATTTTTAAATCGGATGGTGGCTGGAGATGAAAAGTGGATCACTTACGATTAAGTCCAGCGAAAAAGGTCGTGGTTGAAGCGCGGCGAGCCGACACAAACCATCGCCAAGCCCAGATTGACGGCCAGAAAGGTTTTGCTGTGTATGTGGTGGGATTGGAAAGGAATCATCCACTATGAGCTTCTCAACTATGGCCAGACGCTTAATTCGATCATCTACTGCGAGCAACTCGACCGTTGGAAGCAGTCGATTGACCAGAAGCAGCCAGAATTGGCCAACTGGAAGGGTGTAGTGTTCCACCAGGACAACGCTCGGCCTCACACATCTTTGATGACCCGCAAGAAGCTACGGGAGCTCGGGTAGGATGTCCTATCCCACCCACCGTATAGTCCGGACCTGGCACCAAGTGACTACCATCTTATCCGGGCCATGCAAAACGCTCTTGGTGGTACTTCGTTGGCCTCAAAAAAGGCTTGCGAAAACTGGTTGTCTGAGTTTTTTGCAAATAGGGAGGGGGGTTTTGTAAGGGGGGGCATAATGAAGTTGCCTTCTAAATGGCAATAAGTTTACGAAAAAAACGGTGCATATTTGACTTAAATCGGATAATTCTAAGTATGTTAAATAAAGCGTCAAAATTCGACCACAGATACGACATTATTTATTAAACAACCCAATATATTGTTCGAAAGACCTGAGTTTCTTTCCAAAATGGTTTAAATAATAAAATTCGATTATTAGTTGACCAAGTTATTTTCACATGAGTGAAAAACAAAACATTTTTGTATTCTTTTCACCGTAAGTTTTTTTTTAGCCATTAGTCAAGATCCGCAAATTCCATGTATGCAGTTTTGATTAACTCGACCTACAACCCCTACTATAAGTCTTCCCAGCTATTTCAACTTTATTTAGCAATTAAATTGAAACCCAAAAAGTTGAATCTACATTATCTACAGAATACAATCAGGTGGGATTAAAATTTTTGCAGTTTTGAAAGCTTTAAATGTATACAAATTTCTGCCATATTCTTCAAACTTGTGACCGCTCGAAGCTCAGTGTGTATGATATTGCAGCCTTCAATTTGTGATAATAGCACGTCAGTGTTTAATTCTACAATTTCCCAAAAATGTCAAAAACGCGCAATTTTAAGGGGTTTTATCCAACCCAGATTACTTTAATTTTTGGAGCTATGATTTTTGATTGATTTTCATCTTTAGAATTATACTAACCAATAAAAACGATTATGTCTTTTTTATTTCATTTCAGCCGGTGAGGATGGTGTCATAAAAATTTGGTCACGTTCAGGCATGCTACGTTCTACAGTAATACAAAGCGATGAACCTATATATTGTGCACGTTGGGCGCCCAGTTCCACAGCAATTGTCTTTAGTCAGGGTGGACATATATCCATAAAACCGCTGGCAGCTAACAGCAAACTAATTAGAGTAAATACAAATTTTTTCAATATTTGAAGCATAATTTTTGAATTCCTCTTTTTTGAAGTGGCGTGCACATGACGGCCTTGTGCTCTCACTCAGTTGGTCCACGCAATCGAATATAATTGCCTCTGGTGGTGAAGATTGTCGTTTTAAAATATGGGATGCACAAGGTGCCAATTTATACAGCAGCTCTGCCGAGGAATACGCCATAACAACAGTTGCATTTAATTCGGAAAAGGATTTTCTGCTTGTGGCCACTTTTAATATGCTAAAACTGTGCTCTAGCACGGGCGTAAGTAACATTTATATACATGATATATCTTATAGTTCAATTCCAAAACTAATTAAATATTATACTAGTGGTCCTATAGCAGCGCACGTTTTACAGAACCCATTGTGGGCTCATTCTATACACTAGCCTGGTCAGCGGATGGCACACAAGTTGCATGCGGCACCTCAACCGGAAATTTAATAGTGGGCTACATTGTAGAACAACAGCTGATCTCGCGTAATCTGAAAGCCACAACGACAAGTCGTAAATCAATTGCGCTACAGGATATTGTCAATGGTACACATGATGTACTTGATTTTCCGGAGCGTATTATTAATTTTGGATTGGGCTATGGGCATCTTGTGGTAGCTACATCAAATCAGTTGCACATCTACAATGAAAAATATATAAATACGCCGGTTATAATTGATGGGCGTACGGATGTGCGCGTCATTGAAGTGGCTAAGAAGTATGTAGTTCTACTTTAAGTGCCTTAAGTTCATAAATTAATATTCGCTTTATAAATTCTAGATTCTTCATGGTGCTCGATGCCGCTTCAATTTGGGTCTACACCTATACAGGCCGTTTACATCTTAATCCACGCTATCCCGGTTCACAGGCACAAATTCCATTGCTCAACTGGCGTAGTATATCGTTGGGTCTAGATGTTCTAGCAATTCGCGACAATTCCGATAATACGGTGCTACATCTTTTCGATCTTATACCAGGTGCATCGCGACAATACGAGCCACATTCAATACGCGCTAAACAGCAAATAGTCGAGATTGCCGCATGTCGTGCTGGAACTGTGGATGATCAGTTTGTGGTATTCATCGATAACAATCGTGAATTGTATATCACCGAAACAAGAAATATAAATGGAGCCAGCGCCAATGGTAACAATGGTAATGGCGCTGAGATCTATAAAATAGGTACACAGGTAACTGCAGTGCAGTGGGCAAGTGAAGCGAATATCTTAGTGGGAGTACATGATTCGTGCTATAGCATATGGTACTGCCCTGGCGAGGGTGCTGCAGATCCGACAATAATAGCCTTGACAACTGTCACAATTGATGCAACGTAAGTGAATTTGTTTTATAAAATTATTAGAAAATGAATTTCTTTTTTTCTGACTCTTAGTGAATTTGGCAAGAATATTGCCATTGAATCCTTCGATGATGCAATTATATCCTTTCGTTGCGCTGGCGCTTTGCTGCCCGTTAATGTGAATATTTATTGCGAAATATTGCAACGCACGCTTATGGAGTCTCAGTGGCAACAGGCGCTAAAGATCTGTCGTCTTGCGCAAAATGCCAGTCTTTGGGCTACTTTAGCTGCTGTCGCAACGCGTAAAAATCAATTACAAATTAGCGAAGAAGCCTACTCAGCAGCATTGCAAATCGATAAGGTTAGCTATTTGCAATACATTAAGACATTAACACCTTCAAGTGCGGAGCAAATGGCTGAAAACTCGTTAATGCTGGGACGCTTTATAGAAGCGGAAACAGTGCTGCTGCATAATCGCAAATATGAACAGGCCGTGGCACTTGCGCTGCGCATGCATAACTGGCGACGTGCTTTGGAAATTGCACAAAAGCATCAAGAATCACTGCTGGACACGGTACTGGAGCAGCGCAAAAAATATCTCAAGGCGCTGAATCGTGAAGAATGGGATGCATCGTATTTGAGTTATGCAATTAAAGAGAAAGATTTAAGTGAATAAATTTTTTGTTTGCTAATAAAAAATTATATTTTAAATGCTCTCAATATGCTGGCTTAATCATCGGTTTACTCTCTAAGGCGTTGAGTATATTCTGTGCGGCAATTGTAGCCATTTCAGTGGTGGTCTTCCAGGTTTGAGTGCCCAAGTGTGGCAGCACAACTGTTAAAAGAAAAAAAGAAAAACCTTTAGTTTGCATTCATATTTTCTTCATTTAATACTTACCACAATTGGGTAGCGATAATATTGGATTATCTGCTGGCAGTGGTTCTGGCGTTGTGACATCTAAGCCTGCAGCTGCAATTTGTCCAGATTTTAATGCCTCGTATAATGCGTTTTGATCGACGACACCGCCTCTGGCAACATTTACAAAGACCGCATTCGGTTTCATTTGGCCAAAAGCGTTTGCATTAAATTTTCGCGTGTTTCCGACGTCAATGGACAGTTGACAACCAGAAAATCGCTTTCTTTCAGTAATTCCTCGAATGGCACATGCGTTGCTTTGAATTCGAAATCATTTTCTTTTCGCGTTCGCGTTGTATACAGTATTTTGGCAATATCCCAGTTTTGTAAACGTTTGGCAATAGCCTGACCAATGCCACCAAATCCAAAGAATCCAACTACAGAGTCACGTAATTCCTGACCCATCATCCAGTTGATTCGTTCGGTGCGCCAAAGTGAGCTAAAATGTTAAGCGAAAATATATTTAAAACAAGCAAAAACGTTAACTTCGGTAGCACCGAAGCTTAAATACCCGCCACACGAAACTTTAATCATTTTCTTGAAAAAAATAAAAAAAAAATTGAAGGTGAGTTTGTATGGGGTCAATATGTTATAGTGGCCCGATCCTTGTTTGATTTTTTAATCGTATGCTGACAATATACATTCATGCTGCCGAGATCGGTTAGGATAGTTTATTTCAAATTGATATACCATTTTAGGTATTATCTATTTTTTTTCAGTATCGATATTCATTTCATTATTTTTTCGAAGCCACAAAATCAGTTTTGTCTAGCATGGTTCACATTGGAAATTTCCACAGATTCATTACTATAAAGCTCGTTGAAGTAAATTAAAACAGCACACCAAGAATATGATTGAAATACTGCAAATGTTGAAAAGGAAAACTTGTATTAATTTTATACAGTAAAGTATTACTTACGTACCGATATATTTTACGTTCCATATTATATATTGTAGCTTTGACATTTGTAAATAGGTTGCATAAAGAATTAGCATTATTTCGAAGAAAAAATAAGTTAAAAAAAGGCAGCAAGTACACACTCTGACGCTGTTTAAATATTTTAAATATTACATAAAATCCAGATAATAAAAATTGTTGTTAATATTGTAAATGTTATTATTAACTTACTTTTATAAGGCCAATAATGAAAGTTATAATTACAACGAATTCAGCAAACAGCAAAAATATGTCGAATGCAACTATAACTTCGTATCGAAAAATAAAGTTTTTTGGCAAATTTTTATATCCATAAATATTATTAATAGCAGTCCCAATATCTACTACAAGGTTAATAATGGCGATAACCCACATGCCCTGTCGAATCGTATACAAATATAAAAAAAGTAACATTTTCAGTTGCCGATATTTTTGTTTTGTTTGTCTTTTTTTAATTTTTATTGTTTATAAACGAATTCTACCAGTTCAATTTAGAATTTTAAAATATTTTTTGGATGAAATTTTTGAATTTATGTAAAAATCTTTAAAATTTTTTGAAAGAGAAATTTAATTCTTGACAAATATCGACAGACTGTACGGATTTGTTCATAAGTTTTTTCATGTTTATCGAACTCACGCGGCTCTATCTGTCACACTGAGCTTCAAAAGATCACAGGGTTGGTTCTTGATTCATATATGTACATTTCAAACTTCGAATTTTCCCAAAACCTGGATTTATGGTTAAAAAACCAGTTTTTATCTCCTCTTTTTTGGAAACAAAAAACTTAATTCATTCGAAAAATATATAAATTTTATAACAGTTCAAATCCTATTTATTCAAGGCAAACGTAACCTTTTTTATATCCGTTTCACATAGTCCGTCTGTCTGTCTATTTGATGTTATACGATTCATTCGCCTAGTTTTAAATATATTTAAATGAATTTTTAAATTTTAAGCTTTTCTCGACAAAGACTAGGTTAAGTTCGAGAATGAGAGTGCCACTTACATTTTTAGTTATAGCCTCCATTTTCAAATTTTTGTATGAAAAAGGTATTGAGCTTAAAATTTGATACCAATATTAAGTGTAAACTAGTGTGGTATCAGTCACCCACTGATCCCATCTCGACATTTTATCTAAGCCACATAAACTTTTAAAGGATTCGTGTAACTGGTATAGTCTGGTCAATTTAGACATAAAAATAGTGGTCAAATAACAAAAGTTCCAGGAGAGCCAAATATTGGTGAAGAGCTGGGGTTTGCCATTACAAATAAAGTTTTAAAAATCCCCATCGATCATATGTGTGTTTCAAAAGTTATTCGGGGTCAAAGGTCAAAATGTTTTGGATTTTTTCTCGAAAACGGTAAGTTTAATAAAAACAAGGAAAAACGTTAACTTCGGTGGAACCGAAGTTTATATACCCGTCACACGTATTTTTAAATTGTTAATGTGTTATCATCAGTGGCTTTCGTAGAACTTCGAGATGGGATAGGACGGGGTCAACGATCTGATACAACTCACGTTGTGTAGGGCCTATGCCAAAAAATGGGAGTGGCACATTGGATTTGATATTGGATGATATTAAAAGTTTTTACCCAATTTAGAGTCAATACATTACTAAAAAATAACCATTCGAAAATGGGCGGTAAGTTTTTATGGGGACTTTAGCTAAAAATGGGAGTGGCACCTTGCTTTTGATATTGGATGATATTAGATGTTTTTTTAGGTAATTCGGAGTGAATAAATTCCAAAATAATAACCATATTTATGCAAAAATTCGAAAATGGGCGGTAAGTTTTTTTGGGGATATATCTAAAAATGGGCGTGGCACATTTGGTTTGACATTGGATGCCATAAGAAGTGTTTTTAGCCAATTTTTAGTAAATACATTCACAAATAATAACCATTTTCATACAAAAATTCGAAAATGGGCGGTAACTTTATATGGGGGCTATACCTTAAAATGGGCGTGGCATCTTGGTTTTGACACTGGATGACAAAAAAAAGTTTTCACCCAATTGGGAGCGAATACATTCATAAATAATTAGTATTTTTATACAAAAAATCGGAAAAAAACGGTAAGTTTGTATGTATCAACTGCAAAAATAGGGAAATTTTCAGGTTTTAAAATTGCATTATTCAAATTTTTTCTAATTTTTTTTTTCGGTCCATTACTATAGCAAAAAAAAAAGTCAAAAATTGGTAATTGTAAGAAAATCGGAGAACTATCATAAATAACCGATATTGCAAATTTTAGATAAAATCAGCTTTCAAATTTTGTTTTACATTTATGAAAGCTTTATTTTGTGAAAGTTCACAGCAATTAGACAAAATTTAGCAAGAGTTTCTGATGGATGTTTCCTGCTAAAAATCTTATTCAAATCTTTTCTCATGGTTTGGCTCATAGCCTTCTGGAAATTGGAAAGTTTATATTGAAATATTGAATTTCCGAAACACTTATTTAAACTAGATTAAACAAAAACAATAAAAATGATGATTCCATGTGAACCAAATTCATAAATTTTGTTATGTTTTTGTTATAAGAAACAAAAAAAAAGGTTTTTATACAAAAAATCCAAAAATTAGAGTACACAATTTGACTATCCTAGCCATATTTTATACGAAGTAAGGAGTTCCTATATAAATCACAAAGACATTTTTATGTCAAAACTTAAAATGTTGGGGTTTGTTTTTATGTGTGAACCCCTTAAAATTGGAGTAGAGGAAAACCATTTGTAAAAGACCAATTGACGGCTAAGTGGAGGCTAAGTTTCGTATCATAAGACAGATGGCAGGACGAGCGGACAGATAAAGCTAAATATATACATTCTTCAAATTTGATTATCATGGTGATTCTCACTCTGAGTTCTCCCCGGATGGTCAAAAAGGTTAATAAAGAATATTATTCATCCGGCGTCTCCGCAAGAGCATCAGCAGTAATCGCTCGAATTGTGGAAGAACACCTCGTGGATTTTGCTGGATGACAGCGCGGCATCTTATTTGGCTGTGATATTACAGATATACAAAGCCAAAAAATTAATACCATCGAACAACAAACGAACTATATTGGCCAGATTTTGCTCCCTGAGTCGATCGATGCCATCAAACAAAATTTGTTGAAGCAGCTTAAGGCCACACCTCCTACAAGCGGGCCATGGAAGATTGGGTTAGCCGCTCAAATCGTTTCATCGGCTCAAATGGGGCTATTTTAAAAGGTAACACAATAAATTCCGATGAATAAATTAAAAAAAAAATGTGTTTGTTTAAATAATTTCCGGGTACTTGTTTTACAAAATGTAAACTTTAGGGTAAATACTGAACCAATCATTTTTGAGATTTTTAAATTTCTTAAATGTTTTAACTTTAAACTTGGTACGTATGATTATTTAAACAAATATATAGTCGCATTAATATACATTTTTGACTTTCAATTCAACAGTAGGAAATGCTATTTACTTATTTAAGCTTCGTAAAAATCTGACCAAAAATACATAATGGGTTAAAAAGCTTTTGCTATAGTATAGCTTTAAAGCTTTTTATAAAAACTTGTAAACAAAAAACAGCTGCGAGAAAGCTGTTAATTTCAAACAGCTGCTCTTGAAATATAATAAACTTTATCTCTTGATCGCTAATACATACATATGTACTCACTTATCAATCTCCTTTCTGCCGGCATGAAAATTTCTACCAGCTGATATCATTAGACCAATTGCCAAATCAGCTACCGAATTTTTTTACTACACCGGGTGTATGGCCCAGTGGCATTTGTCGACGTTTGAATTCCGCCAAATCCACATAATCAATACCCGATGACATTGTTGAGACTGCTTTTAGTTGCGCACCAGCAGCATCTAGTATCTCTCCATTCAATGGTTGATAGTGTGCCCAAAAATTGCATCCATACCGGGTAACTTTTGCAGAATCTCATCGCGAGAGGGAGGCACACTATTGCAGACAATTGTCTCACAACCACGAGAGCGAAGTAGTTCGAGCGCTGACGCAGGCACATCTGGATGTGAAACAAGCACTTTGTAGGCACTGACGCGCGGCGGCAGCGGACATTTTAAATATTGCAGCAGCGTACTGAACCTCTGCGTTATTTACAAGCGACAAAGCGAAACTGTTGCGTGGAAATTTTTTTGCAATTATTGCAGATAGCTCTGCTTATTTAGTTTGTTTCGAGTATTTTTGCTAAGAGAATAAAATTGTACATATTCTCTTTTGCAGTGTCAACTCTTAAACGACTGCACAGTGTGCTAAAAGTTAATATTGCGCTATTCAAAAATATTTTTACTGATGAACTGAAATGATATTTATTATGATTGCTATGAAGTGAAAAAGTCAATTTAAACAAATAAAGTATTATATTTATAGAAATGTTGGGATTATAGGTGGAAATTAGATCTTGTTTATTTTTATGTGCACTCTTTTTATAAAAGTTCCAACCGCTCTATTTTCGAAATAACGCAATATATAAAATATCGCATTTAAGCACGGTGACAATAACATTACTGTAGGGCCTTTGTGACCAGCTACTGATGTTGGAAACTTGGATTTTGTTAAAGATTCAACAAATGGATGGGACTACTTTAATATTCTGTTGCATAACAGAGTCTTATATGCCGATAGTCTTGGAAATAGGGCCCAATTCTGATTCAAACAACATATTAATCCCAAGTGCAAGGCAGGAATTTGGATGTCCTAGTTGGCCTGGAACGATCGCTACCTAATGCAACCTTTCATTCAAAATGTATATGCATTGCTAGACAAACATGATATCTAGACAGGACTAGCTAATATGTGAATTATTAGAGGCGTGGGTCAATGTCTAAAACCCAAACAAAATCAATAGCAAATGGTGTGAAACCTGTTGTAAACAATAAAGACTATAATACTAAACCATACTAAGCAACCAAAAAAAATATTAAAATTCAGTTTTTTCAAAGGCTGAAGTCAAGTGCATCAAATAAGCTATGACATAAAGTTTGGCACTATTTTTGGTTTTTCAATGATAACTTGGTCATCTCTAATTTAATAAAACAAAAAAAGACTTCTTGGTTAACTGCGAAAATATATCTAAAAATCATCTAGGACCTGGTCTAGGAGCGGCGGACGTCCTCTCTGCCGCGCCCCTCCGATTTGATTCACGTTTTGCTTCACGTTAAACTTTTCTTGCTGGAGCTTCTGTGTCCATCCGACACAGGTTACCAGCCCAGGACAGCCTTTTTGTATTGGATGTTCCTGACTATGTCGATGTCAGCATATAGCTCGTACAGCTCATCGTTCGTGCGCATACGGATGTCATTTTCCACTCTAACTGGACCAAAGATTCTCCGAAGTATCTTCCTCAATTACGCCCAACGCCGACTTATTCGATTCTGTCATGACCCATGCTTCTGAGCCATACATCACGACCGGCATTATCAGCGTCTTGTATAGTTTAATTTTTGTTTCTCTGGAGCACACTCTACTTCGCATCTGTTTACCGAGACCAAAATAACTACGGTTCGCAAGAGTGATTCCGTTTAATCTTCTGACTGATGATGTTGTTGTTGTTTACATCTGAGCCCAAATAGATGTAGTTTTCTACAGCCTCAAAGCTGTAACAAAGAAAATATCTTTACTAACTGAAAAAAAAATCAAATTTTTTAAGGAATATCTTGAAACAGGTTTTTAAAAAAATATTTTCCATATTTCGATTTTATGCCCCAAAGAAAATTTGGAAATTGGACCATGAGACCTCAGATCTTTTTTTGGAGTAACTTAGCACTTCAGCATTGTAGATTAAAATTCTAAAATTTGTCAAAAATACTTATTTTTGACTCCCCAAAGCTATTAAAACATCATTTATTGACTCATTTTATTTCACAACAAATAATAAGAAAACAAGGAAAAACGTTAATTTCGGTAAAACCGAAGGTTAAATAACACCGTACACACGAATCTCTACAGAGATTATGTGTGATCATCATTGGCTTAGATAAAACTTTTGAGATAGGATGAGTGGGGATCAATGGTCTGATACAACTCAAGTTTATACACAATATTTGTATCAAATTTTAGGCTAAAAATATAGATATAACAACAATTATCTTGAAAATATCAGTAAATGAGAGTTAAGTTTGTATAGGGCTTTACGTTATAGTGGTCTGAACCGTATCATATATGAGGTGTGTCCTTAGAATGATTTTAGATGTGTTTTTACCCAATTTGCAGAGAATGCTTTCATAAATAAAGCATATTTTCATACAAAATATCTAAAATGGGCGGTAAGTTTGTATGGGGGCTACAACTTAGAGTGGCCGTAGCACTCGTATCTTAACATACAAACAACCTAGGACCGAGAAAAACGTAAGTTTAAAAATTCACATCAATATCTTTTACACTGAGCGAATGAATCACCTCGCAACAGAAAGACAGACAAATAGACGGGTAGACAGATGGGGTCTACCCGTTTACACCATGTGTAACGGCTATAAAAATCATTTATATTCTCATATTTTTCTAATTTATTTATTCACACATTCATCACAAAATAAATTGATACAATTTTGTTATAATTTTATATTTATTTAGCACGCCAACTTCAACCTCTCAATAGGCTGGAGAGAACATGGGTTCGCCGGCCAGGCCTCTTAGCACATTATGGGCAGCAATCGTAGCCATATCATTTCGTGTACGTTCAGTGGCTGAGCCGATATGTGGAATAACAACTAAAATAAATAAATTAAAATGATTAAAAAGTTATTTTCAAAATTGAATTCTAATCTGTGATTAAGTGTCCATACAATCAGAAGGTTAAATGTTTTTCTGAATTGTTTTTTAAATGCAAACAAACAAAAAAATCTCAAACAGGCGTTTCTTATCTAAAAACTTTTGAAATTGAAGACATCAGAAGTTGATAATTAAAAAACAATGACACTATTCTTATCTATGACAGACTGAATATAAATTAACAAAAGACACACAAGAACAACTTTATTACGATTATGCTTGATACATACCTAAGTTAGGCAGCTTTAGTATGGGATCATTTGGCGACAATGGTTCAGGATCCGTAACATCCAAACCAGCAGCAAAGATCTCATTTGTCTTAAGTGCATTATAGAGATCTGATTGGTTAATAATTTCTATAAAAAACAATAAAAAAATAATAATAAAAGAAACTCTGAAATAAATCTGCTACGAAGTTACTCACGTCCTCTGCCGATGTTGACTAGCACAGCGGTCTTCTTCATTTTACCAAAAGCGGTGGCATTGAAAACACCCCTTGTCTCAGCAGTCAAGGGCGAAGCAATGACAATGAAATCACTCTTTTGAAGCAACTCATCAAATGAAACTTTTTTGGCATTGTATTCTTCTTCAATTTCCTTTGAGACACGACGACGTGTGGTGTAGAGCACCTTCTCCAAATCAAAACCCGAAAGACGCTTTGCAATGGTCTGTCCAATACTACCAAAACCATAGAAACCAACAGTAGATTCACGCAAATCTTGTCCCAATAACCAATTCAACGAATTTCTATCCCATTGATTGCTATAAATTGTGCAAATATGCGTTTAGAGAAATTTTTTTTTAAATATGTTTTTTCGAATTACCTCTCAATTTTTTGACGTCCCTCGTGGAAACGACGTGCAGCAGCCAGCAATAGACCAACTGCTATGTCAGCAACTGCATTATTCAATACTGTTGGAGTGTTTCCCAGCGGAATTTTACGTTTTTTAAGCTCAGCGACATCGACAAAATCAATGCCAGCTGACATGGTCGAAATAGATTTCAGTTGTGGACCGGCAGCATCGAGTACCTCAGCATTGAGTGGTTCATGTCCAGCCCAGAAAAATCCATGTACACCCTTTGCCTTCTCAAGTATTTCTGCGCGTGTTGGTGGATAACTTTGTACTTGAATTATTTCACATGATTGTGACAACAAATCGAGTCCTACATTGGGTACTTGTGGATGTGTTACGAGCACTTTGTATGGTTTCGATGACATAGTTGTGTTTTTTCTATGCAATAAGGAAGCATCATTGTTAGAGATTAGAATTGTAAGTATAAAACTGAGTAAAAGCACAGATTTTTTAAACATTTTTAATTAGTTTCAGTGTCAACGTAAACTGTTTAGTAGCGCGTCTAATAAGAAACTGAATAGATTTCTGTTTACGCACCTCAACTTAAAGCAACGCTCTGCGGAATAAATCGATGTTTTGATTGTGAAAAGTTGTGATAAACTTTTGAACTTGTACAGCATTTGTTGAATTATTTGTTTTCTTGATTCTTGCTTGTCATCTGTGCAGTAAGCAAATATTTTGATTAGAAAGAGAGACCAGAAAGAAGATACATGTTAATTTTAGTCTCAAAGAAAATAAACCGGTTTAATGTGGGAACCTACTTAAGTAAATTTTCTTTATTCTAAATTGAAATCGAAGCCAAACATACTGTGGGAAGCATAGAAATATATAGATAGAGCAAAAACTACTGGATTCTAGTTATAGTATTGAAGAAGTTGGTGTGGTACTGCTAAAAAAGGGTATACTTAAAAAATTTATAAATCAAAGCAAGCATAAGAAAGTTTTCAAAAAATAAATTAATACAAAAAAACAAAAAACGTTATCTTCGGTGGAACCGAAGCCGAAATACCCGTTACATAACACTTTTAATAGTTTATATGTTCACCAGGTGCTTAGATTAAATTTCACGATGAATTTGGTCAAATTTGTATGGAGGCTTTATGTTATATTTGCCCGATCCTTACCATATAGAAAGTGTTCACTTAGGTGGACATTGGAATTGATTTTACCAAATTTAATTGAATCCATTCAGAAATAGTAAATGTTTTCATATAAAAACTCGAAAATGGGCGGTAAGTGTGTATGGAGGCTATACATAAAAATGGGCGTGGCGCCTTAGATTTGACATTGCATGACATAAAAAGTAAAATAGGGTAATTTGGATTAAATATATTCATAAATAATACGTATTTTCATACAAAAAATCGAAAAAAGCGTTAAGTTTGTTTGGGGGCTATATCTGAAAATAGGCGTGGCAACATTCTTTTGATATTGGATGCCATTATAAGTATTTGTACCCTATATTGTAGTAAAAGCATTTATAAATAATATCTATTTTCATACAAAAAGTCGAAAAAAGTGGTAAGTTTGTATGGGGGCTATATCTAAAAATGGGTGTGGCACCTTGGTTCTGGCATACAAACTAACTAGGAGCACAAAAAGCTTATGTTTCGCATTTCAGGTCAATATCTTTAATACTTTTCGAGTAACACTCATCGCAACATACAGACAGACGGACAGACAGACGGACAGACAGACGGACAGACAGACATGGCTAAATCGATTCGTCTCGTCGAGGTGATCAAGAATATATATACTTTATAGGGTCTACGATGTCTCCTTTAATGCGTTACAAACTTTCCGACAAACTGAATATACCTGTTTACACTAGTGTAACAGGTATAAACATATACAAAATTTGTGATCTAGATTTATCTAGGAGTTTTTGAAGTTACTGACAAATAAAATAGGAACATACATATGTATGCATATGTTTACCCAAGAAAAAAAACAAAAACAAATCAGCAAAATTTCAAAACATAGCGGGTCCAAGTAACGCAGTGTCTAGGAGATTATGAAGCAACTACTTTTTTTACGATACTTAAAAAATCAGGAAATTGAAAACATTTTGAACGATGACTCTCTCAAGGCGCTTCGTCAGGTTTCAGTAAGGAAAAGGGGTGTCATCTTAAAAACTTACATTTGGATAAATTTAAACCAGGACCGTCTCGGGCACATAAAACGTGATAGTGTTTTAAAACAAATTGAGACATTTTAAATATGAGATACAAAAACGCAGGCAAAGTTTTGCAACCGGAAACAAAGCCGCGGATCGAATGTATAACATTTGGACTAAAGGGATTAGTCCTTGTACGACCAATATAAGGCAGATAAAAAAGATACTCAGACGGCTACACGGACAGACAGACATTGATAGATCGATGCTTTCAATGCTGATCAAGAATATATATATAGCTCATGCGCTCCGTCATGCTTTCTGCCTGTTTTAATACACCCGGTTTTTTTTCAGATACAGGGTATAGAAAGTATTTTTATAACACAACACGGAGATGGACGTAGCTAGAACGTATAATATCTTTTTTCCGAGCTGATTATGTACAATATATAGTATATAGTACGTTTAAACTACGAGGCCTATGTATGATGTCTCCTTAAATCAGTTACAAAGTTTCCCCAAAACTGATATTATCTGTTAATACAAATACTTGATATTCAATTATTACCGGTATCCCGAAATAATATTCTATTATTGAAAATTGAGATAAATTGCAAATTTTCTATAGATTATTACTGTAAAATAGTTTTAATCTCTTTTATATTTCCTGATTTAAAATATTAAATTTTAATTGAGTATAATTTTCAATATTTTATCGAATACTTTTTTTCTGTAACAATTAATTAGTTTATATACAATTCTAACACTACCAAAGAGCAATATATACGATCTATAAGCATCTCTTAACTTTCGAAACGTTCTCTTACTATTTGCTGTTTTCAACTTTCAATTTCACAAAAGCCAAGCCTTATCGTTGAGCAAAATTTTAATAAAACTAGTTAACCTATTTTTGTCCGTAGAATGCCCTTGAAAATATGTAAAAAAAAAGTTTCATAAACTAGTCACAAACACTTGAACATTCATCCACTTCAATATTCTGTTAAGATAAGCGTTTATTTCTTGACACTCTTCACTATGTTTTATTGTCTTACCTGATACTGCTCCGGTTTCTAAAAATACGCTCTTAACTCGTTCGCGTTGAACGCACGACTGAAATAAATGAGAAATACTTTTGCCGGTTTATAGCTTTTTAATAGTGAGTGCAATTATATTTATTTATTTAATACAAAAACAAAATAATTGTTTCACAAAAAACAACTTTTGTAAATGGCTCTGTTCAAGTTTTTCGTATGTTAGATAATATTATATATAAAAACATATGTTATTAAAATAATTTACTTATATTGATAAAATATAATATATATTAACGAAGGGAGTAACAAAGTTGAAATTGTTGTCATTTACAAAAAAAAAAAAAAAAAAAAAAAACAACAAAATGACATTTTTCAAAAATGTCTCAAAAACATTGTTTAAACATTTTAAATTGTGTCCAACGGAACTAGTGACTAGAGGAATTTTTAAATAATTTTAAATATGTGGTTGAATGGTTTGAATTACGACTCTTATTTTTTAAAAAGAGTTTAATATTCTACTTCCATGTATGGCACAGTTTACTCTTAACCGAGTGCACAGTGTGCAAAAATAAATAAAAAAGGAAAATTTTAACTTTGGGAACCCCGATTTTTCGAAAGTTTTTTGAGAGGAAGTGGTGGTGCCCCAAAAAGTATTTTGGAGGAAAGAAAAAAAGTTAACTTTGGGTTGACCGAAGCTTATATTGTATATGTACCTGACATACATCATTTGACGTCGATAGATCTTCGTGTGCAGCATTTGTATTAAATTTTATTTTAAAATAAAGTAAACAAATTAAAAATATTCTTTAAAATCTAGAAATTCGCGGCCCGATCTGAACCCGATTTTTAAACTGAAGATTTGGCATGATTTAAGAAGCATTTGTACCATATTTGAAGCCATTAGCTCTATAAATAATTTTTTTCTTATAAGAACTTGACAAAATGTTGTACGTTTGTATGGGGGCCCAAAAGTGGGCGTTGCACATTGATTTCAACATAGAAAGTACACAGGACCAAGAAAAGCTTTAAAAGTTTTAAAAAGTTTTAAATTCTAACCCAATATCTTTAAAACTGAGCGAATAAATCGTACGGACAGACAAACAGACGGACATGGCTAAATCGATTCGTCTCGTCGAGGTGATCAAGAATATATATACTTTATAAGGTCTACGATGCCTCCTTAAATCATTATAAACTTTCCCAACAAATTGAATATACCTGTTCCAAACTCTGTGTGGCAGGTATAAGTCGCTTTATAAATAATCATTTTTTCATACATGTTATAAGTGATCCCACCTCAACCATGGGTCCTTTTCTAAACATGAGTTGCTTTTAGACGTGTTTTAACCGTACTTCTGTCAAATTACGTGCTTTCATTTCTAGGTGCTCCGAAATTCGAAACTTTTTATTATCGATATCATTAGGTATCGGTTAATTCCACTTATTATAACAAATACTTTGATTATAATGTCATTTGCTTTTTCAATAATTTTTTGGGGAAAATGCAATAAATTAAATGATTTTAATAAATGGTTCCACATGTATCTACTATCGAACATACCGATAAAAATAAATTGGCCAAATATTACCGATTGAAAAACGAACAATTTTTATACCCGTTACACATAGTGTAAACGGGTATATTCAGTTTGTCCAAAAGTTTTTAACGCATTGAAGGAGGTATCGGAGACCCCATAAAGTATATATATTCTTGATCAGCTCGATGAGACGAATCGATCTAGCCATGTCCTTCTGTCTGTCTGTCCGTCTGTCCGTATGTTTGTTGCTATGCGATTTATTCGATGAAGATATAAAGATATTTGGCTGAAATTTTAAACTTAAGCTTTTTCTCGGCAACGACTAGGTTAAGTTCGAAAATGAGAGTGCCACTCCCATTTTTAGGTATAGCCCCCCATACAAACTTATCGATTTTTTTCCATTTTTTTTTAAAATAGTAATTATTTATGAATGTACTCGCTCCCAATTGGGTAAAAAAGATTTTTTTTGTCATCCATTGTCAAAACCAGACGACACGCCCATGTAATGGGTATTTCAGCTTCGGTTCCACCGAAGTTAACGTTTTTCCTTGTTTCGTTTTACTTTTGGCGGAGCACGACCATTTTCATTTGAAAAGTAAATTACTACATTTTAGTGATTTCGAAAATGAGAGCCTGGCTGTATATTTCACTTTCATTGTCTTTTAAAAAACTAACACCTTTATCGCTGAAGGGAAAGAGACACGGGTGGGTACTTCAAAGTAATGAATTTATTGAAGGAAAAACAGACATAGAAAGATGAACACAATTTAACCTATTAAAATGTCTTTTATGTTGACGTTAGAATGTTTGTAGTATTTAAATCAAAATTTACTAAACATGGCATTTTTATTTTTTTCAATCAAAATAACACAAAGCACCTCTTTCTAATTTTCCATGCTTTTTTTTTAAAACTCATCAATTTACACCTAATTATCAATATTTTATTTTGGGCACTTTTGCGATAATTTTATATACATTTCGCACGCAAAACTTCAACATCTTAATAAGCTGAAGTAAACACCTGTCTACCGGACGTACGTCGAAGCATATTAAGTGTCTCTAATCAGATTTGAAATTCGAAATCAACGACCCAAAAAAAAAACCCTGGGTGAAGTGTTAAAGTCGGAAAATGACACGGGTGACCGTCAACAGCTACTGATGAAAGTCTCGAAAAATTTAAAAAAACGATTAGTTAAAAAACACAAATTTCTTTGGAACTAAAGCGTTGGTTTTTCAGGCCTTTTCGCAAAAACCTTGGACAATATTGTTCCCACACCAACCAATTTGGTTTATCTAGCGGCTTGCGAACGCACCGGGAATACGAGATTGATGAGATTTAAGCTATAAAAGCCTAAACTTTGACAAGGAGCATTCAGCAAAAGTCACATTTCTTTAAACAGACCATGCATTTCGCAAAGAAGGATTGGGGAGATCAACATTCCGATAAAACCTATAAGATATAAGCATCATATAGTCCAAAATTGTAGTTAAATATACAAATAAACATTATAATAATTTTATTAGAATAATTTTATTTAAAGTTGGAGATGAGTTCGTAAGAGGGATATACTTATGCTATGCCATGTTTGCTCGATTCACATCAAATCTGTAATGTATTCGTGGATTGACTTCAATTCGAGTGATAACATTCATAAATAAGAACTTTTTTTTCAAAGTTCAAACTAGAAAAAGGAGATGTTTGGGCTATGGGGGGCTATACATTAAAGGGTTCATAGCACCATATTTTTGGCATACAAAGTACCTTGGGCAAACTAAAAATAGTTAAATTTCGAGTTTCAGGTCAATTTGTTTAAAAACTGAACAAATGAAAGGGGTTGCAGCCGACAGAAGAACAAGGCAAGATCGTTTCGTTACGTCACGTCGAGCTGACCCTATACATCCCCACATGTTCACGATGTTTCCAATAATGGAACGGACATTGTTGAATGAATATAAATACTTTAATAGGTCTACGCTACTTATTTCCGAATAAGTGATAAAATCTAATAAATAGTTCGATTTATTTCAATCTTTCATAAGGTATTTAACGTTTTATTCAATTTCATATTGATCATTTTTTCTATGTGTATAATAAACAAGAAAGAACGCTGAAGTCGAGTATGCTCGACTACAAGATACCCTGTACCCAATCTATATGTACCTTAAGTTAGGTTCTATTTGACTACCATACATCATTGAATTGGATTTGCAAAACAACAACTTAAAAATCGGGTATATCTTTGATTGGGTTAATGCTAACCAAAAAAAATTTTGTTGGGCCTACCCATATTGGTCTATTTCATTGGGACTATCATAGACATAATTTATACTAAATCAAATTTTCTAGAATAAAAAGCAATGACGTTTTTATGTAAAAACCCAATATTTTGGGGTAAATTTGTATGGGGGCTATACCTAAAATTTTGTTGGTCCCAACCATATTGGGATATTTTATTGGGACTATCATAGACATAATTTTTACTTAATTTGAACTTCCTAGAATAAAAAAACAATGACGTTTTTATGCAAAAACCCAAAATTTTGGGGTACATTTGTATGGGGTACCCCTTAAAATGGGTCTAGAGAAAAACCGTTTGTAAGTGCACACTTGACGGCCTAGGAGAGTTTAAGTTTCAATTTTGAAAGCTCTACCTCTTATAGTCTCCGAAATAATCGTTTTCATACGGCAGACAGCATGACAGACGGACAGACGGACAGGGACGGACGGACAGACAGACAAAGCTAGTTCGACTCCCTTCCAATGCTGATCAAGAATATATATACTTTATAGGGTCTATCTTGCCTCCTTCTGTCTGTTACATACATTCGCACAAACTTAATATACCCTTTACCCTTTGGGTACAGGGTATAAAAAACAACTCTTGTTAGTCCCTCCGCATGCATAATATAGTCAGAATGAGCACTAAATTTTAAAATCATGTCCGATTTAATATTTTGTCATACAATATTTTTTTTTTTGTTTGGTTGGCCCAAAAGCAGGCGCTCGCATTTCTTGTTTATCTTTCGTTTTACTATCTCGTTTTCATTTCTTCTGGCATTTACACTTCTTATTCTTATGCGTCTATCCGTTCATTTTGTTTTATTTCTTGTTTGTTGGAAATGATTATTTTTTCTTGTTTTGTTTTCATTGCTCGTTTCCCGACTGCTTTGCTTGATTTCTGTATTATTATTTTTTTTTTTTTGATATGTTGTTCTGTAGAATTCCGAAATATACGTGCTTTCGTCTTGTTTGCTACTTATTGCATTCTGTTCACCTCCTCGAATATACCAGTTTGGGGATTTTTCCCATGTGACAAGGGGAGCGGTTGCATACACCCACGCTGACTAATGGAGGTACCAACGTGGGGCCAAGTGCATAATGTGTTAGCGGTAAAACTTATAACGCGCGCGACAAAATTCGTACCAGCAACTGTTAATTTTTTGGGGCCAGTCAACCTCTCGTTTTTCATTATGCAAGAAGAAAGGATGTACAAGCTTCTATATTCATAACGATTTGAATGCATTACATTTCAGTATTGTTCAAATTTTTGCCATTTGGAGTAGTTTTTGTGGAAAAAGGTCCTCAATTTGAGTCCGCAGCGTATTAGGCGCACAGCAATCATAGCAATCGTTTGTAGAGTTTGTTGTGACCAAAGATTGAGATTGTCGGCGACAGCGTAGATTTCTTTTGGTACTTTGGTATAACATTTCTGTGACTCTGCACTCGTGAGATATTGGTGTGTGCGTACGTGCGAGTGAGTTATTAAGTGAGTGAAAGAAAGAATGAGTGAGTGAGTTATGTATGTAAAAACCATCTAAATAATAATACAATATATACATTTACTCAATGAGATCTATTTAATATGAGATTTGTTGTTTTGGTGAAAATAAATTCTAAATTAATGTATAATAGGATCAGATCTGTTTGTGGTATTTTATTAAATAAACAAATTTGACAGAAACATTTCTTAAAAATATTTTAATTATATACCATATATATGACATAACTGAAACATAAGTTATAAATTATATAGGCATATCATATTGCTAAGTGCACCGATATAAAAGCGCAGATCGCTTAATAATCTTAAAATTTTGAGTATATATAAAATTTATTAAATTACAACAAATAGACAATAGTTTAATATCCTTCAAGTTTGTGGTTCTATTCGTAGTACTATCTGTAGGTGAAACACTGACGCGCGACGCATAGCCGCGGGTACAAACTAGTTCCTAATATACACATGTTTATTTCTGTGGTATAAAGGAAAAATTGCTTAAGTCTGATTTTGTCGTTTTGCAGGGAAAAACTTTCTAAGTTTAAACCTAGTTGAAATTGTACGAATAAGCAATATAAGCAAAAAGTACTTTGTCTATAACTTTTCAAAAAATTGTAAAAAATAATTCAAATTTTGTATGAAGGTACTTTTCAATACGGAAATCAGCGTAGTATTCTCGTATCTAAACTTTTGCTTAAGTCGACTTAAGCACTTTTTCCTTTTCACCACAGATTTATGTCTATAAATTGTTTTAAACTTAAGCTTTTCAAGGTCCTTGAAAATGTTAAAATCGATGCGGTACGCCTACTTTAGGGATAACCTCCATACATTCCCCAACCCACAGTTTGAAGTATTTATCTATAAAACATACAATTATATATTTATATGTATGTATATATATATATATATATACTAGCTGTACCCTGCCACGCTTCACTGTGGCAGAACGCGACTGCCGAGCTCTCAATCCTGCTTTCTCAAGCCTGGCTGCTCTTCCGTTCAGTCCTCTTGGGTGGCATGACTTCGTTTATTAATATTTTATTATTAGTTTTCACCCTAGAACTCTAAAAACCATGAGAGATAGACGAAAGTAATACAATAATTTTTTTTGCCTTTCAAAGACGAAAATTTTTTAAACGCAGATATGTTATCAACATCAAAAGTATTTAAAAACCGAGTCCGAACCTCAACACATGTGCTGTCAAAATTTGGGCTTAAACGTTTCAGAACTTTTCAAGTCTATAAGCCTCGTATAAACGAACAGAGCATATATATATATATATATATGTATATATATAGAATCCTAAATTAATGGACCGCTCGTTATGATTTTTAAAGTATAATAATATTGATGAGGGAAGGCTTAAGTCTTTATATAGTTTTAATATGTAAATAGGATACATAGCATGTAAGCACATAATATATCTCAGCGGGAAAGTCATCAACGCGGCATCAATGCTGACTTGTCTCTTTCCTCGATGACATACGACGACATTTTCATACAGATGACCAGTCGTCTTGGATGACATGTCTTGCAAGACTTCTTGGACGACAAGTCTTGCAAGACTTCTTGAATAACATGAATTGCAATACTTCTTGGAGGGCAGGTCTTGCAAGATTTCTTGGATGCCAAGTCTTGTAAAACTTTTTGAATGACAAGTCTTGCAAGACTTCTTGGATGACTTGTTGTGTATAAATTGTAAATTTTATAATTTGCAAAAATAGGTCGTTCACGATTTTACAAACAAACTTAAATGCAAAAGCAGGGGCAGGCCTGATTTGCCAGTATTAATTGTTAGCAATCTTCAATTGACAATTTTCCTAAATTGTGAAATAATTGCATAAACATTTTGTGTATTATAAACTCGCAAATGGTAAGTCAATCGACGATATGTCACCAAGCAGTCAATAGCTCATCAAAGAGAAATTTTTCCGCTGGAATAGGATTTGAAAGATTTCAAAGCTTCAAGCAAGCTTCGTGAGTTAGTGTTTCATGCCATTATATCGTAACGATGGTCGCAAGAATATATCCGTATGTGATGTAAGTTGAACAAATGCAATACACACAAACAGATAGCGATATATGTAAATGTGATAAAAGGACAGACAAAACGGAAAGTGTTTTCAAGTTGCTTGAAAACCCGCAATAGTATTCACCAGACCGTCGTACATAAATGCATTGAAATTTTTAGCGCCAAAAAAAAAAGGGAAACAAAAGGGAACAAAATTAAATATGAACAGCGTCGTCGTCGTCGTCGATGGCGGAAATAAAGCGTAGCAAGCGACAGTTTTATTTGTTGTTTCTTTTGTATGTTTTGTTTATTACTTATACGCTGTAGACACAATTCGTACTTATATTTTATTTTTTTATTTCTTATTTTGATAATTTTCTGCAGCCTTAAAGAGTAAAAAAAAAAAAGAACAACTATGCGAGAAGGAAAAAGGGCAAACAACAAAAGAACTCGGAACCACAGCACACGGAAACACTCCGCTCTGTACCACACCTCTTCGTAAGACTTTGTACAAACATATTTCATAGAGTGCAGCTTATAGGCAACGCGACAACGAGTGTATTTTGTGTGTGGTGTGTCTCTGTGTGTACATGTGTATGGCTCATTTTGTGTGTTTGCCTACACTTTACACCAGATGGCGGTCGTTGTCGGATTCAGCACACCATTGTACTCATTATGATTCTTATTGTATTTTATGTTACCCTGTTACCAAAACACGATGCGTCATTTTGACGACACAAACAGAGACAGCTGTCTGTCAACGACCATGTTCGACAGTCTTTGTCGGTCGGTCGGGTCACAGCAGTGCCGCGGCGGTGGTATTAAAATGACAATTGGCCGCCATTTTCTGTAAAAGAACTTAAGTTTCACCATTTTTATTCCGTTTCGTATACGTTTTTGAAGTGAAAGACTTTCTTTTACATATCGAAAGCCCCAACTAAGATGCTCGAGCGTATTTTACAGTTACATACTTTTAAATTCCGTTAGTTTTGCATTGATTGTGGCTGCGTAGTAGTGGCTTGCGTCGCGTGCTGTTGTCAGTGTTCCGGTTAATTGAAAAGTGCACAGAAAATTTTGACAGTGATTTTTTTCAAATTTCAAGATTTCCAATGTCGTGTACCACATACAATCAGTATTTCTGTAGACGGCTTTGGCGCGTAGGGAACATGTGTATGTAAATATGTCATCGGGTTCGCTGCCGAGAACAGAAAGTGTAGATAATGATTAGTTGTTATGTTAGTGTTGCTTTCGTGTTATCACTGTGTATGAACAATAAAATAATAAAAAATTGCATGAAGGGAAATTTTTTTGAATGTGTACATAAAGAAAAATTAAAATTCTTAAATTATTTAAATACACCGAGAAAAAAATGAGTTAGTAAATGTGTTTTTTTGTTACTTTCTATTTTAAAAATGTTTCCACAACCCGAGACTTTCTGGCATCCCTGGATCTTCAACTATACAAAAATTAGTTATATTATAAAAATAATAAAAGAAAAAAATAATAAGCTTTATATGGAGGCTATGCCTTAAAAATGGGATTGAAAAAGTAAGTAGCTGTTAAATGCTGTTCTATTCTGATATTCCAAAAATTAAAAAAAAAGAAACAAAACAAAAAGAATGCGATATTATCGGTGGAACCCGAAGCTCAAATACAAGTCACCCGAATCTTTAAAGAGATTATGTGTGATCGTCAATAACTTAAATAGAACTTTGAGAGAGGATGGGTGCGGTAATGAGAGGGTAAGTTTGTATAGGGCTATACGCTATAATGGCCGGTCCGAACCCTATCGGTGAGTGTGTACATACATATGATGATGATATTAGATGTGATTTTTACCCAAGTTGGATTGAGTACATGCATAAATAATACCTAATTTCATACAAAATTCGAAAATGGGCGGTAAGTTTGTATGAGGTCTATACCTAAAAATGAGCGTAGCACCTTGGTTTCCGACTTTGGATGACATAAGAAGGGTTTTGTACCCAATTCCGGAGTGAATACATTCATAATTACACATACATATGTTCATACAAAAATTCGAAAAAAAAATGGTAAATTTATATGGGGGCTAAGCTTAAAAATGGGCACATTGGTTTCGACACTGGATGACATAAGAGGTATTTGTACCCAATTTGAAGTGAATACATTCATAAATAATACCTATTTTCATAAAAGATTCGAAAATAGGCGGTAAATTTGTATGGGGTTATACCTCAGAGTGGGCGTGGTAGTCTGAATTTAACGTATAAACTACCTGGATACTGAGAATCACCTCGCAACAGACAGACAGGACAGACGGACGGATGGCTAGATCGATCTGATGTTATCAACGTTCAATAGATGGCGTCACGTGTTCCATGATTTAGAACAAAAAGTCCCTTTATTTATTGAACATAATGTGAATATTAAACTATAGAAATGAATATATCATTTTTAGTGATATTGTATAAACTTTGACCAAGTTCACAGTATCGAAATAAGGTTTCGGATTAGCATCAATCACCATAAAATTTTAAAGCCACTAACGAATTTCTCACAGTGTTACAATCCATATCATGAGGCAAAAACAATACAAAGATATAAAATACTTTCCATCAGTTAAGGTACCTATAGCACTATTTTCTGAAATCTTGATAGAATTGTACAGCGCACACAAACATAGGTGACCGCAAATGCTGTGTAAGCACCCTAAAAAAAACATTGTTTTAAATACATGAGAGCTGGAGACTTTGCAATGAAAGTACAGTTTGAAAATATGGGTACTTGACACGAAAGGAGCCGAAAGTTATATTTAAGCAACAACGATGGTAACAAAACCAGAGCCTCTGTCTCTGTCACGAAAGAGTCAACAGTAAGAAGAAAAAAAACAATAATGAGGAGACACAAAAACTTTGCAAACATTATACTCAAAAAGTGTTAACAAAAAAAAAAATAAAAATAAACAAAAGAAACAAACAAGGAAAAATCACCAACACTGTCGTAGGCACCTACTACCT
>JAEIFJ010002302.1:0-200249 GCA_018903435.1 Leucophenga varia | reverse complement strand
ATAAATATGGTTCTATAAGGTTATTAAAAACTTCAATTAAACTTGTATTCAGTGTACAATGAGTGTTTAGTTAAAATCTAAATCAGAATGAATGTCTTAAAGGTTCATTAGAAAGACACTCAATATTACTGAATTTTTAAAATTTTTGTGTACCTGTACTATATATCTCCGCATAATAATTATTATCGAAGCCCTCGCTTCATTTATTTATACAATAATTTCTCTTTGTTACTTTTCGTTGAATTTTAATAAATATTTTTTGAAATTTCAATAATTTGTCATATTGAATCATTGTTCACGCTCTATTAATTTTTTCCAAAATATGCACAATTATTACGCCATTTTCATAAACGATAAATATATCGTTTATTCCATTACAAAAACAAAAAAAAAAAAGAACCTGCTCATACATGCTGGCTTAAATTTATGCTCATTTTATCGTTTAATCTGTTTGCATATGATAATTTCTAATTTTTGGAATTTATAAAAAATAAAATTCGTTTTATTATTATTTTTTTTTTTTTCAAGCTCTTTCAGTTGATATCTTGTTTTGTTTTTCTGCGTTTTTATGTTAAATGTCAAATTGTGTTTTTGACAAGTCATTTGGAAACTAAATGCATTTTAGAATCTATATTACAGATATAAATGCAAAATATTTTGTATTAGATACATAAATAGATACAAAAAAAAAGTATCTGTGATTTTGTATTTGACAGCTGTTTGCAAAGTTTTTCATTTAAAATTTTTTTTTTTATAATAATTATAGCATATGACTAATTAATATGTCATTGATAAATATATCTGATATTGAAGAAAAAAATTTTGTATTTAAATTGGTTCGTTTTTTTGTGTAATGCAAATCAATGTGCAAGTTGTAATTTTTTTTTAGAGCAGATTTAATTTAAATTTTAAATGTGTTAATTGCTTTATAATTTTTTTTTGTTGATGATTTTATTGATAATGTAAAAAAAAAAAGAAATTTTAAGCATTCTTAAATATAATAATGGTAATTTCCAATTAATTTTAATTATTTTTTATTTATTATTTTTAATTTCTTGTATATCGAAATATTTGTATAAAAAAGGTAGATGTGACTAAGGGACAGTTCCAAATAAGTAGCGCATACGGAAATAAATTTTACAATCTAATTCGCATAGACAACCCATTTTATATGCGCTCATATTTACCACTTAAAGTAGGGTCTAGCGTAATGAGGCATAGTAGTGGGTACAGAACTCCTTCCTGAAGAGTTGCCCTATTCGCGTATTTAATTAGAACCTCATCTCAAATTCAGTACTAATTAGGCTACTAATTCTAGAAATTTGATGAATGTTCCGAGAATGCATCTACGTTGACGTTATTAAAAGAAAACTCTACTTGGAGAGAAAAGTGAAAGGGTGTGCTGCTTATACTCGTAAAACCTTTCTACCGTACCCACGTTCTAACGACCTTATGGAGGTCCTTCTTTGTGGACTTTCCCTTCTTGTGCACTATAGTAAAATTATTGCTTCCTAGTTTTTCTGTCAGGAATGAGTCAAGATTCTCCCTGATAGGTTAGACTGAATTAGGAGGTATAAAGTCCTTCGGTTTTATATGTATGAGCAGCCTTCCTTATCTTGGGTATAAAGACCACTCAGGCCTGTCTCGAAAACGCGGGAAAAAAAGTGAATTATTCTATTGCTTTACTTTTGCAACTGGTTAAGCAAAATTTTGACATCTAATTTTTTATAATAAAATCGTTTTAAAGTAGAAAATTCTATCTCCATTTCTGAGGACATATTTCATTGAAGGTACAAAAAAAATATATTGAAATAAATAATTACTTTTTTAATAAATTTGTTTGAGACCTATACCTAAAAATGGGCGTGGCTCCTTGGTTCTGACAAATAAAAAACTACTAAGGACCAAAAATCAAACAAAAATTACTAAGCATTTTCATACAAAACTCAAAATGGGTGCTAGCTTCGTATGGAAACTATACCTAAAAATGGGCATGTGAATTTTGGTGTTAACACTTTAAACTGTTTAGCACTGAAAACAGCTTAAGTCTTAGAGTTTCAGGTCAATATCTCTAAAAAAACAAAGTGAATGAATAGCAAAAATACAGACAGACAGACAGAAAGACAGACGGTCTTGGTTAGATCGTTTCGCGTCGTCGTGCTGATTAAGAATGTATATACCTATAGGGTCTCACGATCCCTCTTTCAATGCGTTACAAACTTTATGACAAAACGTTGAAAATGGCGGGAAAAAAGACCGAAAACGCTGCGCCAAATTTTCTTCGATTGCAGGGGCGTTGTGCATCATGTTTCCTTTCCAGGGTAGAACGGTAAAAAGGAATATTACCTGCAAGTTATGCGCAACAGAAGGAAGCAATCCGCCAGAAAGTCCGGATTTGTGGAAGAACAAAAATTGGCTTTTGCACCATTGATAACGCCCCTGCTCAAACTAATGACAATGACAATCAATGATGTCGCAGCCACCGTATTCCCCTGATCTGCCCCCTGTGACTTTTTCTTTACTCTAAACGAAGAGGCCCACGAAAGGACGACGTTACGCTACGCTTGACGAGATAAAGACGGCATCGAAGGAGGAGCTGAAGATAAAAAATGATTTTTGAAGTGCTTTGGATTTTGAAAACCGTTGGCACAAGTGTATAATATCTCATGGGGATTACTTAAAAGGACAAAATTAGTATATGCATCAAATAGAATTAATAATACAATTTCTTAACTTATATACTATAAAATTTTTTTTTTTTTTTTCAGTATTTTTGAAAAAAAAAAACTAAAACCAAAAATTTTATAAAAACCTAATTAAAGTTCTCAACACTGGTAAAGCATTCTTGTCAGTCGTTATGTTACGTGCATTGTCAATATAGCCAATGTATAATGTTTGGTTCACTTAGTTTTATGTACTATCAATTTTTTAAAGCGTCTTTTTTAGTATTTCCAAACAACTTAATTTTGATTAATAAAAAGACCAAAATCGTTGTATCCTTAGCTAAATAATTTTCCTTTTTGTTTTATACTGAATGACTATTTTTACGGTTTCTCGATCTTTTGTATGGTACATAACAGCATGCTACAAAATTTTTATTCAATTTACACTTTATCACTTCAAGAATACCAACTTATATACTGTAACATAAAAGAAAATTTTTCAATTGTCACTTTTGGCATTGCAAAGCCTATGACAATCATTTTTTTATAATACTTCTTACTATTTATTTGAGCAACACTCAATTTGCAGTTGATTGAAATTTGTTAAAATACAAAAAAGGAAACTTGTCTGTCTACCTTACCAAATAAATTGAATATCGAAAAAATAAAGACTTCACAGCATGATATGCTGCAATTGTAACGTATGAGTTTGCTTAAATTTTAAGTGTGAGAAAATTGACAAATTTATTGACGCGTTCAATTTTCTGCAATATCATCGAAATATGCAAAAGATAAATTAAATGTATAAATGGAAAAAAAATATATATAATAAAATATAAAGAACGATAAGAAAAAGTTAACATAGCGTAGTTACAAAAGGTAATACACAGGTTCATGCACAGGACGAAACAGGACGAGACAGGACAACTTGTTTCATGCACAAATAATTTTGTCAATTTTTTTATTTTTTTTTTTATCAAATTTGCTGCGTTGTTGTTGTTGCTTGGGATAAATATTGCTACTTGTAGTGTGTTGGTCCTTACTGCTTGCGCGAAGGATCACAAGAATGACGATGATGATGTGACAATTTTCATTTTTTTATTTTTTATTTTTTGTTTATTGTATTTATTTTAGCTGCAGCTACTGAGTGTTTTTTTTTTATATCATTGTCACTATCATCAATTTTTTTTTCGATTTTTATGCACTCTACACATATGTGGTGTACTTTAATTTTATCATCAAGTTTGTAACGGAGCCCATGTATAGTACACCTTAAACTTTTCTGAGACTCAAACGTTTCTGGCAGAAACATTACTTTTTATTATTTTTTTTATACAAAACTGTTAATCTGTCTGATATTTTTTTTAGTATGGGAGTAGTATCTGTGTAGCGTAAAAACTTCGTTTTGATTAAAGCCAAAGTGTTGTGTTTTTTTTTGCTTTTTTTTAATACAGTATAGACGCGATAATACGCACACAATTGATTGTACATTTTTATTTTGTTGTCTATTTGTCAGCTCGATGCATAAAATTGATGAAAAATTGCTGATGTGCAAATTTGTCAAGTGTTATTCACTCTATTGCTTTGCGATTGAAGTTCAATGAGTGGGTGTGTGTGTGTGTGATGTATACTTGAGATATATACAATATTTATTGTAATATTATTATCATCATAGATGAGCATGAAATTTAATAACAATGATTTTTTTTTGTAGAGTTTCTTTGGTGCTGTGAAGCATAAGCTGTACTTTATTAAGCAATCCTTTTGAACTCAATCATTAAACAGTGACACTTTTATTATTACATTTATAATCGACACTTTTAAAAAATTGTCAAATATTTGAACCTTTTATTATTATCTATATTATCCGACGCCTATCAACCGGTACACAACTGTTTATCGGACTGCCTGTTTGATTTTAAACCTCTATGTTACTTTCCTTACTATTCGTTACCACTAACTAACCGTTATTTTCTTTTTTAATCCGTAACTAGGGCTGTGTGATTGCTGAAAATAATCGATTTTTGATCATAAAAAATTGATTGTTGTTGATTAATCAATTATTATTAAAAATTTAATACTAAGAATAATAAGTAGAGTTTTTTTTTTTTTTTTGCTTGTCAGGGTGAGTATGATGATTATGGGTAACAATTAAAAAGCTGATAAGAGAAGATCTTGTTTTCTTGCCGCGACTATCAACTACTTGATAATTGATTGTTGTTTAATCGATTAATTGATTCTTGAACTAATTGATCAATTGATTACACAAAATAATCGATTGCTGATTGATTCGTCGATTAATCACAAAGTCCTATCCGTAACACACACATTTTTTCTTTATAATGCAAATGCATTTTTTTTATTTCATCTAAACAAGCTGCGAAAATATCTTTTTTGTTTATTCTGTATGCGAAATTTTATCAATCAAAACGTAATTTTAAAAAATCCCTCCAACAAAGGATAAATATTCAAAACATTTAAAGAAAAATGGAACTAATCAATGACTATCGTAAGCATAAAATACGATATAATAAAAACAAAGATCATATTAAAGTTTAACTGTGAAAGTGATTCAATACATTTCATTAAAAGAGACAAACTCTAAAAAAAAAAATTCTAAAAATCAAAAAAGTCGATTTCGAATAGGGCTGTGTGATTGTTGGAAATAATCGATTGTTGATGATTGTAAGGAAAAATCGATTATTGGTGATTAATCATGATTAGCACAAAATATTTTTTGATATAAGGTTTTAAGAATGTTATATTTGATGATCTTCTTTTCAATGGAAAAAACTTAAAAAGTTAAGACCTTTTTTTTTTTTTTTTTTTTTTGCTTCTTACTTTTAAAACGTTGTTTTTCGCTTGGTTTGTCAATTTCGAGACAATTGCCCTCTATTAATTTCTAGATAATTGATTGTTGATTAATCAATTGTTCATTCTTTAACTAATCGATCACTTGATTATACAAAATAATCGATTGCACCTTGATTAATCGATTCACACTCTCCTAATCCCGGTTCCGCACCACTAGATTAGGCAAGGCAGGAGAAAGAGGACACCACCAATAACAGGTGGCGCCTCCTACGGCGCCCCCCCTGATGAATAGACGAAGAAAGAGATGGAGTTGGGTGCAAAAGAGTGCGACCCAACACGAAAAAATTAATTTAAAAACCCAGCCCAGCCCGACGCGACTCAAAATTTTTTATATAATGTATGAAAAAGTTATATTTTAATAAATACTTATTTAACCATTTACTAAGTTATATGTAAGCCTACATAATAGGTTGATGCCTTGCCAATGGTTCTGAGTGTTCCGGGTTTATTGCTTAATTATTTTTTTATAAAATATTCTTATATTTTATTTATTTTTTATCCAATTAGACAAGAATAGGACCGTGTAATAAATTGATTAATCAAACATTAATCGACTATTTTGTATAATCAATTGCTCAATTAATTGAAGAACCATTAATCGATTAATTAACAATAAATAATCAAGTGGTTGATTGAGGGCAATAGGTGCGGTATTGATTATCACAATCATTCGAAGCGGAGGTCTTCACTTGTTAGTTTTGTGACCAATTGACCAAAAAAAATAGTCATTACTTCTAATTCTTAGTATTATTTGTTTAATTTTTTTTGTAATCGTGATTAATCAACAACAATCAATTTTTTTTAATCCCACTTTTTGACCTGAACACTTTTTGTACGATAGTAAATTTTTTCAGCTTTTCAATGAGACTAAAATAAAAAAAAAAATAAAAATACCCGAACACGTCATAATTGCAAAATAAGTTTTTATTTTGAAAAAAAAAAATATTTTTTAATGTTTTATTTTTATTGTGACTAATAAAAAATATAAAAAATACTTATAAATGTATTATTTAATCATCAAAATCCATTATTTTTCAAAGTTTTAATGTTTGAAGAACACAGCCTAAATAAAATTTTTAACCATCTCAAAATAACTTAATATAAGACTTTTGGGTACTTTCACTTAGGACACCAATTTACCAAAGTTTCAAGTAAATCGCAAACAATTTTTTTTTTTTGGCTTGGACAGTTGAGGAAGAATTCTTATTTGTACGTTTAATCAGGGCAAATTTAAATCTTTTTTTTAAAAATAAATACAATTTTTTAAATTTTTATTGTTTGCATATGACCTCTATCAACCAAGGTTTTCGATTATCCGTGATGAGCTTGGCTCCGAACATCATGGTTAATCGAGGTTCAACTGTATTTATACTAGGGCTGCAAACCACTCAGTATATGACGATATTTTTCGATACCATAAAAATCTATTTAATGCAAACGGTAATTTAAAACTTTTAATGAACTGACGAACTTTTTAATCTCCAGCCTTGTCGTTGACAAAAGATACTCTAAATAAGAAATTTTTTAAATATGTTCTATTATTCTTGTAAGCTGTATCCATAACTGTTGAACTACCCATTATCGGATTTAAATAAGTATATCTTTACAACTAACATTAGACTAATTTATTGAACTTAGTGCTAAGTTTATAATTCACAAACAGTTTATATCTATGCAGTGTTCAACGTCTGTTTTTTTGCTTCCTATTTATTATTTTTATTTAATTTATATTTATTTTTGTTTTCATTTAAAGAATTATTTTGGTTGGTCTGTGAGTAGTTACAAGTTAGCTAATAGCTACAATAAAAACCCATTTTTTTTTTTGTTTATTTCCCCCCGAAAGCCTTGTGCTGACTGATCCTTGATTTTTCTGATTATGTCAATATCATAATTTTCTTTATAGAAAATCGTGCTCGTCCTGTTAACGTTTGAGTATTGGCGTACTATACTATTAGATATACTCCATCAGGAGAATAATAAACTCGCACGACAATGCATCGTTTAGCTTATATTGGGTACTTGGTAGTATCATCGTATGGATGCGAACGATTCTTGCTGGAATATATATCGAAAACTGCCTTGTAGTCGACAAATAGGTGATGTGGCTCGATATGCATTTCGTTGGTTTTCTCCAGGACCTGGCGTAGTGCAATTATGGAGTCGAATGTTGACTTCTTCGGTCTAAAACGGAACGGGTATCATCCAAGCAAAACTTGTACGATTGGTAGAAGACTTATAACGCGATAGTTTACGCAGACTGTCACCTCTCTTGTGGATTTGACAAAGTATTCTTATGTTTCAAGAGCAAGCAGTTCCATAAGTCCATCTTCGCCGCTCGTAGCTAGTCTGCCACCGCATTATTATTTTAAAGCTTTTTAATAGCATAGCTTCTAAGACGTCGTTATAGTCTGAGTGGCTCCCCAAGTCAAACATAACATAAGTGACTCTAAAACCAATTTTTTTAAATTTCGAGCCTCATATATGGCGGAAGTTGAAATGTTCATAAAACCCTCGAATTTTGTCGAATTTTCGAGCCTCATATATTGGCGAGTTAAAGCTAATATCGAGATCAATAGCGATGAAGAAACTTTTGACTAATAAAAATAAACAAAGACTGAAATTCCAAATTAGATCGTTCCAAGAAAATAATATAAAAAATCCATATTAACCTTTTTAATATTAATCAATTTCGCAGCTAAACTCAAACACCTTCTCTTTTTTCCAATTTTTTTTTTATTTTTTTTAGTACATTTTCTTTTTAACATTGTCGGCGCCTTTCTTCTCTTTATTGCTTAAAAAATTTCTCTTTTAATTAGAATAAACTAAGAACATAATTTTTAACCTTCACTTTGCATCGGTTTTTTTTTTTTTTTTTTTCTTTTAGGTGCTTATACAAAGCTTCTTTTCAATTTCATACAAAAAATTTTTGCTCTTTTTGATTTTTGTGTTATTTTTTTTTTTTTTTTTTTTTGTGCATCCTTTCGACACCGCATAATATTAAAATGCTTTTTATTTCAAATAAAAAAAAATTTGCATAGCTCTAGTCTTTTTTTTTTTTTTATGCTATGTTTCCGTAGCTTCTTTTAAGGAAAACTTGAAATAATGTCTGCATAGTGTTGAAAAAAAAAATGAAAGAAAGAATAATAATGAGCGCTACAAAGTTCATTAATAACCACAAAGCGCTAAGCAGCAATGGATATAACATTGGAAAAATGGTAGGGGAGATTTTTCGCTTTAATTAAGACTTTGATGGCTTTTGTAAAAATCAAAAAAAAAATAAAATAATATTAAAGCGTTGTGTGTCAAGTACAAATTAATGGAAGTATCTTTTATAAAAAGATAATACAAAACTTGTGTTTTGAACAAAACGCAACTAGCTTGACGTTTTTGTTTGAAAACTAGATATGAGGACAAAGTATAGATTCTCCATTTCTTTCAACTTGGATTGACATTTTGTGAGAGGTTGGCAACTAATTCGTCTTCACTTCAATCACCACTTGAAACGTTAAAAACTTGGGTGTTGGCATAGAAGTGGGGGGTGGTTCCCTTGGGTTACTTTTTGTGTTTGTTAACTTTTTAAAATTTGTTCTCCTTTTTAAAGTCGACAAAATGCCGGACTCTGATTTTTAAATACAGTTGATTTTGATTCCTTATTTGCGAAGAACTCGGACGTTTGCCACTTTTCACTATCCTGTTTGAGGAAGACAAAACAACCCCCAGGGGGGTGCCATAGACAGGAACAGGCTGGTAATCACTTGGCGCTATGTCCGGGCTTTATAGTCTCGAGCTCCCGTAGCTTCTGACGAGTCACCAAAGATTTGTGTGGCCTGGCGTTGTCCTGGTGGAACACTACACCCTTTCTGTTGGCCAATTCTGGCGGATCGCCCGCTTCAAGCGGTCCAGTTGCTCGCAGTAGATGGTAGAATTAAGCGTCCGGCCATATGGGAGCAGCTCATAGTGAATTATTCCCTTCCAATCCCACCAAACACACAGCAAACCTTCCTGGCCGTCAATCCCGACTTGGCCACTATTTATTCATTCATCGGCCTTCGACCATGACCGTTTTCGCTTGATATTGTCGTATGTGATCCATTTTTCGTCGTCAGTCACCATCCGCTTCAAAAATGGGTCGAGTTCGTTCCGTTTCAGCAGCATATCGCAGGCGTTTATTCAGTCCAGAAGTTTTTTTGCGTCAAATCATGCGGCATCCAAATATCAAGTTTTTTTTTTGTATCCAGCCTTCAGCAGATGGTTTTAAATGGTTTGGTGACTCACTCCATCCCTGGACGATGTCATGAGATGTCACATTCCGGTCAAACTCGATGTTTTCCATGATTTGATCGGTATTCGTCGTCACAGGTCTTCCGCCGGCTGGCTTATCAATGGTGTCGTTTTCACCGGCTCTGAATCGTCGAAACTATTCCTCTGCGGTTCGAAGTGATAGAGTACCATTCCCCTAAACACCGTTAACCTCAAGGAACGTCTCTAGGGATTTGCCTTTAACAAAAGGAAAGCTTCAAAATAGCTCGAATTCGGCGATATTGCATAAAAAGGATACTTTTTTTAAAAACTTTTAGTGCGTCTTCGTTCCACTGTATTAAACCGTTAAAGTGAAAGAGAGATTGTACAATACAATGTTGTCAATTGATACGTGCAAAAATGAGAGCGAAAGAACGCAGAAGCTTAACTTGTTTCATGAATATCAGCTGTGATGTTTCTATTCACAATGAAAATATAGATGATCATGGTGAACGCAACTCAATCGCAAAAGCTATGTTTCATTTTCAAAACGTTTCTTTGCATTTTACATAACCAAAACGGCTACCGGGTTCAAATTAAATGATTGTCTGTCAAATTGTTGTTGTTTTGACTCAATTTTTTATTGATTTTAAATTCGAATTCAGAATCAATGATATTAAAAAGTAAAAGATTAACTCTATAAACATCAAAGAATAAAGTAAAAATATTTTTTTAAAAATCAACAGGATCGATTTTATGTTATTATGCATTTACTTGAATTTAATGTGAAACTACCCCGAATTAATTGTGCATTTATGGAAAGTATTTGCGGAGTTGGCAGGTACGTAGAAAAAATGAAAACGTGCTAGTGGTGCGAAACTTATAATAAATTCAATAATCGATAGCTGTGAAGAGTTCTTAATGATATTGGTAAATTATAATGAGTCGAAACACTATGAAAAAATGCTTTTTGTGAAGATTGTATACAAAAACTTCGAATAGTTTAAAAAAACAGGTATTTATATGTAGATTGTAGTAAATCTTGCATGTGTAATCGAAAATTTACCCGCTCTAGCATGTATGAGCATATGTATATGTATGAGTGTATGTACAACAATGCACTTAGCAGAGTTGTTTTGATTTGAGATAGTTTAAAAAGTACGATCACAAGTTCGTGATTAATTTATTTCTTGTTTTATTAATTAACTATTTGTAGTTTAGGTTATAAAAAATATAAATGCACTATGATAATGAAAAGTCTACTAAAAATATTCAGCTGTGTTGACAACCCCATAAATATATTAGCAAAACTGTCTTCGTACAATGAAATCTTTCCAAGTTCTGTGACACCGATATTTTATTTTAGATATTTACAAAACAACCGAACAGAGATTTACCAAAGATTTCTATGTTACAAAGCAAAGAAACGCTTTGGAAATGAAACATAACTTTTGCGTTTGCCAGAACACAAACTATTTGAAATCGAACAAATTTACTTGCATCACAAGCATAGAACTTGTTTTGGTATGTAAGTTTTAAAGTAAAATCAGAATATTCTGTGTTTTGAACAATTCACAATTCATTAAATATGATCACCTTTGAATGTCATATAAATACTATACATATTCCATCAATGCCTTCAGCGTAATGAGAAATCAAACAATAATTATTGTTACATCAATTTTATTGCTCTGCAAGCACTTTACTACAAATCAAATAAAAGCAAAGCAAAAAAAAATGGTTTATTAAAACATTAAACAATTGCAAAACATTCAATTACAAATTCTCGCTTGCAGATACATACATACATAGATACCATATAGCACCATTATTATAGTTAGTATGACATACTTTACCTGTTCGATTGCCATTAAAACTACATATATGAAGTACTCGTACCCACAAAAGCTATTGATACAATTAGTCGCGCAATAATAGCCCGTTGGCAAACAATATAGTAGTAATTTGGTATAACACTTGCATGTAATAAGAACAACAAGGACAACAACTAAACAAACATGAAGGAAATCAAACAAATCAAAAGCTAAAGCGATATATTGTATCGATAAATACCACTTATCGACACCCTATATCGTCAACATCAGCAGCAGCAGTCACAACAACAACAAAAACAGAAAAACAAACTCAAACAAGGACAAAATAGTTTACGGCAAAATGTGTGTGTGTGTTTGTTAATTGTATGAACAGAAAAATGTACGAGTACAAGGACACACGCTGCATATACTTGTAGGTGGCCTTTAGCTGTTTGGGGTACTTCAGTTAACTGAAGTGGGTAAAAAAATATTTTTACGCTGCAAATATTTTTACTGTTAAAAATGAAAAACACAAAAAAAATAGAAGTTAACCCGTTTATGATTTGAATACGCAAAAGTTACAAGCTTAGTTAATTTTGAAACATTGTGCAATAATGGGTTAATCAGATAACAAATACAATAAGAAAATATGCAAATTCCTTTGCTGACAAATACAAATAAAAAAAAACAAACAACCAACTTGTACATCCTTTTGGCCGCTTTACTTTTGTATACAACTTAAACAAATTTATTACCTGTTTTAGTAACAACAACAACAAGAAAACATCGGCAGCAGCAAGGACAATTGGCAAAACAATGACAACAATGCAAATAACAAACATAAAAAAACAAAAAAAAAAAAAAAAGAAATGTTTAAGAAAAAAAAAAAATTTTATAAAAAGCAAAAGACTTTCGAAATCCTTTTGCTACTTTTTCATAGCATATCTTAAGGCGCTTTTTCAACTTCGTATGCATCTACTATGTACGCGCATCTTTTCAATTGCGCTGTGTGTCTTCTTCTTCTTCGTTTTTTTTTCTTCTTTTTACTGTACTTTATTTCCGTTTCATGTTGTCGCTTCCTTAACGCTTTGTAGTTGCTTCCAGTTGCCTTTGTGCTTGTAATTTCTCACGTTTTCCTGCAAATTCAGCACATTTTGTACTAACTTTTAATTTCATGCCATTTAATTCGCCATCGTCATCGTATAAAAAAGGGAAGAGAAAAAAAAAACGAGCATACACACAAGCAAAATGAAAAACAACAAAGTTTAAAAAAAATACATGAAAAGCGAAATTTAGCGCAGCGGAAAACCCAAAATCTACTATGTGGTATATTTTCTTTTCAAAAAGAAGAAAAAGGAGTAAACGTTACATTAAGACTTTTATAAAAGGCGCAAAGGAATTTGCCACAGGACATACTTCACATTACTTCACAACAGAAGTTTGTGTTTATTGCTTTTAGCAAAGGAAATACAAAAGGTGCTGTTATTATTTGTTTTTTTTTCTCTTTTAGGTTAGCTGATAATAATTTTTAAGGTTTTAAGGTCAAAATCCAAAAATTGTTTATTTTAATTTTATTTTAAAATTTATAAAATTCTTAATAGATTTTACTCTTGCTTACTGGAATAGATCAGACAAAATGTGAACGGAATTAAAATCAGAATTTAAATAAAGTTAACTTCGGTTGAACCGAAGCTCTTTTGGATAGATCTTAAAACAATAAACAAATTAAAAATATTCTTAAAAATTTAGAAATCCGCGGTCCGATTTAAACAAATTTTAAACTGAAGATTTGGCATGGTACAGTGGACCCTCGGTTAACGAACGACTCGGATAACGAAACATTTTCCGAACGAACGAACAAAAAAAAAATTTCTAACGACCAAAGTTTCGCATAATAACCAGCAAAAAAGAAAAACCCGTGCGCATTAAGTTTCGGTGTTTAGCTTATTATTTATTTTGCATTGATTTATGTATGCATATATTCGGTTTTTCGGATAACGAACGTTTCGCATAAATTCGTTAAACGGAGGGTCCACTAGTAAAAGAAACATTTGAACCATATTTAAAAATTCGCCTTATAAATACATTTTTTTTTCTTATAAGAACTTGATAGAATGTTGTACTTTTGTATGGCAGCTAAAACTAAAAATGGACGTTGTACATTGATTTTAACATAGAAAGTACCCAGGACATAGAAAAGCTAAAGTTTAAAATTTCAGCTTAATATCTTAAAAACTGAGCGAATAAATCGCGCAGCAACAAACAGACAGACGGACAGAAGGACATGGCTAAAATCGATTCATCTCTTCGAGGTGATCAAGAATATATAATATACTTTTATAGGGTCTACGATGCACTCCTTTAATGTGTTACAAACTTTCCGACAAACTGAATATACCTGTTTTACACTGTGTGTAATAGGTATAAAAATGACATAATATCAACCAAATTATTATGAAACGTACTCTCAGAGCTGAAAAGTACAAAAAATGTATCGCAAACAAGGAAAAAAAGTTAACTTCTGTGGAACCGATGGATCTGTTCAAATTAGTATTGAGGCTTAATGTTTTATAAGCCCGATCCTTATCATATCGATAGTGTTTATTACGATGGATATTGAATTGATTTTACCAAATTTTAATTAAATTCAGATGTTTTCATACAATATCTTGAATGGGTGGAAGGTTTGTATGTGAACTAAACCTTAAAATAGGCGTGGCACCTTGGTTTTGATATTGGATGACATAAATATTTTTACCCAAGTTGGAGTGAATATATTTATAAATAAAACCTATTTTCCCATAAATTTCAAGAAAATTTGACCGGGAGAACGGCCAAAATGGGGGGCACCTTTTCTTTGACGATGGACTTAGGATGAGAGTGGATCTTTGTCAGTTTGGGTGAATGTATCATTCTTGGCAAATACCTGTTTCATACAAAAATTCGAAAATGGGCGGTAAATTTGTATAGAGCTATTCTTAAAAATGAACAGGCAACTTGATTCTGACATACCAACTGGCTTTAGGAAAAAATTTAGGTTTGGGGCGGGTTAAATATCTTAATAACATTTTAAAGTAAAACGCGTGAGAACAGACAGACGGACAGACAATAATTTTTAAAATATATATATATACTATAGGGGTCTCCCTGATGACTTCTTTAATGCGTTACAATCTTTCGACAAACAGAATATGCCCATTTATACTGTGCACGGGGGAAAAAAGGGTTGGCTTTAAAAAAATCCATGGGTTCAGAGAGCGCGTCCCCAAACCGAACTGAAAAACGCTTCGATGTTTTTTGATTTAGTAAAAAATCGATAGTATCGATACGATCCTAAACTCTCCTCTTCTAGCACCATACTGATATAAGATTTGAAAAAATATCGATTTTTAAAGTTTTCTATGTTATGTTTTACACTAGCATCAGTGATACGTAAACAAATATTTCCAAAGAAATTGTGCATGAAAAGTAGTTATTTGTCTTTAGTGTACCTTTCTTTCAGAGCATTAGGTAAACGCCAACGTTAATGCGAGTGGAAATAAACCAGACCTTAGTTTCGATTAATCGATATTATCGTTTTTTTTTCATTTTCGATAAAACTCATAGATAGATAGAAGTGGCTGAGGGAAACTGACGTATCACACAATTAGCAAAAAAATTTCGTTTTGTTATAATAACTCATACAAAGCTCCAAAATATCGACTTATTTCGTGAATAATTCATATTTGTGACCTGCACACATGAGTTCTCTTTTAGAACTGAATTTTATTTACAATGGAACACTCTTATTTACTATTTCGTTTACAAAGTGGACTGTATATTAAAATTATACGTAAATGTGACTATAAAATGAGCTTATTTATTTAAAGCGAAGAATTGATCACGCTTGCAGGAGTCAAGGATCATCACTCAACATGTTTGTTGCACTTAAGTATGCTGAGCCGTCGTACTTTATACTTCAGTGTGTGTTTTAAAATATAGTCGTTGTGGAATATCTTGCCTAGTGACCCGATTATTGTCATATCCGTGGTGTGCACATAAGATGATATTAGATGTTTTCTACTCAATTTGAATATAATATAATTTATACATAACACCAATTTTCATACAAGAACACAAAAAAACCGGATGTACGTTTTTGTGGGTCCTATACATAAGAATGGGCGTGGAACTTTCATTTTCGAACTTATCATATAGACAGACAGACGGACATCTTTTAATGCAGATACATGTCAAGATATCTTTTATCTATTCTATTCAATTTCAATAGTAAAGAAAAGACGTAGAAAAAAAAAACATATAAAAAAATATAGCTCCCTATGGGCTGGCTCCTATGGATATAGTGGTTTGATCTTTAACAAAATTATATTTTCCGTGTTGTTTTAATATAAGAAGTCTTTTGGCTAAATTTAAATATAAATAACTTTATAATTATATTATTTTCATACAAAAACTTTAAAATGGGCATTGAATTTGTTTAGGGTCAAGCGAACAAGTGGACGGGGTACACTGATATTCAAATGCAAACTATTTATAAGTAAAAAAGTTAATATTCGATTTTCAGCTCAATATCTTTGAAAAGGGGTTATTAAACGTTAGACATGACGGAAAATAGACAGACGGACATTTGCAGTTTTCTCAAAATGGAACAAAAAGGAGCAAAAAGGGCTAGTCACTCATTAATTTACAAACTTTAGTTTTCTATTCTCATTTATAATTTTTCGCAAGGCTGTGCCTTACTAAAGTACAAATCTACGAAACAAATCAAGAATACATAAGTGGAAACATTGCATTAAACTAATCTGATTATATAAACGCTGAGAAGACAATATTTCCTTTTATCTTAAGCCCTTTCAAATCCAGAAGACGTGTATGTCATTTTTAATATATTCACAAATGACATTCTTACATTTATTTTTTAATAAAATTTTCTAAACTATTCTACATTATATCTACAAGCGTATTACAGTTTTGTATCAATATCCAAAAGATATATTGTATATATATTTTTTTTTACAAAATATTTAATTGAATATGTACTCGAAATACATTCGGTAATCTACTCAAGCTCAAATATTACTAACAATAACCAAATTTAAGCAATTATATATGCTCTATTCCAATTAAATGCTATCGAGTGCAATTTTTTAAATCAATTTCCTCTAAAAACTCAGTAGCGAACCCGAAAATTTGATTTTTACATGAATTTGAAATAAATAAATAACAAAATTTGAATATATTCATAAAAAGAAATAAGTAAATAAATAAATAAATAAAAATAAAAAACACATGCAATATTCAATGAACACGAAACCGAACAAGAAAATACCGTAAATACTCTAAATGAAAATATATATTTTTGGATGCACATATGGAGATATGGTCGAGTATACAGATTTTTATTTTGTTTACGCCTCACTAGCTCATCAAATATTTTGTAAATGGCTAACAAAATATTTCAGCATACAAACTCACTAAATCTACGTCAAAATGCTAAATAAATGAAACAAAATTTGTGCTAAAAAATAATAAAATATGCAAAAATTGAAATACGAAAAGAGTTTAGTGCAAAAAATTTGTTTGAACATTTAAAAAAAAAAAAAAAAAAAAAAATAGGAAAAAATAGGAAAAATCATACAAAACTAAAACAGAAAAACCGAAACATTTTCTTTTCCTCATTTTTTTTTTTTTTTGTATTTGAAATGCAAACAAACATTGCAAAATAAATATTTACAACGTTTTGAACTACATACGTACTATATATACGCATATGTATGTGTGTATGTCCTTTTACTATACTAGTGCGTTTGTCTGCTAAAAAAAAAAAAAAAAAAAAATACAAGAAAAAAAGTAATCTATTACAGCTGTCGATTTAGCAGCATGAACAAAGCGCAGTTCAGCGGATATTACTAAAAAAAAAAAAAAAGCAAAAGTATAAAACCAAACACAAATTTAGTTTGCCAAGGATTTTTAAAAGGATGCACTACGGCTAACGTGCGTTGGCATAAATTTTGGAAAAGAAATAAGTATAAAAAAAAACTCTAAAATAGAAAAACAAGACAGTTATTGGTTTTGAATCGCCTTCCAAAATAAAACACAAAAATGTTTAAGCGTTGAAATACAAAAGCAATTTAGCTGACAATATTCATACTCGATGTATGCTTAAAAAACTTTTCGAAATATGTTTATGAATCGAAAAAACGCATTAGAAGATTAAACATTTACAAAGCCGATAAAAATGAAAATCATGGGACTTTTTGAATATATCAATAAAAGTATGTAAAAATAAATGTGTGTTTGCTTATGCCTTATAGGAGCCTAGATCTCAGAACCAATCTTCCTGAAATTTTTTACAGAGTATAACTGAGACCCAAGAAGGAGTTTGACCACGAACACCCATAAGCCCACTGCCAGATTAACCTCAAATTTAATACTCATGAAAGATGATTAAAAAATATTTTTGGGTGTTTCTGGGTTTTGGAATATTGAACCTGAGGCATAATGGGGTATCTGAAATAGTTTTTATTACTCATTTTTTAAAATTATTTATATTCTTTCTAACTTTCGGATAGTTTTACCTATAAAGTTGTGTAATAAGACGCTTTTTTTTTTTTTTTTTGAAATTTTGACCTGGCGCTTAAGGGGGTCTCAAACCGGAAAAGCCATATATTTGGAATGAGTAAGCCTGAAGACTGGGTGCATTTGAAACATAGTTATACATATTTTTTTTTTCCCGACTACACCCAAGGGTAAAAGGGGTATATTAAGTTTGTGCGAATGTATGTAACAGACAAAAGGGGCAAGATAGACCCTATAAAGTATATAATATTGATCGTACATTGGAAGGGGAGTCAACTAGCTATGTCTGTCCGTCCGTCCGTCTGTTATCAGGTTCCGTCCGTCCGTCTGTCCGTCGTCCGTCTGTCCGTCCGTCCGTCTGTCATGTCGTCCGTCGTATGAAACGATTATTTCGGAGACTATAAGAGGTAGAGCTTTCAAAATTGAAACTTAGACTCTCCTAGGCCGTCAAGTGTGCATTTACAAACGGTTTTTCTCTAGACCCATTTTAAAGGTACCCCCATACAAATGTACCCCAAAATTTTGGGTTTTTGCATAAAACGTCATTGTTTTTTATTCTAGGAAGTTCAAATTTAGTAAAAATTATGTCTATGATAGTCCCAATAAAATATCCCAGTATGGATAGGACCAACAAAATTTTAGGTATAGCCCCCATACAAATTTACCCAAAATTTTGGGTTTTACCATAAAAAACGTCATTGTTTTTTATTCTAGAAAATTTGAATTTAGTCATAAATTATGTCTATGATAGTCCCAATGAATCAGACCAATATTGGGGCCCCAACAAAATTTTAGGTATAAACAACCCAATCAAAGATATACCCGTTTTTCTATGAAAATCCAATTCAATGATGTATGGTAGTCAAATAGAGCCTAACTTAAGGTACATATAGATTGGGTACAGGGTATCTTGCAGTCGAGCATACTCGACTTCAGCGTTCTTTCTTGTTTTTTTGGAGTTTTCAAGGGGTTTTTGAAACTTGGCCTTGGAGCCTGTAGAGGGACCCAATTCGATTTTTATTACTTTTTTTTTTTAAGTGAAGATTTATTTAGCTGTATAGGTGAGCCCTAAGACGAGATTTTGAAAAATATTATAGCAAATTGACAATACCGTACAAATAATAAAACAGTGCGGCAATACAATGATTCTTCTCAGTATTTATTAAGAACTACCGGCGTGTGCCGCACAGCTGCTCTTTCACACAAAGTGTGAAGGGTAGTTATCGGGTCGGAAAGTTTGTAACGCATTAAAGGGAGGCATCGGAGACCCCATTAAGTATATATTTATGAGAAGCTCCGACGAGACGAATCGATTTAGCCATGTCCGTCTGTCTGTCCGTCTGTCTGTTTATTATTTCAACACGATTTACTCGGAGACTATTAGAGATATTTAGCTGAAATTTGAAACTTAAGCTTTTCTTGACAACGACCAGGTCAAGAAAAAATTTTTTAATTTTGAATTCAAAGTGAACATATCCCCGTTTTAAGTTCAGATATTAATTTCCTAAATTATGTTGTTAGTTATGTTAAACCAAATTTTAGTATATAAAATATTGCTTTATAATCTCTTCTACTCCGTTTCATTCAAGATTATATTTTTTTTTTTTAATATTTTTTTCAATTGTTTCTTCAAAACTCATTCTCGAATTGTCCCAAATACCAAATTATGTCAAATTGAAAGATCAAAGGAGTTAAATTCAAAAGGCATTGCACGCAATGGGAAAACTGCTTAAAAGAGATAAAGAAAAGTTGAGCTACAACCTGTATTCCATTTGAAATTGGGTCACAAAACGAATGATTGCGCTACGAAAATGCACATCCTTGTTTTTACTATGAACTCAAATAATGATTCTTTTTATTTTTTTTATTTTTTTTTTTTTTTTTTTTAAATTTTATGAATTTTCAAAATGGTAAAAGAACGTGAACAGTTTAGTAAATTGAATGTTAAAAAAAATATTCAAAAATATAAACATAGCAAAACTCATTTTTCAAAATATAATCTGACTATTTTACAGGACTTTGTTTCTCTTTTTATTTTTTTTTTTGCATATTTTATTTGTAGAGCTATAAAAACGCTTAACACTGAATGCTATAAAATCCTTTATTCACTTGAAAACGTATAAAAAAATGACCTAAAAAAAATCGACTTAAATTTAAAAGCAGATATTTGCAAAAGTCTGTTTCAATGTCGCTTCATTTTAAAAGATTTGACAAAATCGGAGCTAAAAGGTTTTGGTTCGGTCCTAAGCAGCTCAAGTCGTTAAAAGCAAACTGCCACGCCCATTTTTTAGCCATTTACCGTTTTCATTTTTGTATGAAAATAGCTATTATTTATATGTATTGCCAAGTTTAGCGCATTTTTATTTATTATTATTTTCTTCTCTTTGTTTATTGGTTTTTTTACTATTCACTCAAATTTGTAAAACCTTCATTGACAAGGACTAACGCATTTTTTTTTCTTTTTGTTGTTGCTTTTGGTCATTTGTTGGCATTCGCTTTTATTATTGCATACCAACAGGCGGAAATTTGTGTCTGGCTGCACAGCATGGCGGATACTGCTTGCCTACAGCGTTGCGTTAAAGTTCATTGAGAGTGCAAAAAATATAAAATAAAAAACAAAAGAACTTGTTAGCTAAAATATAACCGAAATTTTAATACCTTAGGGAAACACAAATCGTCGCTAGTAGTCATGTGGTAGCTTATTAAAATATTGATTGAACTATTTAAAGCACTCAGCAAGCTTATAAACAATTTTTATTTTGAATGATCGAACTAATTCAAATTATTTTCTCTCTCTCTTTCCTCCCTCAGTTCAGCGTTACAAACCTAAAACCAAAATAAATATGCTCTCACATTTTGTATTTTAAATAAAAACCATAACAAAAAATGAATGAATGAGAAACAATAACAAATCGATTTGCTAAATTACAGTGCAAAGTACAGCGCATTACACACAAACACACAAATACATAAAAGAACATAGACTCACATAAACAAACAAATTACAAACAACCACTGCGACTACTTGCTGCATTTATGTCCTGCTGCGGTCGCAACACGCATTCAAATCGCATTTTTTCACATACAATTGCGGTTGGAAAAAAGGCATTTTAATGTGGTATTTATTCGATTATTAGACTTCACATGTGGTGCAACTTGAAAAGTTGAATTATAAGATAATGGTTTATCTTTCCGCTACAAAAGGTCAATTAATGAACATCATAAGTCATAAATTTAACAACTTTATAAAAACTGCAACTGTCAACCATTTTCTTAAATTTATTTTACAATTTTTTTCTACTGGAGAAGCGATTTTATTTTTTCTCAAGATATATCGAAATATTTAGATATTGAAAAAAATCGACAAATATCGATATAACATATCGAGTCTTGAGAGGGTATATCTATATATAAAGTCAAATCACTTTTTGAATGGTAATGCCGTAGCTTAAGAATGACGTCACCAATTTCATTATTTTTTTTTAAAATATTGTAATATTTTGTTGAAGCTTGTTTCTAGAAATAATTAAAAAATTTCGCAGAAAATTGAGAAATTTAAAAAAATTAAAGAGTCCCAGAAATATTAAAAATATCAACAAAACAAATAATATTTTGCGCTACAGCCGAATGTTGGCCTTGGCCAGCACGTAGGGTTTCACCAGCAGTGACCAGGGGTGTATTGTAGTCGAGTACTATTCAATACCAATTTGGAATACCGATTTGGAATGTCTTCCAAGATCTAATCCTCCCAACGCAGCGGCGGACGTCCTCCCTGCCGGATCAATGGGATCAATGGGCGACTTCTTCAGCCTGAAATCACAATGGTACTGTCCAACTATACTTCCTACGTATGGTTTCAGTATATTTCCCTGTACGCCAGATAGTATTTTGTAAGCGATTGGTATGAGACTTATTTATTTTTAAGCCTTTTGTATGACTTCTAGGACCTCGTCATAGTCTGGAGGCTCCACAGGAATCCCACCATCGGATGGGGAACCCAGATGTTCATCAGCTCCGCTGGCGGTATTGTTCTTGCCATCGCCCCAAGTAGGGTAGAGAAGTGGCTCCTCCATAACTTTAGTGAAACAGATCTCCAGGAGGAGATCTGTTACCATGTCCTTTCAATTGTTCATCCTTGCCTCTATCCACTTCGTGCCTTTCCAGTTACTCGTTTCTTTCGTCAGATCAGGTCGATTTTCCTCTCTCCGTTTCTCCCTATTCTTCGCTCAGCAGCTCGCTGCTTTTGCTAAACTTCCGCATACGTAGATCGAGAGAGAGAAGAGAGAGTATTGGATTTTTATACAGCAACTCAACAAATAGGTAACATTTCTGTGGGGTGTACCTAAAAGTTTCTATATACTACCCATATTATTATATTTCACTGGGACTATCATAGGAATAATGTATTTGGTTTAGATTTGTATGAGAGTACCCCTTAAAATGGGGCTAAAGAAACGTAAGTGACCACTTGACGACTAAGGAGAGTCTTAGTTTCTCTCAATATGGTTCCTCTATCTACTAAAGCCTCCGAAATAATATGTTTCATACGGCAGAGAGCATGATAGACACATATAGTGATAATATATATATTTACTTTACATGGTCTATCATGTCTACTTTGCCCTTTACATGCGTTTGCACAAACTTAACCCTTGGTATACGGGTATTAAATTATACAATATCAGAGTATTTAAAAGGCGGAGAAAGAATGTTTGATTGTAAAAGTGGACGCTGAAAAGATTTGATTGGTATCAAGAAACCTATTTGCGATATCTGAGCAAGGATGGTTACTTCGGCTAGTTATTAAATATAATAAATTTGATCTTTATACTTTGGCCATTAGAAACTCACAAGAAACTTATTTGCCAAAGCTGCTTATACCAATTTTATAAAATAATGCACAATAATTTAAAAATAAGAAAACTATTATATTTTTTTATAGAGTCTTAAAATTCTCTTGAAAATTTTCTATTGATATTTTCATCACGAGAAAGAAAACACATTTATTAGTTTTAATGACATAAAAACAAACTCTTTCGCTTTCTCGTTCGTTCGTTCACAACAGAAAAACAATAATTAATTCCAAGAAATGGCAAACAAATAATATAAAAGTTTTTGTGAGAAAAATTCTACTAAACGATAACAAATGTCAGATAGAGACTTTAATTGCAGCAGCAGGAAAATAGGAAAAACAAAACGAAAATAGATATTCCTTTTTGAAGGTCATTTAATAAAAAAAAAAGTATTTCTGGAAAGAAAACAAATTAGATTGTTTCGATATAAAAAAAAGTGACACAATTTAATTTAATTGGACTACTTTTTTTTGGTGCAGGAAACCTTTTACGATTATTAGCAACGCTGACTTCTTGAGCTGATTTTGTGTTTTATGCAACAATGTCCTTGAAGTAACAGTAACAGAGCGCATTTTTGTGTCCTTGTTGCCACAACTACTGCTTTTTTTTTGTCTTTGTTATTATTGCAACTCATAAAATGAGTAAAATGCCAAGTTAGTGCATAGAAGATGTTGACAAGGATGTTGTTGTTGTTGTGCCTGATGACTCGATGACAAGATGCAGCTAACTTAATTGAATTCGCTTTAATCCAATAGATTAGAGTTGCTCTCAGACAACTTGAACTTTTGCCATTTCGGAAGCAAGCAAGCATGCAAGCCAGTAAATGCATTAGACAAAGTGTTTGGCCTTGTTGGTGCCTTGTTACACTAATCATCATCACAGCAGTAGTAGCAACAGCAACAGTCTCATTGCCTTCATATTCATAATGATAAACAATAATAGCATTACGTTGCATACACAAAAGGCGCACAAGCGAAACAAGCTGTAAGTCAGGCGGCTCTATGAAGTACTGCGCTTTTTGTGCTCTAATTTTTGATTAGTAAAATTACTGTGCATGGAAGATAAGTAAAATCTTTTTGGCTTAAAACCAAATTTATCTTTGGAATATGCCATATATTTTATATAGAAGATACGTTTGCAGCTTGAGATAATATGCAGGTTGAGACAGTGAATCCAACATAAGTATTATATTGTTTTGATATTTGATAATCCTATGCGTTTTGAAGAACCATTTTCCTTTATTTTAAACAAAAGCCAAATTTATTTAAATTAAATCAAAAATACAATCCCAGCTTCTTTATTAACAACAAAAAAAACAAAAAAAAATGCAACACTACACCTCGATTGCTGCTAAGCATGCTTAGTGCATATGCTAAAACAGCTCACGCAGAGCACGGTTTTAAGCATTATTCGAGTGTCCTTTTTTGTTTTACTGCAATTCTGCTGAACATGTCAGTGTTGCTAGTGACAGCCAAAAACCCTTCAAGTTAGCACTTGGTTAGCGTAAATTTTTCGGTTTGCATACGCTGTGGTCTGCCATCGTTCTTTTTCGCTCGCTATATGTGGAAGTGGAAAGTTTTTTTGTTTTTTTTTTTTCACCATTTTATTTCTGTTGCGCCTCAGAGTATACCTCAATTTGCATATAGGCAAAGGTGTGTACTTGTTTTTATTTGGTTGTTGTTGTTGTTGTTGCTTTTAGTGGTCAAGTGTACTATCCATTTTTCTATCTACCACGCTTGTGTATGTGTTTGTTTGTTTGTATATATATTTAGTGTGTGGTTGCTGTTTTTCTCTGTGGTTTTAAGCAATTTCATGTTGCCATCTTTTGGCGCACAAATAAAAAATGCAAGTTAAAATAATAACTTTTGAGTATAGTTTATTTGTGTACGCAAAAGCTTTGAAAAAACGGAAAAAAATTTTAATCTAGCAAAAAAGTTTGTTTCAACAAGACTATTTTTATGTAAATGTGTTTGTTATACGTATAACACCAAAAAAGTATGCTATTGAAAATATGCTTAAAATGCACTTTAGTTGAGGTAGTATTAGTATATGTAAATAGCAAACAGACAGCATAATACAATATAAACTTAATTTATAATGAATTAAGAGCTTTGCTTTGCTTTTGTTTATTTATTTATTTTTAAATTTACGGTTCGCATCAATCGATTTTGTAATTAAAAAGTTAAATTAATTAAATGCCTAAAAATATGCAACAGTAAGCATTTATTAAAATATTAGAAAAAACGAAAAAAAAAAACTTGTTTCTGAGTGTTTTTTGTGCTTTTTTTTTGTTTTAAATAAACAAATAAACACACACAGTGCACTTAAATATTGTCAATAAAATGTAAAATAAATCAAAAATATAGGAAAGCTGAATAAATAGAAATTAATTAAGCATATTAAATTAAAATTTTGATTAAAAAAAAAAAAAAAGTGATTATGTGCTACATTGAAGCTTACATACCCTAAATTATTAAATAATTTTTAAGCTAAAAACTTTGGGGGTCTACCAACTTTTTGAACTTAGAAGTAAAGCAACCCAAGTGATACTCACAGATCTTAACGAAACTATGGCTAGGAAAAAAATGGACACGTACGTATATTTTGTGTCGGCAAAGGTCCAAATATAAGGGTTGAAAACACCCTTTGTGGGTGTGGGAAGGTCAAAAAAACAACGGGGGGTTTTCGGGGTCACTGAATCAAAATTTCTTGCCAGAATTTTCAATTTCAAAATGGCGGATGCAATATGGCGACCAAGAAATATAAAATCTGATCTGATTTACTAAATACAAGGAGGTCGCCATTTCAACCATAAAATTTGGACCTTGCCGATATAAAAACTAAGTGTCTATTTTTTTGCCCAGCTCAGTCAAATAACCCTAGTTTCCTTAAGAGCTGAGAGAGTATCACTAGGGTAGCTTAACTTGTACGCAAGCTTTTGAAACAATTGAAAAACTGTGAAAAATACGATGAAACGGGCATAATGCAAAATGAATGTGAACTACAGCGTCTTCCATCTATAAATGTAAATCTCTTTTACCTAACTGACTGACTGCCAGACTGATAATATGGTGATAGGCCGAATGGCAAAAGATACAAAGCTGAATGAGAGAAGCACTAATGCGGCATTCTTGACCAGGGGTCCAGTGGGGCTTTGAAACTGGATATGACATATCTTTGCAACGAATAAACGTAGAGACTTGATATTGGGCTCATTGGAAATATGGTTCGAAAATGATTTTGGCGTGTTGAAGGGATTTCGAAATTTGGACATTGGGCTCAGCGGGGAACCAAAATTGTTTTTGTACAATTATTTCTTTTTTTTTTAGATTTCAGATGAGCACTAAGATGTGATACGGAAAAATTTTACCAGGGGCGTAATGGGGAAAGGTAGTTAAAAATATTTTTGGCTTGTTGAAGGGATTTCCGAAATTTGGACCTGGGACCTAATGGTGGACCCAAAATAAATTACTGGACCAATACTTTTTATACCCGCCACACATAGTGTGAAGGGTGTTACCAGTTTGCGGAAAAGTTTCTAACGCATTGAAGGAGACCCCATAAAGAATATATACTCTTGATCACCTCGATGAGATGAACCGATTTAGCGATGTCCGTCTGTCCGTCTTGTTCTATTTCTTTTACGCAATTTTTATTTTTTCTCGGCAACGACTACTTTGTATGTTAAAACCAAGCCATTTGTCAGTATAGCCCCCATACAAACTTACCACTTTTTCGCTTTTTGTATGGAAAGTAGTTATTATTAATGAATCTATTTACTACAAATTGGTTAAAAGCGCCTCTTATGTCATTCAATATCAAAACCAAGATGCCACGCCCATTTCAAGGTACAGTCCCCATACAAAAATACCGCACATTTTTGTATTTTTGTATGAAAATAGTTCTTAATTTTAAATATATTCACTCCAATTTGGGTAAAATCACTTCTACCTCATGTATATACTACCCATATGACAAGGATCGGTTCACAATAACATACAGACCCCATACAAACATACCTTCCATTTTATTTTGTTTTTTTTCAAGAAAATTATTGTTATATTTTCATTTAAACCTAAACATTTTATATATACTTATGCTTTTAATTTGAGCCTTAAGTTTTCCCCACCCAACCCCTTTGGGAATATAATCTACGTCACTGATGATCATACATGAAATAATTAAAGTAATGTGTGGCGAGTATTTGAGCTTCGGTTCCACCGAAGTTAACGTTTTCCAATTTTTTTGTTTTATTTTGAGGTTTCATTTGGAAAATTTTTGAACCGGGGCCTTATACGTGCCTTGAAAACGAAAAAGACATATTTTTTAAATGAGAATACCTAGAAACTTGACATTGGGTCCATTTAAAGTTGGTTTAAAATGTTTACGTGTTCTAAGCGTTTCCGAGAATCTAGAAACATGATATAAGGCTATTTTTTCAGTCTTGGCGACTTTAACATTTTTATTATACGCTGGGCGAACAGCCGCAAAGCAAATCCGCGGCTACTAGCTAGTATTCATATTAAAACTGATTAAACCCACCATATTTTATGTTTATAGGGTATTTAAATAAACGCAAAAATTCAATGAATGAATGCCTCATTAGCTGAATTAAAATCATTTCTGTTTACTTAATGAATTTTTTTTTTTTTTTTTGTTTCATTAGTTCGCGTTCATACAGTCTACTGAAAGGCGCTGCATAAAGTAAATTATTGTATGCAGGGAAGGCAAAAGCTTGCTGCGTAGTTTTATAAAATACATAGAGACTAGATTTAAATATTTAATTAGTCAAATTTAAATAATTCTGCGAGCAAAAGGTGTAAATAAATAATTAACTTAGAGTTTGAACAAGTAAGCATAAATAAATAAATTTTGCATGGAAGAGAGACGAAGCGGAGAACAGTGAAATTGAAAAATGACTGCAGTAATAATTTGTTATGCTATTTTTAGTCGTCAGTCGTATAAGGAAAATCTGACAGGCAATGGGGGAATATTTTTCATAATTTATTGCACTTTATTGGAATGGATTTATTGATCTTTTCGAGTTATTTCGAAATGGAGTAATACTTTCAGAAATTTTAAATAGATTTTTTTTTTTTTTTGAACAAAAAGTGCAAACAATTATAAAACAATTTCAATGTTAACTTTGCAGCATATTGCAATCTAATTTGCCTAAAATGTCAGCAACAAAAATGCAATACTGTGTTAGCTCTAAACCAACAATGACAATCAAATAAACTAACAAAACTGACAAAAGACAAAGAGGACAAAAGGACAACAAGGCAACAACAGCAAATGGTGTCGACTCAACTAAGTAAAGTAGTCAGTCAGTCAGTCTGTTAGTTCTGTCGTCGTTGCACATTGCATCTTATCTGGCAAATGCATTGTTATTGTGCATGAAATAGTCGAAAGATACGTCTAACTGACTGATTGACTAACTGAGCATGTGACTGACTGTAAGACTGAAAGACGGAATGAATGAATGAACGAACGAACAACGATTGAATAAATGAATGATTGAATGAATGAATGCACAATTCGTCATTGTAACTGAAACGAACTGACACAGAAATCAAACGTTCCCGGTGAGTAAGTTAAGCAGAATGCTTTGAATTTGAAAGTTGTATGTGTGTGTGTGGGTGTGTTTGATACAACTAGCATGTACACTATTCAAAAGTAGTGATGAGCTTTAATCTGTCTCCTTGTTATTTCAAATTTTAAATGAGTGAATGGGAATGGGTGAAAGTGATGTTAAATTAAATTTTTTTTTTTATTTTTTCGGTAAATTGTAAATGGTTTTGTGTGAAAGGAATTTAACAAAAAACAAATGAGTACAGTGGTTGTGAACAGTTTTTAGTTGGCAGAAACTATTCTATTTAATACCAAGAATCGTAAATATGAGTTAAAAGCCAAACCCGAAAAAAGTGATCCAAATGAAAGCGAATAAAGGAGATAACCATTTTTAGTGGGGTACTCTGCAAAAGGGTAAATATTATTTCCAATCAAAAAAAAAAAAAAAAAAATATAAGAAAAATCGTTTACTTCGGTGGAACCGAAGCTTAAATGCAGGATTTCGATGTTGAACTCAGCTGCCTAACAATGGGAGTGGCACATTGGTTTTGATATTGGATATTGGACTTTTACCCTATTTGAAGTGTATACATTCATAAATAATGGCTATCTTCACATACAAAATTCGAAAATGGGAGTTAAGCTATACCTAAAAATGGCCGTGGCACCTTGGTTTTGACATTGAATTACATTAGAAGTGTTTTTACAAGATTTCGAGTGAATACATTGGTCTCATTCTTATGCCGACAAGCTGGCCATTTTGAATGTCACTTAATTGTGACAGCTGCTTGCTTACGTGTTTTGGATCGTCTTCGATTTTTACCTATTCAAAAAATGGATCAAAGAACCTGTATGAAATTTTTTTTTCTGAATGGAATAAATGGAATAAAAATGTTGAGAAGGCTTATGGGGACCGAGCTCTACAAAATCAACAATGATTGTATAAATTGTTGAAAGAGGTTGCGAACGTGTTGAAGACGAAGAGCCCCTGATCAACCCCTGGATCAAAAAGTAAAAGAATTAGTGCTTGAACACCGTCGATTAACTATGAGAGACATTGCTGATGAAATTGGCGTTCGAAAGGATCAATTAATACAATTTGAAGGATGTTTGGCCCCAAACGTGTCAAGTCTCGATTGGTACCAAAATGGTGAATTTTCTTGAAAAATAGCGTCGATTCTTTGTGACTTTCTCCAAAATGCGACCAATATTGTTCCGCAACCACCGTGTTCGCCTGATTTAGCCCGTGTGACTTTTTTTTTAAAATAAAGGCACTCGAAGTTTCGAGTCGATTGAGGAGATAAAAGCTAAATCGAAAAGGCGCTGATGGCTCCGGAAAGGACTATTTGGCATGTTTCGAATAGAAAATTTTATATTTTTTTTTAAGGAGAGAATTTCTTTAAAGGACAAAATAGATATTCATGAATAAATAAATAATTTAAAAAAACACAAAATATGCGATACTTTTTGAACACACCTCGTATGCATATTTTCTTTTCAAAAATTTGAAAATGGGCGGTAATTTTGTATGGGCGTGTTATGTTCAAACTTGACCTGGTCTTTCCGAAAAATTGTTAATTTTTACATTTCAGCTTAATATCTTCAGTAGTCTCCGAGTAAATCGCGTTGAAATAAACAGACGGACAGACAGACAGACAGACGGACAGACAGACGGAGATGGCTAGATCGACTCGGCTCCAGAATTTTGGGGTCTATGACGCCTCCTTCAATGCGTTACAAACTTTCAGACAAACTGAAAATACCCTTCACACTGTGTGACGGATGTAAAAAAAAAAATTAAAAAATAATATTTTTAGATTTATATACATAAAATTGAATAATTTGCTGATTTGAAAGTAGATTTAATCCTTTTGATTTGGCTTCTAAAACGGATATGTTCCCCACTGTATCAGCTATCATCTCCTTACTCTCAAATCGAACGCAAAGACTGTAACAGTTGATAAAAAGCAACTAATAAGTTCTTTCAGTTGGAAAAGCTCCAGTCTACGAAAGCATTGAAAGTAAAACTATCAAGGCGCTACCGTGGTTCAAGGAGTTCTTTTCTTGATTTTGTTATTTAAAGCCATATTACGAATTAGTCAGAATGGAAATGTGCCTTAATAACTATGTTATTCAAGCCTGACGGTCAGGTCAATTGATAAAGACTTATAAATTATTTTTCAAAAATTATTTGAAATAATACTACTTGACTGGTATATACTGAAATATAATTCCAGAGTGCCAGTTTGGCTTCAGACACCAACATGGCACACAAGAAAAACTCAAAGAGTTGTGCATCACATCCTCGACGTTTTCGAAGAGCTGGCTTTTGAACGTGTATACCATGAACGCTTGATGCAACAGCTTTGATCAGCACGACGAGACGACTCGATCTAGTCATGTCCGTCTCTCTGTCCGTCATTTTATCTGCTCAGTTTAAATAATATTCAGATGAAATTCAAAACTTAAGCTTTTCTTAATCCTTAGCAGTTAGGGTCCAGTCCAAAATGCATATAGCTACCATAAGAATCTATCGCCAATTTTTGAGTTTTTATAAGAAAAATGATTCATTTATGAAGCGATTTGTTTCAAATAATATCAACCCATTTTTAAAATGGGAGCCATGGTGGTGGTGCATCCGCTATAGCATATAGCTCCCATACAAATCTACTGTCAATTTTTGAGTTTTTATATAAAATCTTATTTATTTATGAATCGATTTGTGTAAAATACGCTAAAAACACTTCCTATATTAACTCATGTTTAGAAAAGACTTATGGTTAAGGTCGGTTCACTGTAACAAACAACCCATTAAGAAATTTATCTCTATTTTTTAAGCAACCCATACTCACAATAGTAAAGTATGATTAAAGTAGGATCATTATAGCACATAGCCCCTTTACAAACCGAACGCACATATACGAGGTGTGTTCAAAAGTATCGCATATTTTTGTTTTTTTTAAATTATTTATTTATTCATGAATATCTATTTTGTCCCCTTTAAAGTAGTCCCCTCCCGATAAAATACAAATATGCCAACGTTTTCCAATCCTCGAAACATGCCAAATAGTCCCTTTCCGGTATAGCCATCAGCGCCTTTTCGATTAGGCTTTTTTCCCCCCTCCATCGACTCGAAACGCGTTCCCCGGAGTGGTCGCTTGAGTTTTGGGAATAGCCAAGAAGTCACACGCGGAGCTAAATCAGGCGAACACGGTGGTTGCGGAACAATATTGTCGCATTTTTTGGCAAAAAAATCACGAAAAATCAGTACAGTTTTTAAAAAAAATCAATCAGCATCGTCCGTTGAGCTCTTCGTCTTCAACACGTTCGCAACCTTCTTTCAACAATTTATACGAATCAAATGTTGTTGACTTTTTAGAGCTCGGTCCCCATAAGCCTTCTTCAACATTTTTATTCCATTTATTCCATTCAGAAAAATAAAATTGCATACAGGTTCTTTGATCCATTTTTTTTTGAATAGATAAAAATCGAAGACGATCCAAAACACGTGCAAGCAAAGCAGCTGTCAACAATTAAGTGAACATTCAAAATGGCCGAGCTTGTCGGCATAAGTGAGAGACATGAGTACCAACATAACGCCACAAAAATATCGAAATTCGAATATACGTAACCCACGAAAATTCAAAATTCGCGATAATGTTTGAACACACCTCGTACATTCAAGAAAAGTCTAGTCTAATCATCTTGTGACGGGTATTTAAGCTTTTGTTCCATCGAAGTTAATGATTTGCCTGACTTTGTTTTTAGTATTTTTGAATAGAGATACATTTAAATAATTTATTAGTATTTTCACAGCGCAAATGATCTTCAATTGAATAATAATCTGCTTTACTACCTTAATAATAGTCAGAGCTCCCATACATTTTTTTATTCACTCTAGACACGACTAAGCTGAGTAAATGAAGTAGAATTTGCGAATACTGCAAGAGTTAAATGTGCATCTTAGTTAGACCTTTCATATTTGTTTCGTTAATGAGAAATTATTGTCTTCTTTTAGGCATAGCATAATGTTTCTCAGTCCCAAAAGAATTTGCGCTAGGTATAACTATAAGATTTAACTAAACCATTACTACGCGTACAGCTCAACAGTACGAAAGAAAATTCGTGTTTGTTTATACATAAATATGTGAATAAGTAAGTACTTCTCACATGCGTCAGTACGAAAGAATGAATAATACACTTAGTAAGACGTCACCACTACTGAGAGACCAATATATAAAAAACATTCTTTCAAACAAGTTGACTATATCGCTGGACAGTTAGTAAAGACTGATTTAACTCTTAATCAATTGAAAGTTGTAAAATAGAGCACTACTTTCGGGAACTCTGACAAATAGTTTTGTCTTTATTCATATCCATTTGACCACTGTGCACAGTGTAAAGCCAATGTGACATGTTGCTTGTCATCATTAGATTAGAGTATGCTGTCAACGAAAAATTAAACCGTGCAAAGCTGGAGGTGAACGTTTGTACGTACGAATGAACGACCAAATAAATACAAAAGAGATGTTTTGTACAAAATATACCAAAGTACGGTTGTGAATGATGGGTTGATGGGTTGACTAAATAGAAGGGATGTTGTGTTATATTTGATTGTGTTAAATTGTAAAACAAGCAACGTAGTGCAAACACAAAGCCAGCCAGGCAGTACAGGACAGCGCAAACGACTGACACAAAAGGACAGACTGACTGAATGCTATTTGAGTTTTGTATTGTGCTGTTCAAGTTGTAAACGCCCGCAGAGTTTGCTGTTTAATGCCACATGCCTAGTACACATTTCCAGCTCTTATCCTGCTGTCACATGCTGTTGCTGCTAGCCTTAGATATGTTTTAAGAGATGTGAGATGAGAGTAGCGAATTGAATTGGAATGGAATGGAATGATGGTCACTCAGTTACTCATGCGCTACTGTTCGCCTGTTATCCTGTCGTGCGTACATTTGTACATTTTTGTTTCAACGTTTGTCGTTCACAGCTTGTTTGTGTCTATCATTCGTTTGTATTGCGTATTAGTCGCGTTCTGTTTTTTTTTTGTTGTCTGTCCTTTGGCGTCGTTGTTAACGTTGTCATTGTCTCTCATTTGTAATTTTTCGCAACGATTTCAAATTAAGCAACCGGAAATGAGCTTACATTGTGTGCGTAACGGAAATTGGCAATGCCTGACAGTGTTGTTGTTTTGTGTTGTTGCTAAGCCAATTTTTTTTGTTTTTTTTTTTTTTGTTTTGCTGTTGGCACACGCTTTTGAGTTTTACTCAAAGGATTATTAAAGTATTAACTCTAAAAAAAAAAAAAAAACTTTCTTAACTAAAAGTGTTTTCGAAATTTTATTTTTTTGCATTGCTAATATTTGCTGCACTTTTCCGTTTAACTTTTTTATATATTTTGCATTTTATCTACATTCAAACAGGCTTATGCTTACGAAATTTTGACTGCATTAATTAGCATTCAAAGCTTAAAAGTATGCAACAATTAAAACAACATTGTTTGACAGACGACGCTCTTTTTTAGGCTAATACCACGCCCCATACATTATGTGCTATCTTTGAACTACTTTACGAAGACTTTATAAAATACTAATTCAGCAGTTGTATCTATAAGTTTCTCTCTGCTCTAAATTCTTTTCAACGCTACTACTACGACTACTTTTAGTTAAAGTTAAGTTTATTTATATTTTAAGTATTTATAAACTTTTCGTCTAAGTTTTAAACGAAAACTTTTAATTGCACTTTGTTAATAATGCATAGAAATTTATCATTAAAATAGTTCACTGCACTCACTTTTTACTTCACTTTACTTTACTTTAACAAACTGACAACATAGAACAACACAAGCATAAAAAATACAGTTGAAAAATTGTGTTGCATAGTTTTTGGTGCACTAGTGCCAGAGATTTTGTATTTTGTTGTTATGCAGTTGTTTCACTTTTCTTCTTAATTTTGTTACTTTTACCTTTCTAAGAATTTGAAAAATCTGCGCAAAATTCATGACTTTTAATTACAAGTCACATTCCAAATCTTTACAATCTATTTTACTTTCTTTAGATAAGCTTCAATTTGCTAAACAAATTTTGTTGAAGTTAAAGTTGCTTAAATGTATTCATTAATAATAACATTTTAAAGTATTATTTTTCAGTGTTTTATTTACATCGCATTTCTTCATTCATGTAGTTTAAGGAGTGATTTAAGTTATTGGATATAATACAAGGCGTTTTCAAGAATAATTTGCAGCTAACTGTCAATTAATTCTTTGAATAACTATACTTTTATAGCGGTTCCTTGAAATACACGTTTGAAATACACATGCATCATATGAAAGGTCTTGACATAACCTACAAAACGACGCTAGTGCATGATTAGTTTGGATCCTGCGTTCAAAAGTTATAGACGTGTAAAAATGGAGTTTACTAACGCCGAAATTCGCGCTATTTTGAAGTTTTCCATCGTTCAAGGCAAATTCGCTAGAGAAACGTTCCGTTAGTAATGTTGTTTTGGGGGATGGTACTCTATCACTTCGAACCGCGGAGGAATGGTTTCTACAATTCAGAGCCGGTGAAAACGATACCATGGATAAGCCAAAATCAAACCATGGAAAACTTCGAGTTAGACCGTCATGTGACATCGCCCAGAAGATAGGAGTTAGTCACCAAACCATTTTAAACCATCTGGATACAAAAAAAAAATGTTTGGGTGCCGCATGATTTGATGCAAAAAAACCTTCTGGACCGAATCAACGCCTGCGATATGCTGCTGAAACGAAACGAACTCGACCCATTTTTTTGAAGCGGATGGTGACCGGCGACGAAAAATGGATCCCATACGACAATATCAAGCGAAAACGGTCGTGGTCGAAGGCCGATGAATCATCCCAACTACTGGCCAAGCCGGGATTGAAGGCCAGGAAGATTTTGCTGTGTGTTTGGTGGGATTGGAAGGGAATCATCCACTATGAGCTGCTCGAATATGGCCGGACGCTTAATTCTACCAACTACTGCGAACAATTGGACCGCTTGACGCAGGCGATCGACCAGAAGCGGCCAGATTTGGCCAACTGGAAATGTGTAGTGTTCCACCAGAACAATGCCAGGCCACTCACATCATTGGTGACTCGTCAGAAGCTACGGGAGCTCAGATGGGAGATTTTATCGCATTCACCATATAGCCCGGACACACGTGTTTATTTCTCTTCTAACAATGTTCTGACTAAGTTTCGATACAAAATTTAGGAAAAAAGCAAAATTATAGGTGTATGGGAGGTACCCCTAGGGACTGACCAATATCAACCATATTTGAAATTTTTCTGAATTACTTAAAGCTTAACAACTGTGGAAAATTTCAATATCATAGCAGCGGTAACAATATATGATGGGGCTAGTTTATACATACAAAAAGCTCTAAAAATACCTAACTTTTTTTTTATTGCAAAGAGACTACATACTACGATAGAACAAAAATACCTTAAAACAATAGATTTTGTTTTTTGTATGACAATAGTCAAAAATCGACTTTATGAATGAACCGATTGTGCGAAATGCATTGTTTAAGTGGTCTTAAATTATACTTGCTTTGTTGTCTTTCAAAGAAACCATTTTGAGACTTATCAGTTGAATGGTCTTAAAATCCATAGCGGACATAGAAATATTTTTAAAGGAATATTTTTATAAAGGAAGCTAGACATATTTTTTTTCGCGCCGAACACCTTTATTATACTGCTCTTTTTTTAAGTACAAAAAATAATACTTCAACTTTAAAACAGTTGTCCGGCAGAAGCATCGACATGTCTGTCCGATTTTTTCACTAATAACGCCTTTCAAATTGCAGTTTCAATTGCACAGACAGAAAGTTTAAATACTAACAACGAAAAAAAAGTTCTAAAAAAATTCAAATAAAACTGCTTCAAAACGATTCAAAAAATGAAAGCAATTTAGTGGCATTAGCGGCGACAGCGTATACAACCAAAACAATGCAATACAAAAGAATACAAAGACTGACTGACTGATGACTACAGCGGCTGATGACAGTTACAAATGCCAGAATAAAAGCAAAAAAAAACATTGAAGTCATAAAAAAATATTTATAAAGATTGAAAGAATACCAAACGTGCGCAAATGTCCATCAGAGCAGCGTCATTTATTCACTCCGTCAGTCATTTCAGTTGCAGTTCAGCTCAGTTTTCAGTTTAAAAAGGTCTGCTGCTGCCGTTGAAAAGCAACCAGCCTTGAGTGGCGTATGTCAGGCACGTAACGTAGTACTTGTATTTATTTTTAAAACAAAAAAAACCAAAATAAAATCAAAAGAAAAGAAAGCACAAATCATATTTTAAAAGCCTTTTCCAGATACTTTAATGCCGTTGCTTTAATTGTAAATCTTACAATTAAAATCTTCTACCTTTGAGTTTTGTTTTCTATGCGATGGTATGGAACTGAATGTTTATTTGAAAAGAAAAAACATTTTGAAGAGGAAACGAAATATAAAAACGCCTAAATTCTATACAAGGCAATTTGTTGTACTGAAGTAACCGAATAATGTGTACGCTACATGGGTTGAGTTTAAATTGACATAGGATAAATTAGACTAGAAAATATTTGCTAGGCAACTTAGCTTCTGATTTTTAAAAATAAAAAATATTTTTTTTATAAATCGATTTTTTCGACTATTTGGTTTTTTCGATTAATCGACCATTTCAATTAATCGACTTTTTCGATAAATCAAGTTTTTCGATTAATCGATTTTTTCGATTAATCGTTTTGTTTGATAAATCGATTTTTTCGACTATTGAATTTTTCGATTAACTGATTTTTTTCGATTATTCGATTATTTGATTTTTTCGATTATTCGATTTTTTTGATTAAACCATTTTTTTCTATTCATCCAAATTTTCGATTAATCAATTTTTTGATTGATCAATTTTGTCTATTAATCAATTTTTTCGGTTAATCAATTTTTCGATTAATTGATTTTTGCGATAAATCGATAATTTTCTATCAATCCGTCACTCTAAAATTTTGTCGCTCCTGTCAAAAGTGCATTCAAATAGCTTTGAATATCAGTAATCAATTATTCGAATTAGTTAAACGACAAAGACAACATAAGTTGAAATAGCTGGGAAGTCAGATGGTGAAGGTAAACCCCAAAATCTTGATTTATGGGGAAAATAGTAAGCTGCCCAAGATCAAGGGCTATCGAACCTCACTTAAAGGTTTTTAATATCTCTGGGGTAGTTTATCCATGTTTACCCAGCTAGGTCCCTTTAAATAATTGTACATTGCTGCAAACTTTCATAAAATCGAAAATATTTATTTCCATAAAAATTATGTAGCATAAAAAAAATAATAAAAAATCCAAATAAATTCTATACGAATTAGTTAGAGTGAAAATGTATAAAACTAAATATACAAGTAAACGGAACAAAGTTTTGAAACTAAAGCAAAGGTCGTCAGTAAAAACCATTGAGCCTTTTACGCCTCTGTCTCTTCTTTCAATTCGCTAACAACAAGCTCTGAATGTCCTTCTTTTACTCATTCACTTTATGCAGCACCTTTTCAACGAACAAATTGAATAAATAGCTGACGACTATAAGAGTGAATGTAAGTAAAAATGACTGAATGCTGCTTTACGAATGTTTTTTTTTTTTGTTTTTAGTTTTTGGTTAGTTTGGTGAATCTTTTCCTTTGGTTATGCTGAGCATTGGCATAGTGCTTTAGTTGAAGGTTAATCCTGGCTATGTTAAATATCTTAAGCTGCATTTAAAATCTTATATAAAGGTATTAGCTTGATTTTTATTTAGTTTGTTTTCTATAATGTTTTGAACTTGAAGTGGATTTGTTAAAACGTAAAATAAATAAATTACCTTGTGACCATTTTCAGTTTTATTGAGAAATATTTTGTTTAAAGATTTTTAAAATGCAAGTGGTGACTTAGGGTCAAAAGCTTGGAACTGCTTTAAGCATTATTTTTTTTTATTTTTTTATATTTATTTACTTCTTAGCAAAATGTTTCCAAAAAAATAAACAAAAGAAATAAAATATGATAAAAAATAATAAATAAAAAATTGTGCTTCTTTTTTTCAAACCTTACACATCCGTATTGTGTTGCAACACTTCCTGTTTCCGTTTTGACCATTTTGTTACGCTTCGTTGATGTGTAAATTAATAACATTTTGTGCTACACTTTGCTTTGCTGTATTTCTTCTTTGCAGAATTTGTTATTTTTTTAAATATATTTTTTTTTATTTTTTTACTTCTAAAACTTTCCATTTTTTTGTAGCATACTTTTGGGTTTTTATAATTACGTTGACAACTTTTTTGTTACAGCTGCTTAGTTTTTCTTTGTGTTTATTAATTTTTGTTTGATTGTTCAAGCATTTTAAATTACGTTTTTATTAATTTGTTTATTAATAAATAATATTATTTTTTAATTTTCTGGTTTCACGCTATTTTAATTGCGCATTTAATTTAATAACGTTTAAGTAGACCCCAATGGACACTTTTCCCTAGAACTAAAATTTGTTTGTGTTTTTACTTCAAATCAAAAAAAAAAAAAAAAAAAAAACAACTCAAACATTTTTTTAAAGTTTTGCCTTAAGTGTTTTTCTTAAACGAATTTCGATTTCTTTTTTGCTTTTTGCTACTTTTTGCTCCAAGACATATGCTATAAGTTGTGTTGTCTTTCGATGTCCTTTACTGTTTCTTTTTATGTTGTAGAACGACACACTTTATGTTATTTATTTAATTTGTACTAAAGCGTGAGAAATATTTAAGAACAAATAAATGCGATTTTGGCATTTTTCCTCAAAATCTTTGCAAAAGAACTTTGATGAATGCTACTAGGAAACTTTAAAATTTGTGGTTAAAAAAAAAAGACTTCTGAAGTCAAGTAAACTCGGCCTTAGAATGCCCAGTATGCAATCAAATATGTTTATTGGGAATAAACTAGACAAAAGGAAACATAAACGACAAGAGAAACGGACAGACGACAGACTAGCAAAGTGTTGGCAAAAAGAGTGATTTTTGTGTTACAGTGTGATTAGCGACTGTGATTTGAAAATCGCTGTGATTGCAAAAAAGTGATTAAATCACTATTCGCGAAAACTGATAGATTTGCCAATCACCGATAACAGTTTCACAGTTCGCGAAGAATAACATACAATATCGCAGCTAACTAAAAATTTTTCGCTTCACTTGGTTAAAATTTCACAAAAAAAATTATTTGAAAACACAATTGTGGTCACGAATGCTTACACAGCAACCGCCGGTTTAAGTGGTATCACAGTTGCATTGAAATTCGACAGAAAAGATTTCAATCGTTTCAACATGCCGAGCTTTCTGTGAATTGCGTATTGCTAACGATGCAAGACTGAGTTATAACGAATTCGTACATATAAACGATTCGCGAAGAGTGATAAAATCACTGATACCAGAACAGTTTCAGATATTTGCTGAAAAGTGATACACAAAATCGCCGATAAATAAATTCCTAAAAAAATCACCGATTTTAAAACACTGTGACTTGCCAGGATAGGTTCGTCAGCCCCATGATCGGACCTGAACCTTTCTTAGGCTCAGGCCAAAACTCTCCCTTGAGAAACTCTTCCCAGAAAATCTCTCAACACTGGCTAATCTATTCTGTCCTTTGGCAGACTAAACAACTTACTCTACTAATCTTTCCCACAACTAAAATTCATCTCAGTCGCGCTGAACTAAGACTACTTACATGGTACACAACGTCCTGAAATTCCACCTTAAAAAAATGGGTCTGTCCTTCGAAAGGCAATGTTGGCTCTATTTGGAGGATGACGAAACTAGTTCATATATCTTGTATGAATGACCGGCCTTGGCTAGATTTAGATTCATGCCGCTTGATCACTGCATCATAACCCCTGAGTTCATCAGACATTCTTCGAAGAAGAACATTCTCAGTCTCATCAAAACAGGTGAGAATGTCCCTAGTCTCATAACCTAACCGAAACTGGATTTGGGAAAAAAAGACCTATATAAGGTCGCAGTACCTTTTTTCTTTCAGGTTTCCCGTTAACGTCTGCACTCCGGCCTTCGTGCCTTAATTTCGCTTTGACCACTTGCTTGCCTTGCGGTCCAGACACTACGTCAAGCGCTTTTTGGTTATGGTGAAATCACTGTGAAAGAAAGAACCAAACCCTTTTTTTTTTGCCAACACTATAAGTCATTTCTTTCTGCACATTCGTTTGTACGTCCGTCTGTAGTTATTTGATTTATCCGCTTAGTTTTAAGGATTTGACCTGAAAATCGAAACCAAATCACCATGCCCATTTTATTTACTTAGCTCCCATACAAACTTAACGCCCATTTTCCAGTTTTTTTGTGGAAAAATACTTATTTTTAAAGCTATTTATTTCGTGTATGTTAAGGAAAAATTATCTCAGTCAAAGTGTGACACTGCGATTTGTAAATCACAGTGAAAAAATCACCGAAAGTGTTGTTTTGCCATCACAAATATACTCTTGACTGCTTTTCTGTATAACAAGCTTTTTAACAAATCTAATATACCCTTTGACCCTTTGAGTGTAACAATAAAATGAATTTTGTATGTTAAGTTTGAGGTATTTCTTTTTATTCTATTTGTTTTTTATTAATGCGAACCTAAAACATATACGAAACTCATTTACTTAGCATAACAACGACAACAACAAAAACAACAAGAACAACAACAACAACTCAACTTGTACAAGGATAATAGCAATAACGACAAGTATTGTACATAGTTGGTGTAGTAATGACAGCCATAGCAAAGCAATAGTATAAACGACTTTGGCTATGGCTATAGCTGTGGCATTGGCGTTGTTTTGTGGCGGTGGCAATATGAGGCGTGGCAAGTAGGCAAGTGTAGTGCTCAAAAACAAGAACTTAATAATCTACTAACAAACATACTAATTTGCACTTGAGCCTAATAATGGATAGTTCAAGTGTTGCTTTGTTGCGTTGAGCAGTTTTGAGGGCGGTACAAGGACGTTTGTTTGTGGGCGAGTTATAGCCGAAGTTTAGCTGTTGAATGAATGAGTTTGTTGTTTGCGTATATACTTCACTAAAACTGCTTTAAGTTTGAGTTTGAATTGAGTTTAGTTTAGATTTTGTATGTATATTTTGGTCTATTCATTCATTCATTCATTCATTCACTTTTTGCTAATTTTCTAATTTGAATTCAGATTTATGCAGTTTAAAATTGAATTGTTGTGAATAAATGAAACCTTTGATGCATATCAAAGCAGTTAATTGTTTTAGCAGACTTGTTTAGAAAACTTTTACATATCTGTTGTCTGTTCTAAGCCAATAGAGAGAAAGAGAAATAGAGAGAAGAAGAGTGAAAGAAAGCAAAAGAGTAAGCGTCTAAAGAAAGTGTTGAGATAACAATAATTTCACGGTTACTGAACAGCTTTATTTAGTCGATGAGAAGTGCTTCGTGTTTGCCATAGAAATTTCTAATAAATATACCGAGGGTTGTTTTTTAAATTTTGGGAATAAAGATTAGGTACATGAAATATACTCTCTTGAATCTTCAAACCATGCACTTTAAAATATTGGTTAATATAGTATCAGTAATATAGTATTGAATATATTATATATTCGATACTTTTCGATACTAAAATATCTTTCGATACTTAAAAAAAACGATAGTAAATATTATCGATGGAGCCCGATAAAATTCTTTAAAGACGGAAATAGAATACAAAATGTTGACTATGGCCCAGATATTATTAAAAGAAAAGTTTGGCATTAAGCAAATATCGAGAGGACGGTGTGAAAAGAAATATGGACATAATTTCAATGTTTTAATAGTTTTCTTAACCTAAAAAACTTAAATATAGCGAGGTATAGCATCTATACTTCTAAATGTCTTTCACCTGAGTGATTGATTGATTTAACTATTTGATCGGCCTACAGGCCTACAGGACTAGTAGATTCGTTTTATATGGTGAAAGTGAGCACTAAGAAGGGATTTTGGAAAATTTTGACAAGGACTTTAAAATCGGTAAAGCCATATCTCTGAGATGGTAAGACCTAGAGATAAAAATTTATATTTGACATGTTCAAGGGGTTTCTGAAATTTAGTCCTGGAGTCCAACCGGGGACCCAAATCAAAATTTTATTAATTTTTAAATTTTTGTTTTATTTTGGTCTAGATTTAATTTACGATAAAGGTGAACATTTAGACAAGATTTTGAAAAATATTGACAAGGGCTCCAAGGGAGTCTAAAACCAGAAAAGTGATATCTTTGAAAAAGAAGACCTAGAGACTTGGTAATAGGCGCATTTGAATGATGATATAAAATTATTTTTGGCGTGGTCAACTTTTTTTTTTTATTTTGCTGTAGATTTAAATTACGATAATGGTGATCACTTAGAGGAGCTTTTGAAAAAGTATTCAATTAAAACCGGAAGAGGGATGTGTTTAATATGAGAATACCTAGAAGCTTGATATTGAGCGCATTTAAAAGATGATATAAGATTCTTTTGGGTTCAATGCTTAGCTTAACGACTGTATTAATTTATAATACGCTGGGCGGACAGACGCCAGACGCCAGCCTTGGCAACTTCAACTCATCTCTCACTCATCTAGACAAGTATAACCAAATAATAAAATAAAAAAAATAACAAGAAAAAACGCTAAAGTCGAGTATGCTCGACTGCAAGATACCCTGTACCCAATCTTTATTTACCTTTAGTTAAGTTGTATCGTAGTACCATACCAAATTGTATTCGATTTTCATACAAAAACTTAAAAATGGGGTATATTTGTATGGGGGGCTATACCTAAAATTTTATTGGTCCTACCAATTTTGGGATATTTCTTGGGACTATCATAACATAGACATCATTTTTACTAAATTTAGTCTTCCTGTAATAAGAAATAATGTCGTTTTTATGCAAAAAGCCCAACATTTTGGGTAGATTTGTATGGCTGGTTCTCCTTAAAATGGATCTAAGGAAAACCCGTTAGCAAGTGCAAACTTGACGGCTCAGGAGAGTCAAAGATTCAAATGTGGTAACCCTATCTATTAAAGTGTCCGAGATAATCCTTCTCATACGGCAGACAGCAGGACAGACATATGGACATATGAACGGACAGACGGACATAGCTAGCTCGACTCCCTTTCCCTTTAGGTACAGGGTATAAAAAAAATGCGAGTAAAGCATTTCCAAAACAGGTTAAAAAACAAAAATCGATTCGAACTTGACTGAGTTATTGCCACATAAGAGAAAAAGGAGAAACAAAATAGTTGATAAACATATTTCGGAATTTGGGAGTGCTCCTCAAATTCCAAATATGCAGTTTTGTTTTACTCAAACTAACAGGTGATTTTTAAGAGCTTGAACCAGACCTACAACCCTACCAAACGGTGAAAGTCAAATAGAACTACTCAAAAAACACGTTAAAGACTTCACAGCTATTTGGGTTTGTTTTTAGAAATAAAATTGTATCCCCAAAATTTAACTCTACATTGTCTGTGGAAAACAATCTGTGACCGCGTGAAGCTAACTGTTTCTGATTAGATAGGGCAATATTTGGATTTCTCATTAAAACGAAATTAAAAAAACGCAAACTTTTATTAAACGCAAAAATTTTAGCAACCAAATTAAAAAAAAACGAAACTTTAAAACTTTTCCAAAATGTAATATCAAACTGACCAAAATATTTTCTCAGCTATTTTTTTGTTTACTCTTCAATGCAGATTCTATTAAAATTCAAAGAAAATCCACTTAAACAAAACTCTGCTTAAAGTGCTAAGAAAACTACTCAAACACAGAGAGAGAGTGAAACACTTGAGGATATTTTCATATAACCAAAAGTAATCAAACTACTAATCACCAAAACATAAGGAAGAAACTAAGCTTTAACTACAAAAGTGAGTATAAGATTTCGTCAAGAGTTAAAAGACAGAACCCGAAATAGAAAGAGAGAGAGAGAGTGGTGAAAGTAAAAGGAATGACAAAATTGTTTGCAAAAAGGGATAAACGTTTCAAATGATGCAAAACAAACATGAATCTACGAAGAAGAGCGAAGGGAAGTAAGATGCAAGTTGAAATGTATGCATAATTGAATTTTATAACACCGAAATATTGTTATTAGTAGCAGAGGAAAGTAGTTTCTATTTAGACTTAGGTGTATAGCTGAACTGCATATGCTAACAAATGTAGCCAAGCAAGCATGCAATGCAAAATATTTCTTCTTCTTTACATAATGTATCTATATGTACCGTATTTCTTCATGTAGTCCACTGAAAATGCTGGTTACATGGTTTTTTTTTTTTTTTTGGTTGGGTTACTACAACAAACAACCGCAGCTGTTGACAGAAGCTGTGCAAACAGTTTCAAACATTCGATCTCGTACGTGTATGTGTTATACAAAGAAAAGTGTTTAAGTTGAAATAACAGGATTAAAATGTTTACTCGAATAATATATACATATAAAATATATATCAGATATTTTATACAATGCCAGGCAAATCAAACTAACTACTTCCTATCAAGCAGCTATTCAGTTTGAGGTGACATTAATAGCAGAGACTAGACAGACAGACAGACCGGCAGGCAGCAGGCAGCAGCTGTCAAAATAAATATTCTGAAAAGATTTTAACGTCATTGCTAAGCCTTTTTGTTCAATAATTAATTAACATTTTAAGCGCTGTCACAATCAATTGACAGGAAAAAAAATTTTAGTAGATAAAAAATTATAAAGCATTTTAAGTCTAAAAATATAAAGAGAAAACAAATATATACAGCCATGTTCCCGTAAACTTAAAAATTTTGCGATTAATGATTTAGCAAATTCGTACGATTTCAAATTATTCATGTTCCGGTAATCGAAAAAGTTATGTTTCACTTCCAAAACGTTTTTTTTGCATTGTACTTGCCAAAACTGTTATCGCACAGTGGTCGGACTTGTACGAAAGCACGCGACAAAAATAGTTATACGTTTCCTACAGATCCATAATTTAAACTGTAAGCTCTTAACATTATTATTAAACTATTACGAAAAAATTGGGCGTGGTTATACGCCCAATCGATCATTTTTATATTTATAAATTTTAAATAAAATTCGAGTTTATCAAGAAAATATTTATATAAATTTTAAAGAAAAATAAAATTAATTAGTCTTGAAATAATGTAAGAACAGATTCTTTTAATAATTTTTTATACCCGTTACACATAGTGTAAAAACGACTAGGTTAAGTTCGAAAATGAGACCACCAATTTTTAGGTATAGCCCCCAAACAAACTTATCGATTATTTTCGATTTTTTGTTTAAAAAAGTAATTATTTATGAATTTACTCGGTCCCAATTGGGTAAAAAACATTTTTTTTGTCATCCAGGGTCAAAACCAAGACACCACGCCCATGTAACGGTATTTCAGCTTTCGGTTCCACCGAAGTTAACGTTTTTCCTTGTTTTTTTTTTATGATTTTTATGAATTTTCTCATTCCTTATGAGGTGTGAGCTTTTATAATATAATATCTCTTTTTAAGAGGTCTGTGTTTGGGGGGGAATTTTTGAAAAATGCTGACATCTGTATTTTTTAATATCTATCTCTTAACGACACTTCAGGACCGTGTACTGAATATTTTAGGCATCGAAGCTGGCATGTAGTACCATGGATAACTTTCCATTAGTTCCCTTGCTGTCCCCAGCGCATAGACCATGAATTTGTCGACATAAATGTTGTAGCCAGAATTTAAAGCCTGCAAGACATTTGATGTACCACTACCGCCAAACTATGGTCTGTCTACCAGAAGTCCCATATTCCTACGAAACTCATTTTAAAGTTTTCGTTTTCGTACCAAGCGATCCTGTTTATGTGTTGGACACCTGATTTGCGACAATTCTTGTTCTTGCTGAAGATTCGTTGAAATCTGACTTGGGACGACCAAGGTTTTTATTCTCATTCAACTTTATGTTTTTTAAACATAACGTTGAAGCTCCACTGCCTTAAGCCAATCCGAATGCATCTTCAGAACATTATTCTTTGCACGCTTGCATCTTGCATGTTTTTTTGCAAACAGCATCGGCACAAGCTAATAATTCCAGCTTTACTGAAAAAAAATTTCGTGTTTAAACCGCTGTTTGACTCATCAACAAGTCGAGCCCTTTTGAGATCACCACGCTTGAAAAAAAAACGTGTCCCGAGATAGTACATTGAAAAGCCTTAAAAAACCCTAGCAATTTTAATCAATCAAAAGTAACGTTAATTGTAAAGAAAAACACAAATTTGATATTTGAAACACAAATGAATAATAACAAAACTTAGAGCACTTACCACGAAATACACAAAAACAGATACAAATACCTTCTGCACTCCGATCCACATATTGCTATGAAAGGGCGGCTTAGGGCAACTAATTTAGGTTTTATTTGAATCTTAAAATATGTATCTATGATCAAAACAAATATGAAACTGGGAATCGATGGGGAACGAAAACACTGACAAAAGACCATTTGGTTATTTTAAATTTTTGGACGACACACAACGATTTACAAATAGTTGCTTAGTTTAAATTAAACTTTCTGTCTGAACGAACGATACGAACGCAGGATTCAAATAGACAATTCATTTATGAGATGAACGACATTATTCAAATTGAAAAATTTTGATTTTGGTTTTTTTGATTTTTGTCGTATGAGAGCGACCACTGTGTATCGGTTACAAATTAATTGGTTATCGGTCTTTATTAACATCACAGAATGAAATGAAAATATTTTTAAATAATTGAAAATATCTTTTTTGTACAATATTTTACATTTACTTTTCATTTCACTTACTTAAACGCTGACGATTTGAAATCGGAAATATTTTACGATTGCTGGAGCACCAAAACTTGCGATTTGAAAAGTAAATCACAAAATTTTTGCGATTGCGGTTGCGGAAGCATGGCTGATAAATAAAAAAAATATTATGTTTCTTGCAGCGCAGAAGCGTTTGTATTAAGAATTTGACTTCAAACAATCTATTTAATATTTCTAATCTAATAAATTATTTAGCAAATATTTAACAAACCATTTATATGCTTGCTAAGCGAATTAATAAAAGAAAATTGTTAAATTTTTACAATTCGTAAAATGTTTGATCGCCTACATGCATACACATACATATGCACATAGCGTAATATTTTTTTTATTTTTTTTAATTTTTTTTTTATGTTTTCACAAAACCGGAAATTAAAGGCACACAAGCAAGTCGCTAAACATGAACAACGACCAAACTTAAAGCGGAAGTTAAAAAATGTTTGCTCAAAAATATATAAAATGGCATGCGTTGAGTTTATAGAGTTATAAACTTGAAAGATTCTAAGGCGCTTTTGAAGTGTTTTATTATTTATTTATGTATATTTTATTTTCAAAGTGTTTTATACACAAGACATGTGTTGTTGAAAACTTGATACTAGAACTAGAGTCTTTCTCTTCAAAATGTATCTGACTATAAATTTTATAAATGAAACAATGAAATCGAGAGCTTTCTTGGCAATACACTCGGTCACTTGTTAACCTCTGGCTGGCTACTAAGTGACTCCGAAATCTACTAATACAAATTTTGCTTAATTAACGCAAGAAATTTAATTTACTTTATCTTTTAGTAGTAACTATGCTGTTGAAACTCCTGAGCTACTATTAGCTGCATGGTAAGATTGACGAATGTCAACTGTGTAGTCAAAGTTCAAGTCAATCAAAAGACCCATCCACATATTGGGATATTCCATTGGGATGCATAATTTATACAAAATTGAGAATTTCTAAGATAAGAAACAAAACCCCAAAATTTTGGGAGAGGTTTGTATGGGGTTCATCTTATAAAGTAAAGTGTCTAAGTATCAAATATGGTGCCTCTATCTACTTAAGTCTACGAGGTAGACGGACAGACAGACAGATATAGCTAGATCGACTCTCCTTTCAATGCAGATCATATTTTACACTAGTTTACAGCCAAAAAGGTTCTGGGTTCTCCTAAATCTATTCCCATTTATTTTGGAACGTTCCAAAAATGGTCACGAAAAAAATGTTTCTTAAGGATCGTTCTCGAGATATCCACAAAAAAAAAAACTTGTATTTTCCTTTTTTTTATATATCTAAAGAACGAATAGTTCAAAACAGCTGATCTATACATCATTTGGAAGGTAATTAGGTTCTTCTACGTGACATCAATCAATATCAATTGAATGCTTTTGGTATAACAAACGTTTATACATGAAAAACATACAATTTTTTATGGTTTTTTGAAAATGTTTAATTTTTAATTCCTTTTTTTGTAGAAAAAATTAAAATAAATTATTTATAAAATTTCCTTTCGAAAACATAAAGCCTAAGATTGTCCAAATCGAATTAAAAGTGTGAAAGTTATAGGATCATAGTTTCATATGACCGTCGCTTGTTGATGTCGTCGTAGGTCCCTCGCACTGGAAGTTTTGCTTATCTCATAACAACCTCCTCCAAACTCTTGCAAAGTAAGTGCCGAGCCTCTGTCACTGATAATCCGAACAGGAATACCAAATAAACCAGACCATTCATTTTCCTTTTTGATAACCTCTTTGTCGGGTACTTGTAGTATCCATTGGGCCCAATGGTAATATAATTCAACCAGCAAATCAAATTTGTTTATGCAAAATTCCACCTCTTAATTTTAGAGTTTCGTACTGACGAGTTTGAAGTATGTCTACGATAGCCCTTCGATTTAAAATTAAATATTCGAAAAGAACTACAGTGGAATCCGGTTATAACGCTTTTAGCGACCGACCGGTTACAAAGACCAAACTTTAATGTCTTGGTTGGTCCCCATACAACTTGTATGGAACTGATCCCTTCGGTTAGTGCGACGTCCGGATTAGTGCGACGTCCGACGTAAAATCGTCTCTCACTTGGCCGTCGTTAAAACCGTATTCCAGCATATTTGCGACAGCTAAGCAAGGCCGTATATTCCGGTTATTATATACATTTTTCTAGCTCTCCAACCACCCCTTTTTTGTTTTGCATAAAAATGTTAAATTAAGAGTTCCCTGCTATTTTTGTTATTTTTGATATCTGAAAACTTCGATCTCTAACAATCGTCAAACTTGGCATAAGGATGCTCTGAAACTCATGAGAGATGCTTTACTATGTTTTGTTATCATGCAAAAATAGCCGAAATGTGGTCTTACATCAATTTCGAAAATGTGAAAGAGTTCGGAGTTGCGGCTCTGAAACGGTGCGCTAATAACGTCAGTCATCTATCCGACAAACAGATATGATGCATATGAAGTTCTATAAACAAATAAAACTTTATAATACTTAAAAGTTGCATGTTGTATCGTGAAGGTCAGAGAAAAACGCAAACTTGAATTTCGACAAAATATAAAGCTTGCAGCAAAACTTTTTCTAAACAGTTTTTAACATGCAGCGCACTGTTTCTTGCAGTTTTGTTTTTTTTTTTAAATTTTTTTTTAATTTATGCATATTAAGTTTTTGCACACCCTTTATTTTGCGCTGCACAAAAATTTTATGAGGGCATATTGATAAATTTTACTGCTACATCTTTAGTCAAAAATATTTTTACCTGATGATCAGTAATAGACACTTTTGAGTAGTGTTGGCAAAATTGTGATTTTGAGTCACCCCTGATTATTAGCGACTGCGACTTGAAAATCACAGTGACTGCAAACGGTGACAAAATCACAGTTCGCGAAAAACAATCAGCGATTACTGAACACGTTCACTGTGCACAAAGAGTGATACACAAAATCGCAGCTTACTGAACTGTTTCGCTACACTAAAATAACAAACCGACTTTGTTTTAATTCTTTGAAAAATAAAACACTGTTTTTATTGTAAAAATTTAAACCCGAAAAGCAAAAAGTTAGTCACTTCTTGGAACGAAAACTTTTTACTTTACTTACATTTTACTTAGTTTTCTAACTATATTTTTATTTTCCAATTGCTATTTCTCCATTCATCCGTTTCAAAAAAAGCACGCTTTCAGTGATTTTCACGTTTCGACGAATCAAGTGACTGACAAATGTACCAACAAAATTGTATAGGTTCAATATACAAGCGACTTCGTGAGAGGGATAAAATCATCAATCACTGAGAAATTAACAGCTTCACTGTTAGCGAAAAACGATAAGCAAATTTACCGATAACTGAACATGTTTACTGTGAAACAAGAAAATAGCTACTTCGGTCGCAGTGGGTCATTGTGATTTTTTAATCACTGTGAAATAATCACCGAAATTGATTTTCTCTCATTTAATTTTTAAGACAGCATGTATAGGGTCTATACTAATCGAGGAATCCGTCTTCAGCTGTACTTGTTTCTGTGTTTGTGTGTGTGATGTGTTTGTGCATACACTTCCTGTAAGAGCAGCAGTTTGCTGTTAGTTTCAACAACTTGTTTATGATTTTATGTCAAATACGTGTAAGTATGCTGCATGAACGAACAGACAAGAATGAATACATTTACACATAAAATAAAAGACAGCAAAAAAAAAAATGTTTCTAAAGAAAATTTAACAACAACAGGAAGCGATGTTATAAAGCTGCATACATATGTGTACAGAGTAGTTTTGATTTACAGCATATGTTTCATGTTTACAGATTTAATTTTTCTGTTTTAGTTTAAAGAACTTTCGAAATAAATATGCAGCACTTGAATATTTGAAGAAATTAGTACTTGAATATATTTTATTATATTTGAAATACGTTAAAAATCTCTTACAAACGCAAAGCAAGCAAAGAGACAAATTCTTTTCATATAAATGGAAATGCTTTTTTCTTAACTTTAAAATATGTAAACAATGCCACATCATAACCTTGCGTATACACGCAGCAGTAAATCCTTTTCAATGTTTTCTAGCGCATATGTAAAAATATGTTAAAAAGGATGAAAAACAAGACCAAGACACACAATGTGTGCAATGAATGCCACAAACACAAATGCTCATCAAGCAAAAATCTCAATGAAATTTGCTAAAAAAAAATAAAAAAATACAAGAATTTTGCTGTTTGACGACAGCAAAAAAAGGAGACCTTGGCAAAGAAATATTTTCTTCTTATTGTCACTTCATAGAGCAGCATTAGCAGTGATATGCATTTACTGCAATTGCTGCTTATATAAGAGGTAGTGTACGAGTACACGCTTAGCTCTTAGCTTAAAAACATGCTTAAATCCGTATACAACAATGCGTATACGTAACCGATTTGCACACGTTCGATTTGTGCCGTTCTAAATTTTAAGATGGCTTACAACAATGCAAATAAAGGCTGTGAGTGTGTAATCGGAAACGTAGACCACAAGAGCACAAGAGGATGCTTGTCTAAATCCTTTAGAATTTTTCACACAAGCTCACAGCACAAAAGAAATCAATGGAAATGCTTTTGTTTTGTTGCTAACAACATGAATTTTGTTGATTGCAATTTTATGTTATTGGATGAAGACGACAGATGATGATGATGAAGTTGACGCTGAACAAAAGTGCATGGAATGCAGTTTTACAAAAACAAAAAAAAATGTTAAACAGGTAAAATTAGTTTGTCTGAAAGTTTGAAACGCAATGAAGCACTGAATAAAATAGTAAAAGTGTTTCTATGTCCGCTGTGGACTTTAAAACCATACAACCAATGAGTTCCAAAACGGTTTTATTTGAAAGGCAACAATGCAAGAATTGTAATAGAATACTAAAACAATGCATTGGTCACTTTCGGTTCACTAGAGAAGTCGATTTGCAACTTTTCCCAAATGAAAATTATTTTTCCTTTTTTTATGTGTATTTGTAGTAGTCCCAACATATTGTAGGCTGCATTAAAAAAAAAAAAAACCAGAATAAATATAAACTTCTGTGAAACGTTAACTTCGGTGGTTTCACCTCAGGCATGAGACCTTGACTAAACATGGGTTGCTATTAGAAGTGTTTTACCACATTTGACATAAGCATTTTTTATAAAAAAAAGAAGGAAAAGGCTATATACAAGCCAAATCTGGGTTTAGTTTATTTTTCATCATCAGCGGCTTTGGGAAAATTTGGATAAAGGATGGCTTCGAGTCAATAGTCCGATACAAACAAAGTTCAGACACAATAATGTGGTCAAATATTAACCTTAGGACATATTAATTTACATTTTCTTCAGAAATATAAAAAAATTAAGACTGACTTTGTATTGGGGCTATATGTTATTTGTGCTGATCCTTATAATATCTGTATAGTATATATAAGATGACCTTAATAGTGTTTTTACCCCATTTGAAATGAATATATTCATAAATAATTACTATTTTCATACATAAAATTACAAAATGGGCGGAAAATTCGTATGGGACCCATACCTATATATAGGCGGGGTACCTTAGTTTTGACTTTAGATGACATATGTAGGAATTATTTTTACCCCATTTGGAAGTGATCAATGTCTGCAATGTCTCCTTTAATGCGTTACAAACTTTCCAAAAAAAAAGTATTTTTTAGTGCATTTTTTGTATATTTTCGTTTTCAAAAACAAAGAGATGCGAAACGAAAAAAAAACCGAAAGAGCAGCTTTATCGTACAACATAGTAACATACGCCGTGCATCCGATAGTATAGATTTAAAAAAGTGAATCACATCAGAGATAATGATTTCATCTAGCCATGTCTGTCTATATGTCTTTCTGTTTGTCTGTCTGTCTATCCGTGGATATTTGAACTGTTCCGTTAATAAGTCTATCTGCTCGGCTGTCCGTTTAATTCTTCTTTTGGGTGCGGCAGAATTAACATAAAATACCAGAATTAATGTAAGATTTGCAGTAAAATGCTGGCAACCCTAAAAAGTTCTATCGCGTTCTACGCTTCATTTTAATTAAACCGTCAACTATCGTATTGTTATTTTTGTAGGGTTGCCAGCCGTGCAGCAAATCTTCTACAGTTCTGGGACTTACGTTAATTCTGGAACACCCTATTGTTTTACATTTTGTTTCCATTTCACCATTTAAAATGTTCTCCTTATTATTTTCTATTTCTAAATATTGCAACAAAAGCTCCACTGTATTTATAATATTTCCAGTGACTGTATATGAAAATTCTTTTAAAGAATTTTTTATACTAAGATTAAGTGATTGCGTTTCGAAGCATATTTCATTTTCTGTTATGGTTTCTAGTACACTTCAAGCAAACTTCATACAGGTAAATTAAAAAACTTTAGCCAGACAAACTCGAAATTTACATAAAGCTAAACTTTTGTGGTTCAGCGAACATTTGCCGCAAAACGAAAATAATAAAAAATACAAAAATAAATAACACAACAAGTAACGAAAATACTCGCATGCAAATTTTTTAACATACGAGGGTTGTTTAATAAATAATTAAATAAACATGATTGAATATGTTGGCCATCGAGTAAATTTGGCTTTTATTTAATATTGATAATATTTGTCATGGATGTATCTAAGTCTGTTTGTGGAATAGTTTGGAAAAATAATTATTCGGTTATCTTGAAATTGTACCCAAAATTTGTAACTAATACATTAAGAAATACTTAAACCATTTGTAGGACCAGGTCCTAGATGACATCCGCTAGGATCGGAATCCCAAGATGGTATGATGAGGCCGAATCTTATGGATGCCAAGGCCGACAATCGGCTGTAGTGCCACTTATATATATATTGTAGAATTAATGAACAGACGTACTAATTAATTCTATTAAATACGTTATTTTTCACTCTCTCTCTCTCTGTGTTGTCTTTAATCCATTTTGGGCCGGACGGGTTGTTCTCTTCACCCATGCACTAAATATTATATTTCTATGAAACTAAAAATTATTTAACTTTTTTATTGATATAAATTTAATCTTTAGAATGTTTGTGTATTGTGATAAAGTTCAATTCAAATATCAAATATCGCCCCTTACCCCCCTCTCACTTTTTCATAGCTGAATTATTCGATGTTAAACTTTCTTGGGTAGTTTTCTACCCCTTGGGTCAAAGTGAATATAATATTTGTGCATTTTTTTTAAATTTTTTAAAACGACGTGAAATAGTGTTGTGTAAATTATGTTCTCTATTGAATTTTTTGTGTTCTTTTTTCAAAATGTTGATGTTTTGCCAAATCCCATTATGACTCGGAGTCCCATTGCTCAATAGATTCCCATGGGATCTTAGTCCTACCCATCTCTAACATAAAAACATTAATATGCAATGTAAATTGTGTTTATATGTTTTTGTTATTTGTGTTGTGTGTCTATAAAATATGAAGCAATAAAGGCAACCTCAGGAGAGGGCTAAACGTTTGTCACTGCTGTTCATCGATCGGCCAAATTTGATATAATATACCTGCTACCATGAATGTAGCTGGTACTCTCGAGTTAAAGTATGCCACTAAAGAAGATAATGCGTATTATACTCCAGAATCCCAATTGAATGTGCCAGTGTCAAAAAAATATAAGTCTCTTGCTGATTATAGCTGTGCACATTGGCGCTACCGCCCCCAATCAATATACTACGGAGCGTGTAAACTTTGAAGCTGCTTAAGCCGAGTGCAATCGCAGGTTGAAAATCACCATCAGATTTGTTTGATCTCTCTCTGATAAAAACATTTTGGCACTCATAATTAAATTTATTAACGAGTCCGCAAAATAATATCTACCTCGGCCTCTTGCAACATGAGTTAAAGCGATTTATTTGTATATAGGACTGTGTCATTAATCGATTAGTCAATCAGCAATCGACTACTTTGTTTAACCAATTGATCATTTAGTTCAAGAATCGATAAATCAATAATCGATAAATCCATAATCGATTAATCAACTATCAATAATCGATTAATCAACAATCAATAATCAAGTAGTTGTTAGGTGTTTGATAATCATGATTAATCTACAAAAATAAATTTTTTTACAGTCATCAACAATCGATTATTTCCAACTCAGCCCTATTGGTATACTTTTTCTCAGCGGTTACCATGTGCTTCTACAATAGAAACTGTACTGGTCGCTTAAACCTGACATGGGGGTGCCTATTGTCCTCAATGCCATGTCTCGAAAGTTGTATTGAAATAACGCATTTACGCATTAACGAATTGCTGTACATGGTATAAAGTGATAGGGGCCCTTTTTTTCCAATATTTTGAATGCCAGAAAATTGCATTGTTTAGTTGCAAAGTGTGAATATCAAAACACAGATGTCACCATTAGAATTCAGATTTAAAGTTAGTCAAGCAATATTTGTTTTGGGCAAAGTTTTCTGAAGTTGTGGACGATGAGCCTGACTCAAACAATGAGACAGGTACAGTATCTTGAAAATATGATAATTTTCAATATTTTCAAAGTAAACGGACAGACGACACACCTTCAAAACATTGTAAGTTTTGTTCATCAAAAACTCCGTCGTTTTAAATTTGCACCAAAAATGCTTTGATTTATCTACTGGATACATGAATCTTTTGGATATATTTATTATTTATACATTATTACTCGGAAACCCTTATAGATAGACAAACCGGTGGAACTAATTTTTTTGATTAGGCCCAATAGAGCATCTCAAAAATTTGAACGGGATCTAGTACCAGGCCAAAATAGATTAACAATCATCAAAATGTTGATGTTCATTATTTCAAGTATCTTATTGATTCACCCTCGCAAATTTCAATACACACATAGAATATCATTGCATAGGTTAAGGCGCTCACACCTACGCGCAAACATTGACTCATACACGATTTGAAAATAGCAAAGCCATACAAATAAAAAAAAAAAAGTAACTCAGCTATTTAAATCGCGCATTGACTGTAATGGCTTTAAACTGACTTTTGAGATAATGTAGCTGACATCCATAATGTCTATGCGCTGCCTACGTTAGCAGTCAAGCGCAAAATGCTTTATGAATTATTTTTAAAAGTAATACAAACAACATCGAAAAAAAAAACAAACATGACAGCAGTAGGCTTAAATAACATAGAAAGGGAAATTTTTTATAAAGCATGAAAAAAAAAATATACACTGCCTGCGCATATATGCTTCGCAATAAATTTCAATTGAATTATATTTTCTAGATACATATTCATACACACATTTGGGTTAAAAGTTTTCTTTCTTTCTTTCAATTTCTTGCGATACGCATTTAATGTGTGTAAATAGTTTATTTATTTTTAAATAAAGTTTGCTTTTCGCTAAAAAGTTTGTAACATACAAAAGGAAGTCGTTGCAAAGAGAAGACCCTAGTAGATCCCCATTTTTAGCCGTCTCTGTCTATCAATACTTTTATGTCCGTCTGTCCTGTGTTTATCTGATTGCTTATCTAAATTCTTGTGCCGATTTTTAAAAACTGTTAGCATCCTTATTGCCTTGTATTCCATATTTGAAGTGCTCACATTCACTGTATAGCATCACAACTTAGGTTCTTTCGTAAATTTTTGCTTGCATAAAAACTTTTCTTTTGTTTTTATATTTTTTCTGCTTTTTGCTTATTGAGTCCTTTTTAAAAACTTCTTTAAGCTTAATCAAAAATTTTCGTAAGATTTCTTTGAGTATCTTTTTACGCTTTAATTTTAAATCTTTACGAAACTCAACCATTCATGTATCTAGTAAGTCTCACACACAAATAAATTAATTATTAATTATTTTGTATGTATTACGAACGTGATAACCTAAAGCGATATGTAGTGAAGCTTGTCATAATTACATTAAGCATGTTTTAGCATGCCACACACACCTCACAGATACACACTCGTACGTTGTATCTAACTATTCACCGACCTCTCTGTATGTAGTTAGTTTATGGTGTATCTTGTATCTGAATACAACAACGTCATAATTATATTGCATATACGCAACTAGTTCAGCGTAGATCAACGTGTCATAAAATACTTTCAGCGTTTTAACTCTTTGCGATACGCAACTAAGCCCTTTCGCTATGTAAAGTATATGTATAGTATCTACTTATTTATGTAGTTAGTATCGTATATGTGTATGTATCTGCGTCTGTCTGTCTATATTGTTTTAGCGCTTTTGGATTATGACGTGTAAACGCATTCAAATGTGTTTGTGTCAAGCAATTAATAACAATTAATTTGGATGCTCACGTACGCAGCCGAAAACTAAAATTAAGTTTAAACATAGCCCAATTACATAGCTGAAGTAAGGCAATAAAGTGAGTTATGCTTTTAATTAGATTGAAATTTTGGTTATAAAGCAATGTGTTGTGTGTTTGGTTTAGATACAATTTAAAACTATTGATTGATTGAATGATTGATTGATCAATTACAATGATATGAAGCTATTGAAGATTAAGCTGATGTTACGAAGTATAATAGTTAAGTACAAATAAGTTAAGAGAATATATGGTAGCTCTATCTCTTACAGTCTCCGAGATAATTGTTTTCATACGGCAGACATCATACAAGACGGACGGACGGACACACGTCCATAGCTAGTTCGACTCCACTTTCAATGCTGATCCAGAATATATATACTTTATAGGTTCTTCCTTCTGCCTGTTACATACATTTGCACAAACTTAATATACCCTTTTAGCCATCGGGTACAGAGTATAACAATGGAATGTGAGTTGGTTTGTTATAGTGGCCCGAACCTTGTCATATCGGTACTATATTTATATGATGAAAGTTGAAATGGTTTTACCTAGATTGAAATAAATATATTCATAAATAAGAAAAAAAAAATTGGGCGGTAGATTTGTGAGGGGACTATATCTAAAAATGGGCGTAGCACCTTCTTCTGGTATTGGATGCCATTAGAAGTGTTTTTACACAGTCTGTAGTAAATACATTCATAAATAATAAATATTTTCATACAAAAAATGAAAAAAATTGGTTAATTTTCTATGGGGCTAAACCTAAAAATAGGCGTTGCAACTTGGTTCTGACATAAACTGCCGAAAGAGCTTTGTTAGAAATTCAGGTCAATATCACTAAAACTTTTCGAGAGAATCGAATTGGAACAGACTGACGGACAGACTGACTCATTTAACACAATAAATATAATATGTAGTGAAAAATGAGTCGATGTTGCCAAGTCCGCTCAGCGAATGATGAATTAACATAGTCGTCAAGCTAAACATTGAACCGAAAAGAGCCTTATATCAAGTCTCTAGATTATCGGAAAACATGTGTTCCCACTGGACCAAATTACAGAAACACCTGAAACACGTCATAAATAACTTTAAGTCATCTTTCAAATACGCCCAGTTATACTCATTCCATAGACATATCCATTCCAGCTTAAGAGGTCCTATTGAGCCGCTAGACATAATTTTCCATTTCACGTGCTCATCTAAAATCGAAAAAAAAATCTTTTTTGGATCCACCATTAGCTCCAAGATCCACATTACAGAGATCCCTTCATCAATTCAATAATATTTTCTAAACATCTTTCAATTGAGCCCAGTTTGAACTCTCTAGCTTTTCCGGTCCCCATTGGGCCCCGGTCAAGATGTTCCGATATACAGTGGTGTTCGAAATTATAAGAACAACGCAAGTTAAAACACAATTCGCCCTATAAAAAAAATAAAACAATTTTTTATAATTTTTCTTTTATTCCTTTAACAGCTTAGATTATAAGCTTTTTATGAACGTGTTTTATTATGTTCTACTTCTGCTTGTCCATTTTTGTGCTTTTTGCTGTTCTTGCAAGTTAAAAATGGAAAAAAAACAATCGTTAGTTAATGTTAACAGACTATAAATACACATTTAGGCCCTTAGATTTAGTAAGATGTACCTCCCCATTATTTTTGATGACTTCGATGCATCTGGATTTCATGGAAGCTATCAGCATGCGGCATCTGGAGAGTGGAATATTATCCCAAGAATTTTTGCTGCTTGTCATAAATCATCGCAATTTGTTGGCTTAGCAGCTCGTAAACCTTTCTTTACATCTATCCAGAGGTGTTCTATCGGATTGACGTCCGGTGATTGTGCAAGCCACTCCAAAACATTGATTTTGTGGTTTCGGAACCACTACTTTGCTTCTTTAGATGTGTGTTTCGGGTCATTCTTATGCTGAAAAACCTTACCGTAGCGGCATTTCCTCTTTAGAGTAAGGTAACATAACACCTTCCAATATGTTGTCAACATAGTAATTGGCATCCATTTTACCCACAATCTTCACTAGAGGTCCCACACCATTCCATGAAAAACAGCCCCACAGCATCAGCTTAGAGACCAGCCTTGCTTAATGGACTTACAAGTAAATTTAGAATTAAATTCCTGTTTGAAAGGGCGTCTTACGTACAGTTTGTCTGAACCTGTATCAAACTGCATCACTTTTATTACGTCTAACCAAAATATGTTGCGCCAAATGGTTTCAGGCGAATTGAGTTTTATTTTGCGTTGTTTATATTATTTCGAACACCATTGTATATCTACGGTAAAAATTTCAGCTTCCTATCTTAAGCTTTTCTCTAATTTTATTCTTTATATAGGCTGCAATTTGGTTCAAATTTATATGGTACATCTTTTGGACTTTTCTTTTTAGTCTTATAAGCCTCATGGTTTGGTTTTAGGTTGCCATGGTGATTTAGTGATTAAGGTTGCCTTACTTAACTTATAAATCATTTTAAATTTAAACGATTGCTTTTTAATTGAACACTGTTTCGAACTTTGTTTAATCTGTACATAAACAAGTTAGTATATTGATTTTTAAAATAAAGTTATTAAGGGATTTTTTAAATGTATAAATGAACTTTTTGTTTGCATGGTCACTTTACACTGAACCATTTTTGAACCGGTTTGCAGCCTTGCGATTTTCATTAATCTTGTTCAATTTTTTTGCGAAAATAAGATGCATTATTGTGTTGTATATAGTTTGCTTCGCTAATTGCAGTTCGTTTCGCGCAACTCCAATTCGTTTTTTTTTATGGCATTTTTGTACTTTTTTTTTTTTTGATTGCAGCCCAACCAAAATATGCTGGGGCTAATATGGAAATATACAAAAAAAACTGTTTTTTTCTTAATTTTTTTTTCTTTTTTACAGCGAGACCGCAATATATTGGAGCTAGTACAAATATGTATGAAAGAGCAAGATATTTTTGTATGGGAAAACTAGATCGAAATTAAAATCAAGTTCATAAACTGTTCATGTCTTGTTTTAGTGTTATTTTAATTTACTTGCATTGTTTTCTTTCAAACGCAACCGGTTTGGGACTCATCGGTTAAATGGTTTGAAACGTCCATAGCGGACATAGAAACAATTTTATATTTTGTTGATTAACTTGTTTAATTTTTTTAGACTTTGTTAAAGAAGTTAAATGCAACTGACTTAATTTGAATAACTTTCCATGTAATACATTGATCAAAGTAAAGAAATACTTTTTAATAAATTGTATTCTTGTCACATATTAAGAACGCAGCGGTTAAATTAATTTATTACGTAACAGACACACACACAGATACTTAACAAACAAAGTAATTTTAAAAAGAAAAATCACAAATATAAAATTGAATAAGTTTGGGGAAAAAAGTATGTCATATTAAGTGTAATTTACGTTTGTTTTTACCAATGAGTTTAATTTGAAGGCAGACGACGATAATAAGAATAGGGATAATAATGACGATGATACGACAGAAATCGGTAGTACGGACAACTTCAAGTCGACACGAGACACTACTCAACGCAAAACCAACAGCAATACTTGACCAAACTACAGAAAAGCGGGCAAACGCAACCGCACATGTTTGCGGTTTTATATACAAACATATATGTACAAACACATTCAAACATACATACTCGTACATATGTACTATGTATATAGAAAAAAAATAAATAAAGAAATAAATTAATAAAAAAATTTATATATTTAAAATAAAAATCATATACATTGAAGAGTTAAATAAAATCAAATTGCATACGCAAAGATTTCTGTTTTTCTGCTGCCACTGTTGCTGCTCTGTTGCGCCTGAAAGCATGCTTCACATACTACAAATATATTTATACATATAATTTGCGGTCATGCTCATTGATCTCCTGGGAAGCATTAAGTTTTAATGATTTATGCTGTAAATTGTGCGAGCGTATAAAATACAGCGTTGCTTTTATATATAAAAAAAATTTTTTTTATTTTATTAAAAAAGAAAACTGGTTTAAAGTGTTGGAAATGGAGCGAAAGGATCAGAAAAACGTTCATTGCGGCTTACCCAAGGCGTTAAAGAGAACATTTTGTATAGAATTTTTGCAACGACGACGACGACGACTTCGCATATTTAAGATTCAAAATACAAAGCAAATATTTGCCTTGCGGTTGATTCCATGCTTCATTGCTTGAAACGCATACTGAAAGCTAAAATATGCAAAAGAAAAAAAATATATGTATGTGTATATTTACCTACAATACAACGCGCCCAAAAAGTATGCTATATACAAGCTGCCTACAAGCGAATGAAAGAAAGAAATCCTGTGGGATGTGAATTGTGAAATGAAATACAAAAGTCATAATTCAAAAGCAGCCCAAAAAGTGCGTCTCTCTGGATGAGTGTGTGTGTGTGTGTAACTGTTATTCTAGGATACGTGGCAAAAAGTTTACTGCAACTATTAATCAGGCTTTAATTGTTTTGGTAAATGTGTGTATGCGTGTGTGTTATTTTTGTATATCTACAATACAAATACACATGTAAGCCAAAGACACACACACACACAGATACATGTGTATCATGTTGGCAAATCTTTTGTGTAATCTCTGGCATTTGTCTGGATTTTTCGTTGAAGTCTTAAAATAGATTTATGTGCTTGAGGCAGACAAGAAACTTACAAGGTTATTTGGAGCATTTTGCTTAAATAGATTTTTGCACAAAATTTATATAACTTTGTGCAAATTTTCTGTTTAGATTTTATTTTGAAATAAAACCGAAAAAAAACGAAAAGATACTTTTTTTTTTTTTTAGTGTTAGCTGCAACATTTATTTTTTGGCTTTTGCAAATGTCTGTGACAACAAAAACAGAAAACGCAACACCAAAAAAAAAAAAAAGGAAAAAATATCGCATCCTGAAGCATTTCCAAGTATCCATTTTTTTCTTTTCTGTTTATTTTCATTCATTTTGTTTGTTTTTTTTTTTTTTTTTTACTTTTCAGGTGCATGTTTTTGCATTCTGTGTGGTCAACTCTGTTGTGGTTGCGCAGTCAAAACGTTGCCATATTTTCTAAATATGTAGAATAAAAAAAAGAATGAAACACAGTAAACAAATAGCGAGATTAAAAAAAACATGTGTAAAAAAATAGTATTCAGATAGTTGTTGTTGTTGGCACTGTGGCAAGTTTAGTGTGGACCAAAAAAAAAATAGAGAAATATTTTATATGTGTGAGTTTCGCTAAAATAAAAGTAAGCATATAGAAGTGCAACCACTCAGGATATGAATTTGTGATTTATGCATGCATGATAATAAGTGGCATGACCAGAAAGTGACCGAAAAGCATTAAAAAACAAAAAACAAAAGTTAAGACAAACGATAAGTGTGTGAAAAAGGTATTACCTAGAAAGATAAATTTAAGAAATATGTACGAAACGAAAGGCTTTGAGAGAACAATGTAGGCCACTCCATTTTGAAGCTTTATGAAAAATTTACTAAATACAAAAATTTAAAAACACTTATTAAAAAAAAATAAAAAAGCTTAAAAGCACATTGCTAATTTATCTTCAGCAGCATATTCAAATTTCTTTAGCCAAGCACATTCATTTTTTTTGTTTATTTATTTACTCGAAAAATCAACAAATTAAATTTATTTTTCACGTATTTGCTTGTTTGCACATTTTTATTATTGTTTATTAAGCAAGAAAAAACAGAAACAAAGTTTCAAAAACAGCTAAGAATAACAGTTATTTTTAAAAAAAACAAATATCAATAAATAGTGTGAGGTACTCATGAGTATTTGTGAAGTGAGTTTAACGACAATTAGCGAAGCATGGAAAAACATTTAAAGTGCTCACAAGTTCATGCAGCCGTGCAATATTGCAACTTTGCACTAGCAAACAATATTTAACCTTCCCTCCATTTAAGGTGTAATTAATTTTTTCATTTTTACATTTAACTTAAATACCTAATCAAACCATTTTCTTAAAATTTGATTGCACCAAAGCACTGAAAAGCTAAGTGTGTAAAATTGCACAGCTTTATTTTGCTAAATTGTGCTCACAGTAAATGATGCAAGACCAAGCGAATACCTTGAATCTTAATTGAGCGCTGTGCAAAAAAAAAATTCTATCAAAAAAAATGTATATGTATTGAAAACAATTTTGATTAGAGTCATTCTGCTTTTTTATATTTGGTAAATTAGGTGTCAATGGGTACAAGTATATCAACTTTTCAGCATTTAAAAATCTGCCGGCAGTTTACAAATTAATTTGAGTCCGAAAACCCAAATGGATTAAAATGTATAAATAGTTTATTTTCGGGACCCAAAAGTGGTGGGCACTCGCTGGGAACAAACGGAACCTCAGCCCGTGTTTACGCACATTTTTTTAATATTTGTTGTGTTATTAGGGTGCGTTCAGACACACAAATAATTTGAATCAGATTTTTGTCGAAAAATTTTGATGATATCATTGAGTTTTGATCAAACCAGAACTAACGCAAGTCCCAGAATTAACGCAAGATTTGCAATTGTATCGTGTTCTATCGTGTAACGCTTCATTTCTACTGGACTTATACTTTTCAGCTGTCAAATTGTTTATTTTCAGAGTTGCCAGCACCTTACTGCAAGTCCTGCTTTAATTCTGGGACTTGTGTTAATTCTGGGACACCTTTTATATAGTTATGTTAAGCGCTCTCGCTCTCTCATCATTTTGCGTACCAACTTTAGATGTATTTCATTTCACAAACTAAAAACATGGAAAAACCTTAACTTCGATAGAACCGCAGCTAAAATACCCATCACACAAGTCTTTAAAGAGTTTATGTGTGATCATCCGTGGCCACCCAAGTTTACGCACAATATTGGTATCAAATTTTAAGCTAAAAATACAGATAATAACAAAAATTTTCTCAAAAATATGAGGAAATGGGCGGAAAGTTTGTATGGGAGCCACGAAAAATGGGCGTGGCACCTTGGTTTTGACGTTGGATAACATAAGAACTGTTTTTACCCAATTCGTAGTAAATACATGCATAAATAATACCTATTTTCATACAAGAATTCAAAAATAAACTTGTCTGAGGGCTTTACCTAAAATGGGCGGGGCACTTTTCGTTTTCCAATTTAACCTAGTCTTTGCCGAGAAAAGCTCAAGTTTAAACTTTTAGTTTAATAACTTTAAAACTCAGCGAATGAATTGCATAACGTCAAACAGACATACGGACAAATATACGGACATGGCTTTATATACTTTATGGGTTCCCCCCTTCAATGCGTTACAAACTTTCCGACATAGTATACCCGTTAACACAAGTTTTCTATCTCCATTAACACTTGGAAAACGGAGTCGAAATTCAACGTAAGCTATCTATTTCGCGCTCATACGCATGGTACCATCGTTACTCTTGCCACCACCTTAATAAATGCTTCTTGGCTCAGACTTGCAACAAATTTTCTTGGAACTTTTTTTTTTTTTTGAAAGTTTGGATCAAATTATTTGTTTGTCTGAACGCAACTGGATCGTACTGTGTCTGGATCTGTATTTAATGATAGTAAAAATTTATCTAAAAAATATTGTTGGTAGACCCGAAAAAAAAATAAAATCGAAAAAAAAAAATAAAATACTAAATTAATCAAAAAAAATATTTTAAACTTGCCAATTGGAAAATTATATTTTAACTATTTGAGAATTATAAACGAATTTTAATTTTAAACTTAGTGTTTAATCAGCTTTGTTTTAAATAAATCATAAATAAATAATAATTTTGTGTGGTCTGAAAAGTAAATCGCAGCACATTACATAGTCGGGATCATGATACTATTACTAAAGGTAGTAGCAAGCGGTCATTAAGACCCAAGTAAGGAAATGTTTGAATAAGAAAGAGATGGAACTTGTCTTTTTTACTCTGTTTCGTATGTAGTTTTGCAAGTGTAAAGAAGATAGAATATTTTTTTTGTTTTTCCTCTGATGTTGCACGTTTGGTGTTGGAACCTAAACTAAGAAAAAAAAATGTTCTTGCCACTGCCGTTAGTAATTGTATCATGGTCTGGATCATGGTGAAACTATAAAGGTGGTGTTAAGCGAAACAATGGTACCATGCGAACCGAGTGCAAAAAGCGAAAGCCTACTTTTATTTTAACTCCGCTTTTCAAGTGTGAAAGAGATAGAAAATTTATGTTTTTTTTCTGTTTTTTGTTTTTCTTTCATTACTATGAAATTCGATTGACGTTGGTACGTAACACATTGAGAGGGCAAGAGCGCTTAAAAGAACCTTGTATAATTACATCACTATCTGGACTATTACTAGTCAAAACAATATTTATACTCACACCTTACAAGACATGTCATCCCAGACAACTGTTACATTTCGAGTGCAGCACATTGAGGCCGCTCTGATGACTTTCCCGCTGGATTTTAAGGGAATAACAAAAATTTGTCATAGCGTTACCATATAAAAAAAAAATTCTATTGAGTTGATGAAAAAAAAGAAACTTGAATAAGAATTTAAGAAAAAAAGAGAGTATTAAATGTTCTGGGAATATGATACTATTTTATAGAATAATACACAAAATAAATGTTTCACAGAACTTTTTTGGCTTATTTATATCTTTACTAAATGAACGAAAAACTACTTTTCAAGTCTTTTGTCAGATAAAATGAATATCATTGAATCCAAAAAATAAAAAAGGAACAACTTTAAGGTAAATTCTTCTTTTATATAATTTTTATATGCAAGCATTTTTGTTTCCTGTGAAATTTTTAATTTCATGGCATTTAATTCCGGCCTCAACGCAAATAAGCATGCAGACAGACAGAGAAATGACCAAGAAGTATGCATGTGCAAGGATAACAAACGAAACGAAACAAGAATAAAAATGTATGAAATGAGCCTGAGTAACTGCAATAATATTCTTTTCGGCAAAGACTGAGTTTTGTTCGTACCTTCTTCTTTTTATTATATTATTTTTTTTTATTTTTTTTGTAATATATTCTTTCTTGCCAGTTGCAAACACACCTTGCATCCGTTATGGACTTTTCATTATTTTGTCGCACATTTCCGCTATTTAAATATATAAAAAAAAAAGAATTGAAAATGACGACAAAGGCAAAGAAAAGAAAAAAGAGATCAAAACAAGGAAAATGGCGACAAAGAAGCAGAAAATGCAACCAAGTGTTTTTTCCATTCTACACTATCGGCGAGTGTATGTGTGTGTGTTTATAGGATGTCGAGTTGTGAAATAAAAATTGCATTAAAATTGTCACACGGACATCCGTGTTGGTGTTGGTTGCTTGAATGGCGCTGCAAAACTTTGAATAGTTAAGCAGGAAGTGCACAAGAAAAACTTACAAAATGGCGTCATCGCGGCATAGTCGCATGGCCTGTGTAGTATCCATGTTGCAATTGCCTGCTTGCTTGCTTTCTTTCTTTTTATTTTGCTGCTCGTATTTTGTGCTCTTTGTCGTTAAATTAAATGCTTCCTTTATTCGTTTCGAAAAAAATTCTTTTTTCTTCTTATTTTTCTTTGCAGAATTTTATTGCCTTGGCAAATTTATTTATTAAAAATTCATTTGGCGTTATACTCAACGAGAACAACGACAACAAAGCAAAAAGTGTTGCCTTTTTTTTCTTTATGCGGAAGTTGAAAGTTTATTGAAGTCGTGTGCGGAATTAGTAAGTCACTATAATAAACTTTAGTCCGTCAGTACGTCAGTCAGTCCGTCCGTCCGTCCGTCTGTCCAACAACTTCATTAGCTAAAATCCCAATTGGCTTTGAGCTTTGTGCCTGCTGCCTGCCATTTGACAGCAGACATCATTAATCAATCAAACGACTTTGTCAAGGATAATATGTATGCTGTCGACGATGACGACAACTATAGCGACAAACAGGATTTAAAGACAACGGACAGGACATGTTAGACAATTAGCAGCAAGAGTAAAGTACATATTCATACCTATTTTTGGTAGTGTATATGTAGCTTAAAATAGGAACTAATAAACTAAAATACAAAAAGTGAAAGTCTTGTTACAAAACAAAAAAGCTGTTGCTACTGATTGATCTCGTGGGAAATTTTGCAGCACCAAAAGAGAAAAACTTTTTTTTTTTTTTTTACTTTCATTTTTCCGCACTCATTTTCTTTTGTTCAAAAGAAAAACTTGTGGCAAACAAAAAAGAAAAGAAAGTGACGAAAACCCACACGAAAATTAACTTAATGTCACTTACACTTTAGTGCTTTGGGTTAATTTGGTTAGATTATTGCTGATATCCTTGGAGAGTAACATTTGCGCTTTTTTTTTTTTTTTTTTTTTTATTCGTGTTGTATTTTTGCTTTGTTGCACATTTTTTTATTTATTTTCGTAATATTTGCGCTTTGTGACAAATTTAAAATTTTATTCGTTTGCTTCAAAAAGTTGAAGCATTAAAAAAGTTGAAATTAAAGCTGCAAAAGCTGAGCGTGTGAGGTTGCGTTTCAAAATGAAACGCTCGAAGAAAGACATTTTATTCAACAAATTTAGCATATTTTGCATCATATGTACAGACCTAAATTGCATTCCAGCACTACATAAGTCTAAATGTTACCACATGAATCGAATTAGCATATATATTGTCGCCTTAAAGAAGTCGAAATTAATTTCTTTCCAAGTGCCGTATGACTATATTAGTTACATCTCATTCCACCACGACATGTGAATTTCGATATAAATTGGACCCATACAGTTTATACATCGTATATGATAACTAGGCTCGACTAACAGAATAACTAGAGATCGACGCTGCAGAATCTTGTCGAATTTAATAGGTACGGATATTTTAAATTAGAGCTAGTAGCAATATTGATATTAAACTTCATATCGATATTTTTGCAATATCAAGTTTTGCAGTAATAATTACATTATGTAACACTCCAAACTAGCTGATAATTGTTGTGGTGGATGTCTTAGTCCTGCTCCAGTAAAACAAAACTGCACTGGGTCTCCAAATTTTTTGAAACTTTGGAAAATAATAGTTTTGAGAGGTGAGATATTTTCAGAAGTGAAAGGATTTTGAAAAATTTTTAAATTTCGTCAGCTACGCCATCTTGAAAATCACATTAGTGTTTTTTTTTTATCACACATAGACCAATTTGGACATTATTGATGTCTGTTTTGGAGGTTATTCAGTAGTCTTGTAGAATTTTTGCGTCTTTGGCGAAAGTTAAAAACTGACTGGGCATCAATCTGACCGTATAATCGGGATAAAACAACGTGGCTTTATATTGGGAATAGCTGAAAAGTGTTCGAGGGAATTTAGGTTATCATGCTCCTTTTTCTTAAAACCATTCTCATTCGTTATTCCTAGCATTTGTGCATGAGCAGCCGCTGGGCCATGACCTATTGGAATGCCTTTTAAACCATAACTTAATATATTAATCTTAATACTACTTTGTTTTTTGGCTATGTTACCTCAAGCAATGACGCTGAGGTTTCTAATTGCGAACCTTATTTAAAGTGGAAAGATAAATATATAGTTAGTGGATTCTATATCTTCTATACATAATATTTCAAGTTTGAGTATCTTTGAAAGTGATGTTTTTGAGACGATTTCGAATATTTTTAGTTCGCAAAGGTCTGATATTGATGGGCTGTCTGATTTTTTCTGAAGTTTTGCGTGAGTGTATTAAGCTTGCCTCTGTGTATTTTATTTCAAAGGTCTTTTTATTCTGGCATTTTTATTAACAGATGGAAAATAGCCACAAACTGTTTTAATAAGTTTGAGGTAAGAAAAATGACATATCTAATTTCAGACCGATTTGAAAGCTTTTGAAGAACAGTTTTCAAAAAAAATATAATTTCTAATTTAAAGTTATATTGTTCCTATTAGCATGGATTTATGACTGGCAGATCCACGGGAACTTATTTTAATACATCTTTTGAACGCAGATATCAGAAAGAGGCAATCTATATTAGTTGGATTTCATTCATCAATTTTGAATTGGCTTCATTCATAACTGTTAGATCGCGTTTATTACGATAAAGGCAATGGGTTGCCTTAAGGCACTATAAGTCACTATGAGTGCCTTAAGGCACTATAAGTCACTATAAGTGCCTTAAGGCACTATAAGTCACTATAAGTGCCTTAAGGCACTATAAGTCACTATAAGTGCCTTAAGGCACTATAAGTCACTATAAGTGCCTTAAGGCACTATAAGTCACTATAAGGCACTATAAGTGCTATAAGTGCCTATAAGGCACTATAAGTGCCTTTAAGGCACTATAAGTCACTATAAGTGCCTTAAGGCACTATAAGTCACTATAAGTGCCTTAAGGCACTATAAGTTACTATAAGTGCCTTAAGGCACTATAAGTTACTATAAGTGCCTTAAGGCACTATAAGTCACTATAAGTGCCTTAAGGCACTATAAGTTATAAGGCACTATAAGTCACTATAAGTGCCTTAAGGCACTATAAGTCACTATAAGTGCCTTAAGGCACTATAAGTCACTATAAGTGACTTAAGGCACTATAAGTCACTATAAGTGCCTTAAGGCACTATAAGTCACTATAAGTGCCTTAAGGCACTATAAGTCACTATAAGTGCCTTAAGGCACTATAAGTCACTATGAGTGCCTTAAGGCACTATAAGTCACTATGAGTGCCTTAAGGCACTATAAGTCACTATGAGTGCCTTAAGGCACTATAAGTCACTATGAGTGCCTTAAGGCACTATAAGTCACTATGAGTGCCTTAAGGCACTATAAGTCACTATAAGTGCCTTAAGGCACTATAAGTCACTATAAGTGCCTTAAGGCACTATAAGTCACTATAAGTGCCTTAAGGCACTATAAGTCACTATAAGTGCCTTAAGGCACTATAAGTCACTATAAGTGCCTTAAGGCACTATAAGTCACTATAAGTGCCTTAAGGCACTATAAGTCACTATAAGTGCCTTAAGGCACTATAAGTGCCTTAAGGCACTATAAGTCACTATAAGTGCCTTAAGGCACTATAAGTCACTATAAGTGCCTTAAGGCACTATAAGTCACTATAAGTGCCTTAAGGCACTATAAGTCACTATAAGTGCCTTAAGGCACTATAAGTCACTATAAGTGCCTTAAGGCACTATAAGTCACTATAAGTGCCTTAAGGCACTATAAGTCACTATAAGTGCCTTAAGGCACTATAAGTCACTATAAGTGCCTTAAGGCACTATAAGTCACTATAAGTGCCTTAAGGCACTATAAGTCACTATAAGTGCCTTAAGGCACTATAAGTCACTATAAGTGCCTTAAGGCACTATAAGTCACTATAAGTGCCTTAAGGCACTATAAGTCACTATAAGTGCCTTAAGGCACTATAAGTCACTATAAGTGCCTTAAGGCACTATAAGTCACTATAAGTGCCTTAAGGCACTATAAGTCACTATAAGTGCCTTAAGGCACTATAAGTCACTATAAGTGCCTTAAGGCACTATAAGTCACTATAAGTGCCTTAAGGCACTATAAGTCACTATAAGTGCCTTAAGGCACTATAAGTCACTATAAGTGCCTTAAGGCACTATAAGTCACTATAAGTGCCTTAAGGCACTATAAGTCACTATAAGTGCCTTAAGGCACTATAAGTCACTATAAGTGCCTTAAGGCACTATAAGTCACTATAAGTGCCTTAAGGCACTATAAGTCACTATAAGTGCCTTAAGGCACTATAAGTCACTATAAGTGCCTTAAGGCACTATATAAGTGCCTTAAGGCACTATAAGTCACTATAAGTGCCTTAAGGCACTATAAGTCACTATAAGTGCCTTAAGGCACTATAAGGCACTATAAGTCACTATAAGTGCCTTAAGGCACTATAAGTCACTATAAGTGCCTTAAGGCACTATAAGTCACTATAAGTGCCTTAAGGCACTATAAGTCACTATAAGTGCCTTAAGGCACTATAAGTCACTATAAGTGCCTTAAGGCACTATAAGTCACTATAAGTGCCTTAAGGCACTATAAGTCACTAAGGGCCTTAAGGCACTATAAGTCACTATAAGTGCCTTAAGGCACTATAAGTCATATAAGTGCCTTAAGGCACTATAAGTCACTATAAGTGCCTTAAGGCACTATAAGTCACTATAAGTGCCTTAAGGCACTATAAGTCACTATAAGTGCCTTAAGGCACTATAAGTCACTATAAGTGCCTTAAGGCACTACTATAAGTCACTATAAGTGCACTATAAGTCACTATAAGTGCCTTAAGGCACTATAAGTCACTATAAGTGCCTTAAGGCACTATAAGTCACTATAAGTGCCTTAAGGCACTATAAGTCACTATAAGTGCCTTAAGGCACTATAAGTCACTATAAGTGCCTTAAGGCACTATAAGTCACTATAAGTGCCTTAAGGCACTATAAGTCACTATAAGTGCCTTAAGGCACTATAAGTCACTATAAGTGCCTTAAGGCACTATAAGTCACTATAAGTGCCTTAAGGCACTATAAGTCACTATAAGTGCCTTAAGGCACTATAAGTCACTATAAGTGCCTTAAGGCACTATAAGTCACTATAAGTGCCTTAAGGCACTATAAGGGACTATAAGTGCCTTAAGGCACTATAAGTCACTATAAGTGCCTTAAGGCACTATAAGTCACTATAAGTGCCTTAAGGCACTATAAATAAGTGCCTTAAGGCACTATAAGTCACTATAAGTGCCTTAAGGCACTATAAGTGCCTTAACACAAGTACTATAAGCTATAAGGCACTATAAGTCACATAAGTGCCTTTAGGCACTATAAGGACTATAAGTGCCTTAAAGTGTCACTTAAAATGCCTAAGGCTCTATAAGAAGCAATGCGATTCAGGCAGAGCTATTGAAGCAGTCCGACTGCGATTCAAAAAGTGTAATTCATGTAGTGTGAATAAAGATGTGATTTGAACCATATTTCTTATAGCAAACATTTCTTTCACTCTCTTGTGTAGGGTGGATTTGTTTAAACTGAGCCTAGAATGAATTTGAACTGCAGCTACATTTTCTGTAGCCGCCAAACGTGCGACAGTTGACTGAGCGGACTGCGGTTTGCAGCCTACCGCACTTCCACTTGACAAACATGTTGTTTCCTGCGAAAGGCATTCAAACAATTATTTCCACTGTTCCTGTGATATTTTGTGGCAAAAGCGTTGGTATTGTTGCATTTGTGTAAAACTTGGCACTTTGCCCAACTAAAATTTTAAGGCATAAAATAGAAAATACCATGTGGCGCCTCGTCTCATTGACGTTTGTTGTTTTGTGTAGTGTAAAAGGCAGCGTACAGTTTAAAGTTTACTGCCAGCACTGAATTTGAATGAATTGTTAAAAAAAAAAAAAAAAAACGCCTGAGTCAACATTTTACTGTTTTACATAAGTTTAGGGTGATTTTTGAAAGCTTCGATAATGAAGACAGCGCACTTGAAAATAAATATATTATTGTGATGAGATACATGATACAAAATCTTAAACTTTTGTCTCGCTGCACGACTTGAGTGGCTTCTCTCGACTGTTCGCTTGTCTCTTATCACTGTCACGCCTTAGTGCGTCATCGCCTCATAATCAGTTGCATGCACTTTGTTGCATGTATTAATCTTGGCTGAAAAGTTTGTCAGCATTTGCGGAAATGACGCTGTTGGGCATGAATATAATAATTTCAAATTTCACCGAGCAGCACATTAAGATTTGCTATCCTTGTCTACGAAAAACAGCGCCAATAAATGCTTTTAACGAAAATCCCATTCGTTTGATTTGAGGTCCTTTTAGTGCAGCTGCCTTCGCCGTGCTGCCCCATACAATTTGTTAGAAGGAGTTCTTTTTATAATTCTTCTTCTTAATTTTTATTTTCTTAAAATTTAATTTCTCTAAAAAACAAACAGTTTTAATTTTGTTTTGAATTGCCCGCAGCGTTTTAAAAACTCTTTGTACCTACTCAAACTTTTAAAATATTTTCTAAATTGAATCATTTTTCTTTCTGTCAACAAACTAGTTCAAAGGATGCATTTGCAGTCAGACTTGTGGCATGAATTGTCTCTTGGAAAATCTTGCAGCTCTTTGACTTACTCGTAGAATGGTGGAAACGGAATTAAAAAAAAATAAAAATTATGGCAATGCGGAAATGAAGCCAAAAGTAGGTGCTTATATAGCTGTAATAGTGTTTTATGCATTTTGCATTTTTTTCTAAAACTTCTTCTAATGCCAAAACATTTTCACTGCGCATATTTGAATAAAATTTTATTTATTTTAACATTATCAGAATTTTCATTTGATGCACATGTTTTCCAGTCAAACTTGAGTTACTCTTTTCCTTTGTTTCTAGTTTTAATTTTTCTTATTAGTGTCAATGTGTGTTGTAGCGCTTATAATGTGTTCTACTTCGTTTAATGCACGTTTTATTTGCAGGCATTTCCTTTGCGTAAACTACTTAAAAAAAAAAAAAAAAGTGTTGCATACTTTGCGGCGCGCTGTTAAATTTTGCTTAGTTGTACACATGCCTACGTATTTTTTTATGAAACATGCAAGCAGACTTCTACATCGTCATCGATACATGCATCCTTTAATGTGCGCTTCGTCCTTAACGCACATGCATGCATTTGCTATTGTTCATTATTACCAAACCATAAAGGATACGCGTTCTTGTGCTTCAAAGTTAGAACTAACGTTTTAGCTTGAACTGCTCTGCCTGCGATAGTCTCAATTCAAAAATATATACATTGCCTTTCACTTCATAGTAGTGGCACTAATAATTATGAGCTCCATTCAAACATTTTCATTACTTCTGCTGCAGTCAGCGTTGCCAAAATGCTTTTAATTTTCTGTTGTTGCAATGATCTACGAGTTTAGTGGCTTTTCAGTTATTGTTGTTGTGGCTTGTTTACTGGCATTAATGTTTTTGGCTCAATTATTGCCATTAATGCATTTTTATGATTTATTTGCATTAGTAATTTGCTGCTAGATTTATATTGTATAGGCTGCCCTTTGACGTAATTTATTGTTTAATTTATTTTCAAATATATTACGAGAAAGTTTTAGAAAAATTTTAAATAAAATTTTATTTAAAAATAAGCCACAGTTGGAGGGAGTGTATTAAATCCATGTACAAATCTTCATATATGTATACATGTATACACTAAAGTATAGCCATGCCTGCTAACCCTTAAACAGAAAGCATTTATATAATGTATAACACAGTTCGTCTATTTACAAACACAGCTGAAAATTTGTATATTTACTCTTGCGTATATACTTGAATATATAAAAATAGAAGTATATATGTATACATCTTCCAGTGCCGGCATATCCAACCAAAGCACGTGCTTCTCTGCCTAAACGCTCACCGCGACTCACACACATTTACACAAAACGAATAACTTTGTTTTTTGTTTTGCTTTAAAATTTGCTTTGTGCTGCACATTCGTGTTTTGCGTCCTGCAGTGCTCACACACATACAAACATAAAAAATATTAGCGCTCGTTTTCTTGGCAAATGTTCAAGCATTTTCTATGAATTCGTTGCACTTTTGCTAATTTTGCCTCAACTTGATTCGTCTAGGCCTATGCTGAAATTTTTGCAATTTTCCACCTGCAAAAAATATTTGCCAATGTTTTTGTAATTTCGTTTTTGTTGCCATTCATAGTTAATAATTTTATCGTTGTGTGTGTGTCTGAGTGTAGAAATAGAGTCAACATTTTTGACGCATGCGTATGAGTAATATTTCTATGCATTTTCTCCATTTTTTGAATTGTTGCTTTATTGTTATCGACCATTTGTCTCATATGTTTACTCTTTCAATGTTTCATTTATATGTGTTCCATTTTCATTTCATTTCACTTTGTTTCATTTCATTTCATTTTGTATAAAACTTATCCTATTCTTTGCAATTCAGTTGTGTGGCAATAGCCGCTTTGTAAACATTTCTCGTAAATTACTTGATCTCTCGGTCGAAATCGTCCTGCTGTATTGTCATTATTGCCGTAAACGTTGTCTCGTATTTATAGTATTATTACGAACGCATTTTCCTTAGTGTTTATATTCTTAACTGAAATTATTTCAAAATATTTATGAATAATTTGAAATTCAGCAATGAAAATTAGGCGTGATTTTATAGTGTGCAGCACTTTATTGAGTGCATTTGTGTTTTAATTCAATTCAAATAAAATGCTTTACAGTGAAAAATTTTGTAAATATAAATTTGATTTAAAAAGTTCATAAAGTGCTATTTGTGTGCAAATAAAAATATTAAATTCAAAAAATAATTTAAAATTCTCTTACAGTGCATTTATATTAAAAAATATATTTTGGCTTACGTAAAGCATTTGTACTTTTATAAAAAATTTATGATCAGCAAATTAGTTCGAAGAAAAATTTGTTTTAAAACAAAATTATTTTAAATGAATAAAATATTGGCAGAGTTAAAATGATTTCAACATATTTTTGAATGCGATATGATATAAATTTGTAAAATAATTTTCAAAATTAAAATAAAATTAAAAAAAAGTATCAGATATTTAAAAAAAATAAACTAATAATTATTAACAACTTTTAAAAAAATTTAAAATAAAAAAAAAGTAAAAGAAAATACTTTTGAAATGAGCTAGAGTAGATTATTGGTCTGTTCCAGTAGACTATGAAAACATATAGAAAATTTGAAGTTAAGTTGTTAGTTCAAATGAGTTGTATAAAGCCTATCAGGGGTGATACTGAAATCTCAGAGTTTTTGTTAAAGTACTTAAAAATACTCAAAAATTTACACCATTACAACGATACTTCGAGTGTTTTCATAAATTTCATAGGGAAGCCAATTTTTTTTAAAATATTTTTTAATTTCTATACAAAAAATTCGAAGTTTGTAACCCGCCAAATTGAAAATGAATCCTTACAACTCTAGTGGAAGTGTTTTCGGTGTCACATCTGTATATATGTTCTTTCCTAAATTGCCAAAAATCGAAATCAATTAAAACATGACTGAAAATTAATTACTTTTCTTCCTAAATATTCATAAAAAACACGCAGCGGTTTTAACGAAGCGAAACAAGTAAAAACTGGCCAGGAATAGCACCGGTTCTAAGGCAATGCATGCGACGAGCCTAGCTACTAATTAGAGGGATTCAAATCTATGGCCAACAAAGCTTTGATTGTGCTGCGTAGAACCCAGCAAAGGATTATAATTGGGCTCCCTAACGGGCCACTGTATTTTATCGAAGCAGCTGCATATATGTATGTAGCTAAGCTCTCTCGGAGTGCAGATACTATGGACAAAAATTGCAATGGCTAAAACATACAAACACATTTTATAGATCTACCACGCCTATTATATGTAGTTGCACATGTTTAATACGCTAGCTATACATTACAGCTCAAAAAATATTAAAAAAATACAAGCAAAATCGATCGATACAATATGAATTTTTAATAACAATGGAATGCATTTATTTTTTTTTTTTTATTTTTGGCCACACAACCGGATATACAGCAAACACTTTGCAATGGCTGAAAAATCTGAATATTCGAACAATATAAAAATAATTGATGTATTTTAAAAATATTTTTAATACACTTGAAACCGATTGTTTTGTATATCAAAAAGCAGAAGTTTGGTTGCTCTAATGCTGGCTTTAAAAAATCGAATAAAAAAAAGGATATAAAGGATTTTCAATAAAAACCAACGTGCTAAATGTCAAAGTTTAAATATTAAACACAAGGAACAATAACAACACAATAAAAACCAAGATTGACACATAATACAAAGCATAACTTTCATGACTAAAACGTCAAAAAAAAAAAAAAAAAGAAATGATTAGATGCAAGAAAAAAAGTTGACAGTACAAACAGCTGCTTCAATGACTTTGTTAAAGTTTTCTTACTGCACACTTTTGCAGTTGTTTTTAGTCCTGACTGCGCTATTAAATCCATGCTTTAAGTTGCAAGCAATTTTTTTTCTATTTTTATTTGGTTTTGCCTGTCAGGCTCGCTTTGTGACAGTTTCTTTACTTTATATTTTTTCTCTTCCTTTTTGCGCTTTTGTTGCCACCTACGTGACATGCTTCTAGGCCAAATGATGCGCTACACTCTCGACTTGAGTTCATTCACATTTGTGGTTTTGAAATTTTTATTTTATTTTATTCTATTAAAATTAGTTTCTTTACTTTTTGCTGTGCTTCCAGGCAGAATATGAAGCATAATAAATGCAATACACACTTTCTAAACTAAAAAAGAATGCAGCATACAGAAAGATACGCTTTTTATTTATTTATTCACTTTTCTATTTATGTGCATAAAAAATAAATAAACAATTTTTCAAGCAGTCGACAGACATTTGAACTTTGAAATAAAATTTTCAAAGGACACTCTTTGCTGTCTGCATTTGTTTGTGTTTGTGTTGCATAAAGTTCTCTCAACTCTAAAAGTCTAAGGTCAATAATAAAATAATATAAAATAAAATAGTTATAATGCTGTCTCACTTCATTGCATTCAAAGAAAAGTGGAAAGTTTACAAAAAAAAGGACATAAAGGATATATATATATATTTTCTGTGTGCATCGCATAAGTTCATTAACTCTTTTACTTTTGTGCATCTTTTGCTTATTTTATGACTGTTTTTACTTTGCTCATTTCATCTATTTACATTTTTATATCTAATGTCGACATAACACGCCCCCCACTCAATATTGATTTTTGTGTTGAATGTGTGTGAAAAATTTTTTGAGTATATAAATTGCTAATGTATATAAACACAAATTCTATGTACAATTAAAGCAAACTTAAAAAAATTTTAAACGAAGAAAGAAGAAAATTTAAATTTTTTTCGGTTCTATAGAATTTTTTATTTATTTTTTATTTTTGGAAAATATTCTCATTTTGTTTATTTATAATAAAAAAAAAAATAAAAACTTATTTTATATTTTTTTTTTTTTTCCTTTTTTGTACTTGTATTTATGTAAATAAAATGAAAAGCGCAAAAGGCTTAAAAATATAAAAAAAATAGAAAAAGCAAAAAGAAAAATAAGAAAAAGCGAAAAGTAGCACAAAAACTGAACAATAACAGCAAATTACAAGGATGCTGCATACATTTACATATTTATAAAATAAAATATACAAAATTTTCATATATGCATATACTGCAAGGATATAACTACATAGCACATACATAGAAGGATATAAACTCTTACGCCTGCACATGTCACTTGCTGTTTTTGTTTGTTGTGCATTGCCCGCGTTTCTAGAATTTGCTTTATTTTTTTCCGACTTTTTCTTTACATTTTTTTACATTTATTTTTTTTCGACTGCAGCGCATTACTTATGCTCTTAGTTGTGCTTGTTTACACTCGCCTTTAAATTATATATGCAAAAGTTGCACTTTTAGTTTGCATAAAATGATAAGAAAAACAAAAAAAAAATAATAACTAAGAAAAATAACAAAATACAAAAATAAAAACTGAATCTCTAAAATTTTAACTTAAACTTTAAACATGACATAAGTCTTATGATGATGCAATTAGACAGGGTGCTGTATTCGTTTTCTGTCTCTTTCTATTTGGCTCTCTTTTGTCTGTTTATGTTGTCAGTTTGCATGTTTTGACGCTCTCAGCGTTCTTTCAGCTGAGTTGACAATTTAAACAGACAGAGTGTTGGAGTACACCACTGTGTCTAGCTGCATTATGTGCCATAGAAGAGTTAGTGATTTTTCACAGTGATTTATAAATTGCAATGTTACACAGCGATTGAAAGTAGTGATATGCGATTTTGTTGCTCCTCAGTTAACATGTAGAGTTATCGGCGATTTTGTGAATCTTTCTTTGCGAACATTGAAACTGTTCATTTAACAGTGATTTGTGCTTTTATCAATGTGCAATTCACTGAATGCGCGTTCGATGTAAAAGGTGATATTTTTTCTTAAAAAAAGTATAAAATACAAGTGTGACTAACTTAAATAGTGAACCTTTTCAGTAATCGCTGATTGTTTTTGCGAACAGTGATTTTATCACTGTTTGCAATCACTGTGATTTTCATATCACAGCCTTTAATCAAACTGTGACTCAAAAAATCACTCCATTTTCCAACACTACGTCTTAAAATTTTTGTTTTTTTTTTGTTGTTGCATGTTTTCACCTTATTTACTGAAAAAGTGAACGACACAGTTACTAAATGTTACTTATATATTTATTCGAGTATATAGTTCCCACATTTTACAGTTGTATTAGTCTGTATATAAGTTCACCGGCTTCATGCTGCTGTTCTCCAAAATAAGGAATTTACAACAACAACGTTGATGTTGTATTTTTTTTTTTTTTTTTTGCTGACGATGACTAGTAAAGCTGCTGCTTGCCATGAACAGCATCCTTTTTTTTTTTTTTTAAATTTTTCTGTTTTTATTTTCTTATAAATAAATTTAGGTGAAAATTTATACATAAATAATGAGTCTCAAGCGCTGTTTATGTTGCATAAAAGCATATAAATGACTTTAAAAATATAAAAAAAGGTACAAAAATGAGTTATAACAAAACTTCATGACTCTGCTATATAAAGCACGGCAGCAGCAGCTGTCGTCTTAGTTATATACTTTTTTGCTTGTACACAAAAAGTCATGACCTGCAAACTTTGGCTGAACTAGAATGCTAAGGAAAAATATTTTAACAGCTGAGTTTTTGTTTATATACTTTATTATGTAATGCAGACTTGCTCTCAACTTTTATTTATATATTAAAGCATATTTTTTTATAAAGGATCAACATTTGTCTTAAGTTTTTTTTACCTTTTCGCTTTCGGCTTAAATTTTCCCAAATTTTTTTTCCTTTTTATAAAAATCTAAAAACCATATTTTCTCCACACAAACTGTGGTTGCCATCTTTCATTTTTTCTTAAACGCAGCCTCTTTCTTTTTTTTTCGTGTTTAAAGCTCATAATTATCGCACGTTGCACACATGGCGTATACGGTGTTTTTCATTTTTAGTTAGATTTTCTCTTTTTTTTTTTTTTTTTTTTTATTTTAGCCATCGTATTTTTTGCTGTGGTTAATTATTATTTTGCTGCCTACGTAAAATGCTTTACTCTCGTTAGTTATAGTAAATTGTTTTAAATTATTATTTTTGCACATGACATGCACAAGTTGAAAGTTCATTGAAAATAATATGTTGCATGGTAATTTTTAAAAAGTCCTTAAAATTCCTTAACAAAAAAAAATCGATTGCTACATTTTAATAAGCTAAAAGTGTGCTAAATAATCTAAGCAGTTCATCAGCTTCTGCCTCCTCAACTTTCTACACATTTGATTAACTGCAATTTATGTTATTTTCCAAATAGATACAATATCTTAGAGATACAATATCTTATTGCTACAAATGTAATTACTCACACTGAATGAATATAATTTTATTTCTTAGTAGACAAGCACGTGCTGTGAATTTTAATATAATTTATACGTTGACGTTTGTGGGTTGCAGTTAAGTCTGTAGGTCACCAATTGGCTTTAGGCTATTTTAAATAAAATTATTCATAGCATACTTTTGACCGACATATTTATATGAAAAAGCTATTACCAATATTTTGCTTGAGGCAAAATTACAACATAATTTTTTTATAAATATTATTAAGCTACTTAAATTCTTTACGTCTTTGACATTGACAACATTGCTGCTGTTTGCAATTTTTATCCTTTTCACTCTTTTATTTTTCCTTTTTTGTTTTTGTTATGTGCTCACTTACCTAAAATTTGTTCAATATGCTGGCTTGATTAGAGTAAACTGCGGCTTAAGTTTTTTTTTTTGTATGATCTTTGACTACTTTTGCAGTTGTTGTTAGCATTTATCTCTTCCAATTTGTGGAGGGAATGTGTCCTTTTTAGCTTTTTTGTTGTGGGGAAAAGTACAAACAAAAATTTTGCGTTTCTAGTTATTCACTTTATGTATCCGACAGATACTTTCCCATTGGTCTACATATTCTGTCCATGCATATTAGTATTTTTTATTTTCATTCTATTCTTTTATTTTAAGTGAAATTGTCAGACAGTCCGTCTGTCAGTCTGTTTGCCAGAGTGTAAAGTAATTATCAGCAATATATTTCTGAGCAACATTGAACGTAGACATGATCTATTATATCTGTAAAAGAAGTTTCGAAAATATTTCCCATTGAACACTGTTTCCGATATAGTTGTGCCCCAATGAAAATGAGTTTCTTGGCAACAATTCAACACTTAATTGATTTTGAACAATGGAAAAGCGAAAGAGTATGCTGCTTTAGTTCAATTTCTATTTCTATTTCGCTGTTCAATGTATTTCCTTGTCTGTCAGAAAGTCAACTACTCTCAGTGTAAGCCCAAATTTTCAGCTATCTTTGGCAATTTATCTAGCCATGAATTTTTTTTTCCTCCATTTCCGTTGTTAAATTTGAACAGTGAGAGTAGGCGATAGCCCAAAAAAATTTTTTTTATATATAAGTGTGCTGTTTGCCAGCTAGTCTATAGCAATTAATGTTGAAAATATTTTCAGAGCGAGAACAAATTCAATTTGATGTGCCTACAGAATAATAGAAACAAATTTTAGTATATGCGCTGGCATTGCTGTCAGGCAGCCAGCCAATACTAGACAAGCAGAAAGCCGCTTGGCAGCTACAATTTTATGCAAAATTATACAATAAAATTGTACACTATCATAATTTTTCCGCATTTTGCACACCACAACTATAACTATCTTCAATAGCGTCCAATATTGTCTGCCAATTTTCGGCAACTCATCTGATTTCTGCTTTAATTGCTGCCTTGTCGACATAATCAATAGTTGTGACTTCCTTTAATGGGTTTCCGGTGATTCAGCACATCCTATTTGATTATTTTATTTGTTGCTTTGTTGGCTTTTTCTACATCCTTTGCTCGGTTTCTGTTTATTTTATCTGGTATTTTTGTTATGCTTCTTTTTTTTAAGTTTTGTTTGCAAAGTGGTGTGAAGTAAGCCACTTAAAAAGTTGAAATTAAAAAGCTGTAGCCAAAAAACTAAAAGAAATATATTTTGATCTTTTGATTACGTCTTTTATTTTATATTTATTTTTTATAAATTATTTTTCGAAATAGCAACGGTTTTAAGTGGCTTAATTCACCCCGCATTTAGATATACATATTTGATATATTCATATTTATGACTAAGAGTGTGAAAAATGATCAATGATTTGGGGAATTTAAAAAAAAAAAAGTATCGATTAAATCGGAAAGCATAGATTTTTGAAAAAATCGATTTAAATAATTAGTTTTGAAAAGTTGAGCCAATTAAAAATATCATGTTTTGATTATCGACCGATTCACTTAAATAAAAGGAATATCGTACAGAAAACCATTTTTTTTTCTAGTTACTTTGCAGCTGTCCGATGAATCCGAATCCGGGGTCCGTTTTCAAAAGTTACCTCAAAAAACATGTTTTTTAGTATATTTTGAACATGTTTTTTGAGGTTAGAAAAAAAATGAGAGCTAACTTTTGAAAACGGACCCCGGATTCGGATTCAGCGACCCAAAATACATAAGGATTGACTAGTCTGGTCTTTCGCACTTCAAATTTTTTTTTTTGTGTGCCGGTGTAATCGATTATAATCGATATTTTGTATAATCGCTATTTGTGATTGTTGAGTAATAATCAGTAATTCATATTACGAAGCTTCAATTATTTGTCAGTCTGTTTTTTAGTGTATTTCGTGCGACTGCTCTTTGTACAAATGTCCTTTGTACGTCTGTCCTCTGTTTAATAATTTTATAAAAGTCGTTAATCAATTTAAATTGCCTACTTAATTTGTTTTTTTTTTTATCAGTAATAAAATTATACAAATATTTTTTTTAATTAAAGTTTGTGCTCGTTATTATTTTAATATTAAATTACATAAAAATTACAACGCAAAAAGTTTAAGTCATAAGCTTTACTTGAACTCAGCACTACTTTTGGCCTTACATATAAAATTCATATTTAACACTTGCGTTCACATGTTGCACAACTTAATGCATTTTAATTAAGCAAACCGAACCAAAGTCCAGTCGCATAGAGTAACCACAACGGAGCTAACACCAAGGTTTGCAAGGTATGCTCAATAACAAAGTAAGAGAAAATGGCAACAGAAACAGTGGCCATCATAGAGGAGGGTTAAGAGTTGTTTTAAAATCTGAAAAATTTTCGATGAGCAGCAGCTGTAGTATATCAAACTATATATACATACCTTCATACATATATATTCCCAATAGATAAACTTTTCATGGCATGTAACGCTTTTCAAATTCATAACGAAATTCAATTTAAATGCATAATTTAATTATTTTTAATGTTTATAGTATTACGAATTTCAAATGGATTTGGTAACGCTTTTAAAGAAAGCTGAGAGGCAGAAGAATGAGACTAAATGGTATAAATATTTTTTATAGATAACATGAACAAGATATAGTCATGACTGTCTGTCTTTGGAGATTTTAATTAAATTTTTATGTGTATTGAAGAAAATGCAGAAATCTTTTTTTAATATATATTTTTTTTAATTTGAAGAGTATTAAAGCTTTGGTTTCTTGTTTTGGTAATCAATTTTGTACCTTACAAGGTGTGCACAGTTCGCGTACTAAACTAAAAGCACAGCAACCTTTGTCCCCAGACAGCTTATGCCACGTGGCGTATGCGTAATATTGCAACGAGTTGAATTGCTGTCGTTAAATCTGTTTTTTATTAATATTCATGAGAATTATTCGAAAGTTTTCGTGTGAAATAAAATAAATTTAAGCGCTTTGGAAAAAAAATTATATAAAATACGAAATTCGCTATAAATTTGTTTTGTTTTTTATACAGTTTGAAATTTTATTGAGTTCAAATTTTTTTTAAAAAATACAGTTTTTATTGGTAATGCATGCCGTGGCTCTGAGTGTTGCCCATGTTGCAATTATATTTCAACAGTATTCCGTCACTATCTCTTTCTAATTTGCTAATAGATTTTGTTGAGTATGTATATTGTGGTGAATTTATATAATTTTAATTTATAAATGTCGATTTTTCTGCTTCTTGATTAATTGAAAAACAAATTAATACTTTTTTAAAGCACCAAATGCAACCGAAGCAAAAGTACAAAAAAATTTGATCTTCTCTTTTCATCTCTTTCACCAATTTTTTCTTATTTACTGTTCTCTCTGTCGTGGTGAAATTATATATAATTCACCATACGTTAAGTTGTCAAATTTATGTAAGCAAAGATAGGAGAAGTAATTGAGTCCTCGAGTGAAAATTGAACCTCGAGAATTGTTAGAGCATTTAGCACTTTTCGCTTTTAGCAAAAGTTAAATTAGAAGTGGGCGTGTTAGATAACAAAAAAAAAAAAAAAAAAATAGCTGAAACAATGAATCAACTTTAGAGGCAGATAACATTAAATTTTTTACACGAAACAAAGCAATCAATCAATCAAAAAAAGTAAAAAAAAAAGATACAAAAAAGACAAACAAAAGATACAAAAAAAAAAAAAAAACTGATGTATGAGTTCAAATATTTTCGCATTTCGCTGAGAACCAAGGACATTTTTTTCTTTCTTTGTCTTTCATATTTGTTACACATATAAAATTGAACTAAACTGATGCCAGTTGCAGGCAGCAGCTAAATAAAACTATTTTTTTTTTTTCGTTTAAACGGCAAAACTGGCACAAAGTGTACACAAAAAATTTGGCATTGCTCCAAGCAATTCGAAATGAAGGCGTTCGCTAGAAAAAATCGAGTTTATCTAAATTCTTTAATGTTTGCGTATTAATTTTTACTAGTTTTTGTAGTTCAAATGCCCAATGCTGCTGTCCCAACAAATTAAATTTTCAACCATTCGAATTGTGTCTGCCTCCTTTAATTGTGGGTCACTAATATTTAAAAGGTGTCCTTAGTTCAAAACCATAAAATTAGGAAATTTTCCAAATGGCTTAATGCTTCATAAACAATGAAAACATTAAATATTATTTATTAAATTGATGAGCTGTTACAAACACTTCTGCTTATTCAATATATTTCATTTTTAATATGAAAAGTGTAGCGTATTAAAAAGTAATATAATATCACTTTCATAAATGTACTATTTGCCTTTGCATGCTGGGAAAATTTTTTTTTAGTTGCGAAATAAATTTAATTACGAAGCACAAGAGCGGTTAATAATATACACACAAACACACACACATACATACAGCGCATTAAAAACGAAGGTATGCAACTAAAAGCGTGTTGTTTTTGTAGCAACAAGGATGTATGTAAATATTTATACATATAAGCTTTGCATACTTTCAGGCTGTATTGCAGTTGGCCATTGTTTTTGTTGTTGTTACTGTTTGTATTTTATGAATGCAACTACTTAGACTTAAGTTTCAAGTACATTCAGGGACATACATACATTCTACTGAGTCGCTGTATAAATAATTTTTATTTATTTTCATATGCAGCAAAAAAAAAAAAAGAGAAAAAAAAAAACGCCCACTTAGCCCACTCATGCATTTACTTAAGTTCATTTAGTTTTGGTCGCTGCGCATATGAGTGCACTTGAAGTTGAGCAATGGCAAAGTCATACAACGCAGAACCGACGACGCTGATGATGATGATGACGCCAAAAAGTAGGCTATGAAAAATTATCGTAGACATTATTTGTAGGCAGAGTAACAACGCCTTGAAGTAATTATGAAATTCGCGCACGTTTGCATCAGGTTGACTTAGGACTAAGGACTAAGGGCTGAGCTGAGTTGAGCGCACAAGTAATTAAAAATTTTTTTGTGGGTGACTACCATTTTCGTCACAGTCGTTGACTCAACATACTCAAAGTTATTGCAGTAGTTTTTGTGAATATTTTTTTTTTATATTTATGTATGTGCATGTAGCCGCGCGGAAAATTACTCTATATATGTATGCAATAATACTTTGTTTACTGCCAACACATACTATACGCTTCTCTCTCGTGTCTAAAGTCACTCGATTATATTTGTTTATATGCATAAATTTTAATAAAACTCTTTCATTTGTTATATAAATAGTCATGATTTTAATTAGAAAGCTTGCAGCTTATGCATTTAGTACTTATTTTTTAGTTGTAGAAATTGAGTAAAAGAAAAAAAAAATAAATTTAAAAATAAAATTATGAAAGTCAAAGAGAAGGTGTGTTGGCTTTAAATGAGCTGTTGAGCCCTGAGGCTTTACAGCCTTCTCAACCCTATCGATTTTAGAAGTTTTATTTAAGATTCTATTGCTGCTAACTATGAGGTTCTCTGCACTTCGGGTGACTTACTCAATGTGAGCTCCGAAATTTTTGAAAATAATAAAAACAATTACTTCTTTTACTTTTATTGGATGTCTTTTTGTTGCGTAATTTATGTCATACGTAAAATACATAAAATTAAGTGTAAATTAATAGCAAGTTTCACTAAATTTATGTCATGCGCTTAAATAAACGTTAGTGAAGTAATATAAAAAAAATAATAATAATAAAAAAATACGAATTCACCTCACAGCTGCTACAAATAACATCCTTGTTGAAGTGGCACATGTTTCACCTTTTACCCAACATAGCGCATTAAATTCAATTGAATATTTCATAAGTTGCAAACACAGAAAAAAAAGAAACAAGACAAAACCTCCAAAATAAAAATATTCGGCACTTCCGTTGCCAGCAATTGTAGCATACTTTTAGGTACAATCTAGAAGCATGCTAGAAAATGTTGCAATTTCGTAAGGGCAAATGAAGTTTAACTGGCAAAGGTTACATGGAATGAAAAACGATTGAATGTGTGTAGAAAATGTTTGTAGCTGTTTGCGCTTTATACAATGTCTATCATTTTGTCTGTCTGTCTGCCTAGGTTTGTCTATTTCAGTTGTTATTACACTTGTTGTATTCTTGCTTTTACTGGTTGCAATGATTACGCTGATAATGGTTTGCCAAGTTTGCTTTATTGCATGCAAAAACTACATGGAAAACGAGTAGCTAAAAAATATAACAAAAGGAAAACAAAAAGGATTTTTTTAATTTTCTTAACTTTTTAACACTTATCTTGGCAAAAACCAAAAAAAAAACAAGAAAAAAAGTTAACTTCGGTTGGACCGAAGCTCATATACCTGTTACACAACATTTGACATGGATAGACCTTCGTGTGCAGCATTTGTATTAAATTTTATTTCAAAATACTAAACAAAATAAATATATTCTTAAAAATTTAGGAACTTTAGACCAATTTTAAACTGAAGATTTGGCTTAATATACGAAGCATTTGTACCATATTTGAAGCCATTTGCTTTATAAATAAATTTTTTTCTTATAAGAACTTGACAAAATGTTATTCTTTTCTATAGGAGCCATATCTAAAAGTGGGCGTGGCACATTGATTTTAACAAAGAAACTACACAGGACCTAGAAAAGCTAAAGTTTAAAATTTCAGCCCAATATCTTTAAAACTGAGCGAATAAACCGCGCAGCAACACACAGACAGACGGACAGACGGACAGACGGACGGACGGACAGACGGACAGACGGAGGCGGCATGGCTAAAATCGATTCGTCTCGTCGAGGTGATCAAGAATATATATACTTTATAGGGTCACGATGCACTCCTTTAATGCGTTACAAACTTTCCGACAAACTGAATATACCTGTTTACACTAGTGTAACAGGTATAAAAATATTTAAATGTTGCATATCTTCAGGCTAAATGCTACTTTATTCAATGAACTTTTAGTGTGAATTTATTTGTGAGAAAAAATTTGGCTTTGTAAAATTTGTTACTTTATTATTTTATGCTAGAGAAAAATGCAAATTTCAAACTAATAATTTTGTGCAAAAATTTCGCGCATAAAATGTACAAAGGCAATGTAATATTTTTATGCATGCACTGAATTTCAATGACTTTGACAGAAAACTACAGCAGCAGTAACAGTTTGAAGTGTTCTAAACAAACTTTATTGACTTTGAGGTCTTTTAAGTTATTTTAGCTGCTCTAAGGGACGGCAAGGGAGTAGCAACTGCAGGAGTAGGAACTGTGAGTAATTGACGCAAACTTTTAATAAAATAATTCTGTATTTCAGTCTACCACTCACCTCCTCTTTCTTTACTTTTCAATGTGTGTGTGTATGTATTCTTTGGTTTTTATGTCTTTGATATTTCAATTTTTCAGTGCACTCAAAACTCAAAACTTATGCTAATTAAATTCTTCAAGAGTGAAAACTGTTTTTTTTTTATTTTTTATTTGAAATTATTTTTTTTTTACCTAATTTTTTTGCTATAAGGTAAAAAGCTGTGGTTGCTGTTATATAAATTTTCCAAAACTTTTCATTGAGTTGCTTGTTTGATGGTTGTTGCATAACTTTTATTTTGAGTTTTCTTTCATTAATTAAATTCAAGGCGTCATTGGCTTAGTTTTGCGGTCAGAGTTGTGATTCATTAGCGTTTGACATTTAATATGTTGAATTGTTGCCGCAGCATAAAATTTATTAAAATATTTTGCAGCAATCTAAAAACTTTTAAAGCAAACAAAATTTTTGTGGAAGGCCGCAATGAGTTTTTAGTATTGTGAAAAGTAATTTAAATGAAAAATGATATTGAGAAGCGACAAATATCAATTTTGTGGTAAAAGTGAAAATGTACCACATTGCGTATACGTAATGTTGCCGCTTTTAAATGCTGAGCGCTACTAATTGCTGTGTTTATGTTTAAAGCAAACGTGTAGCATTTTTTAACACTTTTCGGAATAAAAAAAAAATTTTGCTGTCACAAATGCTTGGAAAAATGCTACCACTCACGCAGTAATCAACACCAGCAGCAGCATTTTAGCTGCTACACACTACTCCGGCGTCAGCAAATTGTCGTCTATTAAGTCACAAACATGTAAAGAGTTTTCAACAAATTTTGCATGGTTCATGTTTTGCCAAATTGTTGCCATTTTTTTTATTTTTTTTGCACAGTTCCAAAAAACCCATTCCAAATACTAAAAAAAAAACGAACACATTAGCACATAAAAAAAAAAAAAAAAAAAATTATAGAATATTCTTTAAAAGTCATTAGCAGTTTTACTCGCTGTCATTTGCACATTAAAAATTTAAGCTTTGAAGTGGCGAAAAAGCAAAGCATAAAGAGCGCCGGCGTCAAGTTAATGTTTAAAATACGAAAAACAATTAATTCATGAATGCTTTTTGAAAATAGTTTTTTTATTACAACATATTTAATATTATTTATTTATTTATTTTATTTTTTTTTTTTTTTGGCTTGGAATAATGAATAATATTTTTTTTTAATATTTTTATAATATTAAAAAAATATATTTTTTTTCATAATAGTTTCTGAGCAGCAAAACAGTTAAATCAAAAATCACATTGCCACCATGAAAGTTTATGGCAGATTTCTCATTCTTACTCGGCTATGCTCTTTGGAGTAAAGGACACTGTTGAAAATTAATTACTGAAAGAATTGATATCGTTTTTTGATAGATTTGACTAATGATCGACAGCGAGTGACGCTTTTGGGCCTATATACCCGTTTCTCCGCATAAACAAATAAACAATGCAATGTGTTTGTTGTTTTAAAGATCACCCCTTCGCCAGCAATGTGTTTGTTGTAATGATCCGAGCTTGTACATTGTAATTACTCTTGCTTATATTGATGTTTGCTATGGCTGTAATGTGTTTGTTGGGATTTTTGTAATTTAATATTAAAAATAAAACGATCAACAAAAAAAAGTGTGATATCATATGTTTTAAATATTGTTTTTGATGACTAGGCTCTTTTAATAGATTTCTGTGCAGACCAATGCTCTTTGTTAACTGTTTATTCATCAGTATGTCCGCCCGTCTATATATAAATCATTCCTCATCTGCTTCATTGGTTGCTCTACATATAGTCCCATGAAGAATAAAGAAGTTATTATAGCTATTTGTTTTGCTCTTAGCGAAATTACATTGTATGTCCCATAAATACTTCTCGAAGTGTTGAATTATTTTTAACATTTTATTTTACTCTAAACCTATTTGGCTTACAAAAAAATATATTCAGTATAAAACATCTAGTATCAAATTATAGGCAATTGCCACAAAATGCTAAACATGCCTGTCGTACAACACGCCAACAACAATGTCAATCAAAATCAAGACATGCAAACTTCTTAGTAGGTTCACAAGTACTTCACATTCGCCACGTTACACACAAGTTGAAGTAGGTTGTACTCGATAGTTGTTGAACCGTAGACAACTACTACATTTGCATAGAATTTAATATGCTTATTAAGCATTTTGAAATTGACTTAACTTTCTTAATTAATTACCAATATTTAATTATTATTATTTTATTTGCAGGCTGTGTACTCTTGACCTATTTTATTCCGAAAGGCACAACGACAGCAGCAAATTCGCCAACAACAGCGGCACCGGGCACGACGCTGCTTAGCGATAAGCAGGCGTTAACTGGGGTAAGTAAATTTAAATTTAAATATTTTATAAATATTTTAATTTAATTATGTTTAATTAGATAATAATGTAGATGCACAAAAATAGGAATATATTTTCTTTTATCATTAATTTTCATTTCATATTATTTATCGATATAATTAATTTTTAATTAAATTGCCTTCACTTTATGAAATACATATGCCATTTAACACCTGTATGCATTAGTTTAATAAGTGTTTAATTATTTTTAATTTTATGCATTAATTTTCATTTGTAATCGTTTGAAAAACAGTCAAATGCTTAGCATAAAATGTTTTATTGCTAATCGTCTGCAATTATTATCTGTAAACATTTTTGTATAAAATTTATTGCTATTTTCACAGACGATTATATTTATTTATTCGTTTAGTACACTCACAATTCATTGTGTTGTGCGTGTTTTGAATTTATGTGTATTTTGTGTTTAATAATTTATGTATGTGTTTTAATCTGGAATTAGGAAAGGATTTAGTGTAGGCCTTAAATTAATAGCATTTATAATAATGTAAATATAATTTCTTATGTTAGTAGCTCAAAATTTGATAACGGCATATGTAGTAGTTAGTCCATAGAAGTCTACTTGAACGCTACACAAACGTTTCAACGCCAATATAAGCAGTCAATAAACACAAAAGCTAACTAAATCCTTTACCAGCAGTTTAGTTTAGCTTTTAGTAAATTATACGACGATGTTAAGAATATTTAAAAAAAAAATATCTATAAAGAGTGTCTCAGATGAATAACTCAGATATTAGTATTTTATATAACTTTTTATTTATTTTTTATTTATTTTTTATTGGTAGACCACAACTTATCAGCATATAACTTCCGTTTCCCCTTCAACATACTTTTGCATAAAACTTTTTTTTTTTTTTTTTTTTTTCTTTCTTTTTTGTCAGATACAAATGAAATGCTGTCCGCAAAGGAAACAGTTTAGCATAAAAATGAAAAGTCAGAAAGGCGGGCAGCAGATTCGTGGCACTGACAAACTAGACCGCATGTCAAGGCAATAGAAGAAAAAAAAAAAAAGAGAGCCAAAACATTTTCTTCTTTTATTTCGATTCGCTTAGAGTTTATCTTGATCTTTTCGGTTGTGTGTTTTAAATTTGCTATGCAGAGATTGTAATTTCTTTGTTTTGACAGAATTTACTGTTTGTTGCCAAGTCATATGAGGCGCTGTATTCAAATTTTATTTAAAGTACTCACAACTAGCATGGCTTTGTGGGTGGATACATATTTTTTTTCTAAAAAGCTACGCAGAAAAAACTTTTGCATGTCAAGTGAATTTTCTTGCTAAGCTAAAACGGCGTCAGCGTCGACTGCGACTGCTGTCTACAACGGAAAATACAAAATTCGTGAAGGAAATCATAACGGAAATTTTTCAAAAATAAAACAAAAAAATGGCGTCATTGAAACTATAGCAGCAGCATAGCATAGTAGGCGGTATACACTCTTTCAAGTGGGCGTCTTAGTTGCAGGAAACAGAATTTGGTTTCGAGTTCCATTTAAGAAATTCAAAAAAAAAATTATTTTTTTTAAATAAAATTGGTATATATTTATTTACGCATTCAACTTTAAGGTAATAAAAACGTGAAACATGCTGATTAATGACACACAAAGTGGCTGCTTTTCCTTAAAACTTTTTTCGCCGAACAAAGCAAAATTTTATTTTAACTGCTACAGCTTCTATACTGACCACTACACTGAGCAAAACGGAAATGAAAAGCATAAAACTTGTAGTCACTGTCGCGAGTGTACAGTCAATAGTGGACAATGATACTAAAATATATTTATATATAAAGTAAAAAAGGATATAAAAATGTGCAAAATAAAAGCATCAACATTTTTGCAAAGAGTAGTTTTGTCTACGTTGTCGAAAAAGTGTTGCATACAGCAGGGCGCAGACGTTAAAAATGCAAACCAAACCAAGCCTTGCTAAGTCAACCGAGAAGTTCTAGTAAAATCAGCAAAATTTAACCTCAGCCCGCAATTAATCAAGCTAACAACTGTGAAGAAACTTTTCTTTTTTACTTTTATATTTTTTTTAGACAAAAAACCACAAAGAGCAATTTTTTTTTTTTTGCAACTTGTCAGAGATTTTACTATGATGCGAGTATGTTATACATCTTTGCTATAAAATGTCTATATATAGCATATATGTGTTGGGCAAAATATATATTTGTGTACTACGCCCACCAATTTTTCGTACTTGTTTATGCTTATCTCCGCTGCTGCTGCGCTTTGTTTTGGTAGTTTACACCCATTTTACTTGTGCACTGACTGGTAAAAAGATGTTTTTCATATTGAAGCTTGACAATACTTTGGCAATTTAACTAGCAATCTGCATTTGTTGACTTAGGAACGCCTTCATTTCGAAGAAATGCTTTTGTGCTTTATAAACACAAACACACGAACAACTGCACACGTTTTAAATTATAGCAGCATGACTAAATAAGTCGCTTATTCATGATTTTTTTTAATTTTAATTTTGCACTTAAATATGAGAATGAGCAGCGTAGAAATTTAAGTATTTGTATCATATTTTGCATATTTACCGTCGGTCTGTCTGTACACTGAATCTGTCATTGTAATATATGTCCGTCACTTTGTCCGCCTGTTGCGAAGCGATTCCATATGTAGCAAGGAGCAATAAACGCGGAATGTTTTTGCATACAGCTAACAAAAAAAAATATTGAACTTAAAAATAATATAAACTAAGAAGATTTTAAATGGTCCTAGGCAGTTTGTATGCCTAAAACTGTTTCATATTTCACTCTGTTTGCTTGTTGATTATTTTTTGATATTTATTTAAGCTTGATCAATTTTACGTCGTACGTTGCGAAAGCAGTTAGCACAGCAGCATAATTCATGCAGCTCACCTTTAAAGAAGCAAAATATATACCTATGTGAAAACGTAAATGCCAAACAAGACAACGACAACCAGACGATGCACCAGAATGAAAAAACCAGCATCAAATGTGAAAAAGGTAGAAATGCAACGATGTGATTTGTAGGATTGAAGTGCTGTGGCTGTAAGGACCAAACTGTGTATACGGTTTCTCTCATCCAAAAGGTCCAGTGCTGCTGACCTCATGTTTTAAGTCAGCTTGATCGTGTGAAAATTTAAAATATAATGCAGCTTTGTTCAAAAATAAATTTAAATTCTTTTTTTCTGTAGAACCAGCAACACCAATCGCCGGGAAGCAAAGTAGAAAGGCCCAATAACATTACATATGCTAAGCCAAACTAGCAAAAAGTCTAAATAAAAAGAGAAATTGGCTTCGTGAAAACGGCACCTAGAAGAAAGCGCAGATAAGGAACGCAAGGTTATTTACACGTTTTTTTTTTTTGCTTTTTGTTTTTCCCAGAGGTGTGGCTTGAAATTAAAAATAATTGAGAATTCAGTTGCATAGAGTAGGGAATTTTTTAGTTAGCCAAACCAGACAGCTGCAGACTCAAACACCAAGGTCCAGTATAAAAAAAAAAAGTACGTTAAAAACCAAAATTCTTCTACTGCTGTTATTTTTTTCCAACTACTCTTGTAAAGTTAGTAAACAGGCTCGGCGCAATTCAAAAACCGTAACACGGATCCGTACTTATGAACTTGTACTTTTAAATGCAGTAAAAGGAATAAAAAAAAAAAAAAAAAAAAATCTTTTAAGTCAGCTCTTTTCTCACGCAGCATAGTATTGCTTGTTATTTGTTGCATACTTTGTGGCGTAAATTAATAATAGTTATGCTTAACTTTACCAGTGTAAAACTGTAACACGATTCCATTACTTACGAACTTGTACTTTTAAACTGCAATAAAAGGAATATAAAATTAAAAATCTTTTAAGTCAGCTCTTTCTAATGCAGCATAGTATTTAGCATTTATTTGTTGCATACTTTGTATGCAAATCGTGAGTTTAATTTTTTCTGTTGCTAATTAATATGCATTAATTATTTTTTTTAACAGCTGTCTCGAATATGTTTCATACATAAACATATAATCTGATTAACTTCAATATTAACTCAATTTAATTCATTTGTGTTTCTTTACGCCTTAAATGCTTTTTTTTTTATTATTTTTATTGTCATATTTTGCATTAATAATTGTTAATATTACACTGTGTCATAAATGACAATTAATGTTTACATTGTCTGCGATTGTCATCTCATTTCGTATGTTTAAAAAATATTTTTTTTTTTTTACAAAAGCATTACTTGACAGAAGCGAAAAAAAAAGTTTGTAAATTAATTGCAATTAATTGTCTCTGAATTGGTTGTTCGCTTGAGTAGCTTACATAATTCCCAGCTATAAATATATTATTTTTGCTTATTCTTTTTTTTTTTATAAAAAAATATTTTGAGTTATTAAGCGATTTTATTTTCTTCTTGGCATAAGAAAAGTGTATCATTTAAGTTTGTGTTTTTTTTCGCTCTTAATTATGCTAGAAATCTATGCAATACAACATTGATTGAATGCCAAAATCACTTAACCCAAATTCAAAGAGGAAATCACAGCAAACTGACAAATGCACATTTGGCAGCATAATGCCAGTTGCTATGTTCAAAAAAATCAAGTTTATTTTCATGTTCATTTCTATTTTTCCATTCCCCCTAAAACCCCTTCCCCCCTCTCTCTCTCTCTCTCGGCTTATATACAACATCAATTTGCAATTGTGCACAGCTTCGCATATTGAATGCTGCATTTGCAAAATGCTTTAAATGCGGTTTACAAAGCATATTTCTGCTGCTGCTGTCGCCTCAATGCGATAATAAAGCCTGTATTTGCGTATTTGTTGGCAACTGTGGCGCATAGATTTAGCCAAGAAGCAGCAACAAGCAGCAGATGATGAAGAAGAAGAGGCGTGCTAAATAACTTACATTGCTGCTTCTTCTTCTCTTCAGTCTCGCACAAATCCAGTCTAGATAAATTTTAATTTCCTTACTTGGCTTGTGGCCAAATCGTTACAATTGTTGCTGTTATTTCTCTGCTACTGCTTCTTCTTCTTCTTCTGTGTTGATATAGTGACAACAACAAATAATGCCAAGCGCAATATTATGCAGTGTGCATGTATTTGTATAGATACTCAACTCTATATAGTATAGTAACGCTTTGAATTGATTGTATAACTTAATGCACTCGATTTATATTAACTATTTTTGCATTTGAAATATTTTTGATTAATTCAGTTTTAAGTTGACCTATTTATGCATATTTTTTGAAATGAATGCAACGCGGCGTATACGTAATGTTTACATATTTTCTATACACATAAAATTTTAGCACTCAAATAAAACAAACATTGCGGCTACTTAATGAAGCTGAAAAATTGACTTATTTGCGTGTTATTTCAACTCACAGCGCTGTAATTTTTTTTCTGTAGACTGCCAGGATTTAATATTTTTTTTCTTTCCTTCACCAACCAAGACACCCACTCATAAACTTAACGCTCCAAACGCTCGTGCAATTTACATTTTAATTTTTTGCAACATTTCATTTTTAACTGCTGAACTTTGCATAATAATTCTTCGTAAGTACTACGTTGACTGCTCTAAAACTGAACTGAACTGAACTCAACTAAAGTAAACTTTGTTTCGCGGTTTGGCTACAATTTTTTTTATGAGTATTTTTCTCGACTTTTATGCTTATTAAGTGTGTTGTGAAATCTTAACGAAGGCAAATAGCGCAAATGGCAGAACCATTTAAATATATTCTTAGTTTTTTTATAATGGTTTAAATTAAAATATATACTACAAATAATATTTCATATTATGGACTATAAAGGTAATAATTTAAATAAATTGAAGTTCCAGAAAAGAAACAAAGAAGTTTCAAAAAACTGAAATTTGCGGAATTGAGGGCTATCCTTCAAATGGAACGAGAAAACACGCTGACGTCTGAGGAGATTCAAGTTTCAAATATAGAAGTTTTTATATCTTCAGTCTCTGAGATAAATACTTTCACATGACAGAGAAATCAAACAAATATTTTATTTATCTTTAAAAGCTTGTAGACTGTCTCTGGTAATCATGTATATATAAATTTTCGAAAATCTATTAGTATAATATTTCTTTTTTTAGCTGTAATTTTTAAGCCGTAATCCCAAGGAGTCTACAGCGAATGGGCCATAACATTGACTTTATATAATATGTGCATTTCAGACCTGGGAGTTGTAATCAAGTGCTAAAAAGGGTGGGGGAGGGAGGAGGGAGGAGGAGGGAGGAGGGGTAGGGAGGGAGGAGGGAGGGAGGGGGAGGGAGGGAGGGAGGGGGGAGGAGGGAAGGAGGGAGGAGGAGGGAGGGAGGGGAGGAGGAGGTAGGGAGGGCAAGCGTGGTGTAACCCTTCGGTCGCCGAGTTGTTGTACTGTTTTTCAGCAGGTTTATGGCCAGAGGATGGATGTGGTCCAGCCTATCCAGATATGCCGCAGTGAGCCACCACCTCCTGGCTTATGTAAGGGACTTAAAGTCTGTGTGGATTTCTCGCACTAATGATATGGGTGCGCAGAAATAATACAGGCAGAAACTTGTTTTGAAGACTTGATTCTTTCCCCTGTTGCATCTCTTTGCAGTGCTCCCAGAGTGCTAGGCCATACGTCCTCATAGGTTTAAGCATGGCTTTTAAATGAGGAGTTTGACCCCTTAGTTTGATGGTGGACCTTCATCAAGCAGCTACAGATGCTTGCGCAACCTCTCGTTCAACTGGGAACGTTTTGTGTGAGATGACTACTCCAGGTTAAGCGCCTATACTTTGGACCAGTGACGTTGCTGGGTGTGGTAACGCCCCAGACCGACGGCAGGTCTTTCTCAGGGCAAACGTATGTGTGGATTTGTCTGTCTTACTATGTTCAGGCGTTCCAGCTGAGTTTGAATGCTGACGCCACGAGTGGGGACTTATCATTGGCTAAAAGGCGGTGTCATCGGCTTATGGCAGTGAGCATTCTAGGATCGCTGATGGTTGGCATCTGCTGTATACAGTGTGTATAGCGTCGGGCCCAGGACACTTCCTCTGGAACTCCAGTTCTGACTTCTCTTATTGCTGAGCTTCTCACGCATTTAACGCAAAAAGATCTCACCAGTTAGGTAAAGATCTGAGCAGCAGTTAGTGAGGGGGCTGTAGCGCTAGCTTTAGCTTGTAGAGTTAAATTTATATGCCAAACCTGCTTCAAATGCTTGCCTGACATCTATGAAGACTGCCGAGCAGTATTCTTTTCCTCAAGAGCTTCCAGAATTTTGTGAACGAATCCTAAGGCACTGTTCCGCTGTGCCATGTAGCTCCCAATTAGTAATATAAGATTAAAAAGACTTAGGAGTGTGCGTTCTCAGAAAGCAAATATAATATTATTCCTTTAGAGTCTGGGCTTATACGCTTCTGTGGATTGCAAGAATATTTTCAAATAATGTGCATAAAGACGGACATTTAATATTATACAAACTCATCTTAAATTTACTCGCTAGTTATAATTTTAAATTTAAAAAGAAAGCCAGCTTCCTCTTAGCTGCCAGTTTTCAACAATGTTCTGTTCTATCTATCAAGATATTCAATATCAAGATAATTTAAGTATATAGCTGAACCAATTGACTTTTAACAGACTTCAATAAACAACTTTACAGCTTGGTACTCGATAAACTCGAGAAATTATCTAAAAACTATTGCAAGCTATAAACTTCAAAGCAGAACAGAACATGCTGACAAATTGTGCAACAATTGGAAGCTATTAAAGCAAAAAATGGCAAAAGAAGTTTTATTATCGAAGTATCTTGACGATAAAGCATGTCAATAATTTTTTTTTTGCGTTTCAAGTTTATTGTATAATAAAAATGTGCTACAAAAATAGAAAAATTAAAAGTAAAATACTTAAAATAAAAAAATATAAGGAAGATATGAGTCAAGCTTTGTAGTGTTTATTTTATGTTGAAAAAATATAAAGGAAAAAAATCCTTGATAAAATAAATATTTGCAATGCCATAAACTGAATTTTATTCCTTTAGATTTTAAGCTAGAAAAATTTGAAGCATTTATATAATTTTTTATATTCGGATTTAAACTAGACAAACGACTTTGCATTTTATATGATCAAGAAGAATATGCGCGCAATTTAAATTGATTGAACTGGCAATGCAAATTCTTGCTTGGCGTAAATGTTGTACATATACACACACACACACCTACACATAACACATATGCACATATACATAGATCAAAATGGAGCGCCACCATGACTAATTAATTTCGCACCGTTTATCGTGCAAGCAAAAACACGCGAGTATATATGCGCATAATCCACAACAAATCAATCACAGAGACATTAAGACAGACGGACAGATAGACAGACAGATAGACAATCAGCGAATCATGCTGCAGTACAACAGTAGAGGTCCTTTTATATATATGTACAAACAGTTAGTAGTCCTTTTTCTGCTTAAGCACTCAAGACAGATGCATGAAGTGGTAAAAAAAAAAAGGTAAATCATATACAATAACGATGACAAGAAGTATCTAATAAAAAAAAAAACATAAAAATACACACACAAAAATACAATGACAGACACCAGCCGTGATTTTGCCAACTGTGTTGCGCTGCGCTGACATTTACAAATCAGCGGCAATTATTTATTTCTCATACGCAACGTTTGACCGAACGCTACAAATGCGCCATCAATAAGTGGAATTTTATGTTGTTCAGGCTTTCGCTTTATTTATAGCCAGGCTCAAATTTATTTATTTTGCCGATTTTATTTCAGTTGACCATTCACATTAATACTTTTCTTAATTAATTTTCGTTCATTTCGCTTAAGATTTATAGATTTTGTTTATCTTTGTATTTTCTTTGTGTTAAGTTTTAATTGAATTTCAAGATCGGAAAAAAAAAGAATGTTATCGTGATGAAGTCTTTATAGAGCCTTTAAGGACTTAGAAGAATGATTGCTAGTACAAAACTGCGCAAGGGGTCTTCAAAACTTGGACCTGAGGCCCATAAGAGAACCCACATTAGATTTTTTTTACCCATTATGGCATCTAATGGGACCTAATGGGAATTTCACCAACTTAAAGCCTCAAGTTAAACGCAGATACTTAGCAGTCAAAACTCGTTTAAATACACAAACACACACACACACAAACAAATGGAATTTTTAATTTTCTCTGTTCTGCTGCACAAATTTTCATATACATCTTTTGTTGTACTAAGTAAATTGCAGCCTTGGACTTTAAATCATTCCATACAACACACTCATTCACTCTCACTTTAGGCACTTTATTATTATCAAAATCATCATCATCAGCATCATCATCTTCAACTGACAGCAAAAGGTGAACATCAGTGTCATTTATTTGCAGGCAGGCAGGCACAGGCAGGCAGGCTCAGTTGCTTGCCAACAACTGTCAGTGCAGCATTTACTGTTTGTGCTGTGCTGTGTCCCACTTCAGGGGACAACTTAAGTTATCTTTATGCTTCAGAAAGCCTACACAACTAACACCAGCGAGCTGAGTCGAGTCGAGTGAGTGAGCGGATTTGTACAAAAGAGTCGAGTGTTGAAGCATTATGCTCCTCCGCAGGGCTTTATGCTTTTTACACTTTTTTCTGAGATACTTTTGCGCTTTATATTTCAAAAACGTACTTGACATGTAAGTTATATACAAAAATATTGCCTATAAGTATGCAAGAATATAAAGCAAAAGACACACACAATTAAAAATTAAGCCACAATGCGAATACGTACATAATTGAGTAATGCCGGACTATAATATTTAAGTGATAATGTTGATTATCCTTATAAAGGCTGCAAGCAACAAAATGTACAGTAAAGCTGCTGCTTTTGCTTCATTTATTTGTTTGCTTAAGTTGATGATACTGCTGGCTGGCTTTTGTTCTGTTAATAAATGTATTTATGAAAGTGCTCAAAAGCATAAAAGGACCAACAACAGCGCGCTTAACAATCCATGCTTTTTTTTTTTTTTTTTATTGTATTAAAAGCGGCCATTGTTAACGCATTGTTTGGTTATTGTGTATTCTTAAAGATGAATAAAATAATTTATTATCTTGTGTACCTGGTTTCTTTTGTAATTTTGAGCCGCATATTTCTGGTTTGTTATATTTAAACGGTTTGTGCTGTGTAATTTAATTTAATCTGTGGTTCCTTTTTTGATATCCGCTGGCATCAAGATTGATGAAAATATCGAGAAAAGCCAAGCTTCTTGTTCTTGAGCTTCCAAAACTAAAAAAATTAGTTCTACCAGTCTCCCGAGATAATGTTAAATCAAATATTCGGGTTCCAATCGTTAAAAAAAAAAAAAAAAAAAAACAGTTGAAATAGCTGAGCAGTCTTATAGTAAGGGTTGTTGGTCTGGAATTTGAAATTTGACAAACACTCCCAAAATCTGAATCAAAAAAAAATAAAAAAAAATTTATAATATTTAAAATTTTTTTTTTTGAGTTTTTTCACTTATGTGACAATATCTCAGTAAACTACGAGTCGAAATTTATTTTTTAAACAGTTTTGGAAAGAAAAAACTTATACCTTTCGAACAACATATATAATAACTTCGTAAGAGTAAACGTTTCTAAAATTTGTATAATTGAAAAATTAAAAAAAAAAAAAAAGGAAAAAACGTTAACTTCGGTGGAACCGAAGCTGAAATACCCGTTACACAACATTTTTAATAGTTTATATGTTCACCAGGTGCTTAGATTAAATTTCACGATGAATTTGGTCAAATTTGTATGGAGGCTTTATGTTATATTTGCCCGATCCTAACCCTATCGAAAGTGTTCACTTAGGTGGACATTGGAATTGATGTTACCAAATTTAATTGAATTCATTCAGAAATAATAAATGTTTTCATATAAAAACTCGAAAATGGGCGGCAAGTTTGTATGGAGGCTATACATAAAATGGGCGTGGTGCCTTAGATTTGACATTGGATGACATAAAAGTGTTCTTACCCTATTTGCAATAAATATATTCATAAATAATACGTATTTTCATACAAAAAAGTCGAAAAAAGTGGTAAGTTTGTATGGGGGCTATATCTAAAAATGGGCGTGGCACCTTGGTTCTGATATACAAATTAACTAGGAGCACAAAAGCTTAAGTTTCAAATTTCAGGTCAATATCTTTAAAACTTTCCGAGTAACACTCATCGCAACAGACAGACAGACGGACAGATGGACGAACAGACAGACGGACATGGCTAGATCGATTAGTCTCGTCGAGCTGATCAAGAATATATATACTTTATAGGGTCTAAGATGTCTCCTTTAATGCGTTACAAACTTTCTGACAAAATGAAAATACCCTCCACACTGTGTGTGACGGGTATAAAAAAAGAAAGGTTAAGTTTATCTTAGAAAAAGCACACAGATAGAATCTCAAATGTTATAGTATCACATATAATGGTCGAAAGGTCTTAGTTTTTTTTCCATAAATGGTTAAAAATAAATTTCTTGAGAAAACAATCTGTTAGGATTTCAAGCTTGGTTTTGTTCGACATTTTCAAATACATGCGTCCCAGTCTTTTTAGTTTACCATGGAAGGTGACTTAAGAAATAGAGCATCACATTTCAAACTATATTTCTTTCTACTTTAATCTCTCAAAAAGCATAAAACAAAATATTCCAAATTCCAATATCGAAAAAGGTTTTTTTTATTTAAATTTTTACAAAATTGAATTTTTAAAGCATTCAATTTGCAGCTTCCTTTTTGCATTTTTGCTTCACATTTTTTTTTCCATGTATTTGCTTGATGAAAATGCTTTTCCCAACTCAAACGCAATGCTCAATCACGGCTGAGCATATCCAATTACATATGCAGGTGTGTATTGTTTTGTATTTTATTTCTTTTTATATAAATTCTTTTTTATTTTCTCGAATTCTTTTTTTTTTTTCAATTCGCTACAAAACATGTACAAAATAACAATTCATGCTTAGTTTGTATTTCATTCTATCTAAATTGTATCTTTTTATAAATGGAATAAATCTGTATGTAATGCTTGCGCATATGTGCATCACTAACAAAATTTGCTGTCGGATTTTGATATAGCTAAGCTTTTATTGGATTTTGTCGATAAAAATTGAAGGAAAAAAAAAAAAAAAATAAAATAAAAATAAATGAAAACTATTTAACGAGTATTGCATGACTATGCAAAGCTAGACTAAACTAACAATAATAAAATAAAATACGCTAGATTAAATTAAAACTCAAATAGTTTTCAACAGCGGTATTCGTGGTTTATGAATGTTATTCAAAAAAAAATATAATAACATTTTTTATATTTTTAAGCAATACAAAAATATATTTTTTTATCCTTTTTTTTTATTTATTTTGTCTGGCATTTTGATGTTCAAATCCCATAGCCAAAATAGATTTATGTCAGTAACAGCAGCTCTCTGTAAGCTAAATTCATTTGCAAATATTTTTTGTTATTCCAAAAAAAAAAAAAAATAGGAAATATCTGCTAAAAACTATTTTCATTTGGTATGCTTTTCGTTTTACTATTTTTATTAGCAGCATTTGAAAGGATTAAAATGGTTTTATGTCAGCTTTTAAAAATATTCTAAAAAAAAAAAAATAAAATAAAAAATAGAGTTAAAAAATAAAATAAAAATCTGAATATTGCGTATACGCCTTGTGTGCTGCCAACACTTAAGCTCAACTTAACAAAGACAAAAGCAACGTACGCAATCACTCACTCACTCATTCAAAATGCGTTTTGCTGCATTCAATTTCTGCAAAGCATTTCAAAAAGCATATTTACTAAGCTCTCTTTTGATTTTCATTGCCATTAGCCCATTGAGTGGAGTGGCTGCAGGAGTTCATACGCAACGTTTGTAGTTATCCTTGTACACACAGGTTTAGCATTTTCATTTTTAGTGAATAAACGCAAATGAAAATGACAATGGAATCTCATGATTTTCATTGATATACAAGCTAAAATACACTGAAAAAAAAAACTATAACTTTGTATCTAGATACATGTATATATAAATGTATCTAGATACATTATGAAAGTAGACCCTTAGCTTTGTGTAAGCGTAATGAGATCAACTATGACTTTTCGATACAGCGAGATCATCTACAACGCATGTAGTTTTCATTAGCCTCAACATGTGTCATAAAAAAAAATTGATATGTCCATCACTATTAAAAACTAATCGAAAACCAAGAGATCTGTCTGTTCGCCATATAAACCCCTTAACTACAAACTACAAACATTCTCTATGCTAAATTTTTTATAAACCTAATTTTGCTAAGTGTGCTGCATAGAAAATATAAAAAGCCTATGGCTAGGCTCTAAACACACAAATTAAAAGCAAAAGCAGCAGCAGCAGCACTGAGCATTGTCAAAAGTTATACACATCACAACGAGTGCATAACACCTTCCAGTACAGCACGGAGAGTAGGTGTCGTAGTGTAGCAGTCTTCAATGCTAATCCAAGTGCAATGTATTTTGCACTGCAGTTGTGCTTGATGAGTTGTCATATGTCAACAGCATTTGTGCTTTAGTTATTCTAGTTGTTGTATTTGATTGTCAGACAGTAGCATATACCCCATGGCATGCTTTACTCATATACTTACTATAAGCCTATGTAGCCTGGTTGCACGTGCGTAAGTGGACCATTGCATTGAGTGCTCTTTCATAATTTTTTGGGGCTTAAATGCTGCTGCATTGTCAGTTGTGAACAGTTTTTCAATTACTCAAAAATGTTTGAAAGAAATTCAAGAACATATTCCTTATTTGTATTTGAATAAAATTTTTTTTGTTTGTTTAAGGAACAAAATTAAAATTGACAAACATTTATAATAAAGCTTTGAAAGCTGTCTGGGTCGTTGAGGAACAGTTTAGCATCTAGTTCCAAATGGTTCAAAGCCGTTGTTAAACTATTCATCATGATCATAAGACGTGGCGAGTCCGAGAAAAGGTTGGGGAGTGTCCAGTAGCAGCAAGCCACAGCGCTAACTATTCTAAAATTGAGCTTGTGTGGAGCTTGTGTGGAAGAAGTCTGAAAATCGAAAAAAAGGATTGATAGGGACGAGAGAAGAAGAAATTTAAAGCTGTAGATGATAGCAGAGAATCAAGGGATTTTGACAACCGGTATTTCGAAATCTTGGAATTTTAGGACTGGTATTTTTATATATATCTGGGATTATTTTTGGAATTTTTTAGGATGCCGATTTTTTTTTTTTTTTTTTAATTTCTTAATTTTCTGCGTAATTTTTTAATGTATCTTTCCGTAAGAACCTTTGGTGAAGTGATTCAATACCAAAGAACCAAAGTAAAATTAAATCATAGGCATTATTTGCAGTCCTTTAGAAATGGACAACACATATGGCTGTCGCGTCATTTATGTCCTCGTCTATGTCAACAACAGCTCAAATAACGGCGGCCTCAGTTGACAATGCGTCAGCATTCAGTCAAGAAGTCAAGTGCCATCAAATTGTGCAGTGCTTTTATGCTATTCATTTCGAGAATATCGTCTAGCTGCACTTTTATAAGCAATTTGTAAGCCTAAGTCTGCCCCAGCAGCAGCTGCCATGATAAAAAATACGATGACGTCGACAACTTAAGTTGAGGAGAAGCTTTGTTGCATGTTTGTTTGCTAAGACGTCACTACTGGGGCCGAAGTCACATATACGCTTTACGCAGATTTTGTTGCTGTTGCCAAATTTGCCTGTCGGGTTGTGCTACTGCGAGTTACCCTCCCCCTCCCTCTTCCTCGCACTGATTGCTTTATTGGGATTGATCAGGCACCTTCACACTTCATTTGCTAGTGGGATGCAAAGGGAGGAGGAAGGAGGGAGAAATAAATTTCTAAAAAAAAAAATATCTAAAAAGATACTTTTGTATCTTTTATCTTTCATTTATTAGTGTTGCTCTTTTTGTGTGCTGCTAAAATTCAGTACTCCTTTGTGATTTCTCAACATTTATTTTGAACAGGACATTGGTTTAGTTTTTCTTTTTAGATTGAAATTGGGTCGCATCTAATTTGATGTTGCCTACTACAAATTTTTTAATTTTTTTTTTTTTGTTCAGTAAAACTAATTTATTTTCAGTAAAATGCCATGAAAAGCGTAATGCTTTTTTTCCAAAGTGACTTTTTTTATGCTGCTGACCTAGATTATTTGCAGTTATTTAGGCTCAATTAGACAGAACTAACCAAACTCGTACATTTCAATGCTGCAGAAAAAAAATTTGTTAACTTGCATTTTTATTTTATTTTTTTTTTATTTTTAAAACCTTCGTTCATGCTTGCCTAATTTAGACCACAATCGCATACAATTTGCTTATTTTCAAACTATACAAAACACGTTTGTAAGAGCAACTAAATAGTAATTCCTATAAGCCAAGTCAACGATATTTTCGAAAAGGACACGCTTCTGCGCACACACACATACATACACACACATATATAGAAAAACCAGAACACCTAACCAATGCATTGCAAATGCTCTTTTTCGTTTGCATTTGTTCGTTCGTTTGTACATTCCAAAGGACATCATGCAATGCATATTACATGGCACACAGCACAGCACAGCACAGCACAGGCAGGTAGGCGTTGCCCATTTTAGCTAAATTGCGCTGCCATATGCAACAACAAAAATTAGAAAAAAAATTGCTTGCAAAAGCCTCTTAAACGTGTAGTGTATTTTTGTATTCCTTCTTTTTTTTTTTTTTTTTGCTGCTACAAAATTTAACCAAAATCGAAAATGTAATGAAAACCGCAGCCGCCTACACTAGTTTGCTTGCCTGCCTGTCTGTCTGTCTTTTTAAGCTGTTAGATCGTGGTCGTTCGTTTCAATTGAAAAACGCCGACAGTTTTGACAGTCTGTTTTTTTTTTTTTTTTTTTTTTTTGAGTTAGCAATTTGAAATAATGCTAGACTAGCTCAAATAATTTTTTTTTTGATACGTATTGTGCACTTTACCGCACTTTTTAATTCAAGTAATTTGCTTTTGCATATGCAGCGTGCATATTTTTAAGCGATTTTATATGCATTTATTTCGTTACCAGGCGTTACCTACAAACTCGATAATGAGCCTTATAATATATTATATGGTGAGTTCCCACAATTGTCTAATTTCGGTTTTCGGTTTTCCATGTGGAGTACATTAAATTGAATCTGTATCATTACTGCGGTACATATATTTAGATACAAACAAGAAAAGATTATTTAAATTAATTAAAGAATTTATTAAGGTACATAAAATAATTATTTATGGCTTTCACAGTAAAGCCATTAATTAATTTTAAAAAAAACTATTAATCCACAGAGCCCTTGTAGCTACCCTCGCAGTAATCTTAAGCAATATAAAATTTTATAGGTTGCTAAAATTCCTTGCTATACTTTCATGTTCTCTTGTTACTTGACTAATCAGCAGTAAAGTTACAGTTAGTTCACTGTGAACTGTTAGACAGTGGTTGTTAACAGAAACTGTTAGTACACAAGTGCCTGTTAACAGAAACTTGTAACTAAAGTTTTTGTTGAACAGAACCAGGTGGTATACAAAAGGCTGTTAACAGAAACTGTTAGAAATTGTGGGCTGTTAACAGAAACTGTAAGTGAACAGTGTCTGCTTAACAGAAACGCTGAGTATATAGAGGCTGTTAACATAAATTGTTAGCTTAATGGGAGCTATTCACAGTACTGTTAGTACACAATAGCAATAGCAGAGAGTGTTAGTTTACAGCAACTATCTATGTAAAGTACTTGTAAGCTGAAAATAGATGTTATTAGTAACATTCTGTAAAGTTATTTAGTCAAAAGCTTTGTTCTAAAAGCTATTGTATTTAAAAGCTCTTCCAGATGTCCTTAAAAAATATTTCTTCAAATAATAAGTTTTCTGTTAATCAAGCTTTTCTTAATAATTCTAAGGATACTAAAAGAGCTTTATCTATACAGCTTAAAAAGATTTAAACAACAGCAAACTTTTTGGAGTAGAGTGCTTTGGTTTTAAAAAATAATTGCATAAGAGCTTTTAGTAACACGATTTTGGACTATTTAATTTCTTAGCTAATACAACATTTTGTTTTTATAGTAAAGCATGATTCTATCTATAAAATAAACACTGAAGAAATTGTGCATTTCATAAAAATTTTATTAGCTTTCGTTAATATACTTTTTTTTTTTAAAATATTGTATTTTAAAATAATTTACAATTCACAATTAGTTTAAAAATCGATTTATTTAAGTTACATCAAAATTCACTGCATCGCTGTATATAATTTTTTTTTTTTTTTTTTTTTTTTTTTTTAGTTTTTTGTTTGACTTGTTTGAATTTTTTTTCAAAGATAAACTTCTTGTTGTTAATTCGGTATTACATTGCACATTTTGAATAACTTTAAAAAATTTAAGTTTCCTAAAAAAAAAAATCTCAGAAATGTTGCCACATTTCCAACAAAATACAAGTTCCAAAAAACCGAAGATCTCTAAATATTTACTTGGGCAATAAGGATTATTAACAGGACATAAGTAAATCTTTATTTTCAATTGCATATTACTTCAAGTACACCAGTCCTGTTTTTATAGTATACAACCCTATTTTTTTCATAAAGAAATCTTTTCATATTTACAATACTCCACATAGTAACAACCTCTTCCAAATTGAAAATGAATTAAAAATTATTTAATATCCTTTTTAGTATACACATACATATATTCACTGCTATGCTATAACAAATAAATGCCTACTAATCGACCCTCATCAGAATAAAAAACTAATAAAAATAAATCAAGCGGAAAAGGAACTTAAACAATTTTTCCTACGAAATTCCGTTTGTATACATTTTGTAGTTGGGGTTTCAGCTTCATAACTCAGTTAAAAACCTTACACAGCAATCCATTGAAACGAAACTAAACGAAACCAACAAAAACAACTCATACCATAACAAAATAACTTCGTCACCACTTGTAGAGCATCCTTTTTTATTCGTTCCAAGTAACAACAACAACAACGATGTTGTTGATGATGACGAACAATAAATAGAAAAATCCTTACTAATTGAGTGCGATTTTCGAGCATCAATTTCATAAAGTATACAAAAAAAAATGTAAAAGCAAATAAATATAAAACAGCAACAACAATGTTAACTAGAATATTATGTAGCATGTTTATAACATAATAAAAAAAAATATATTAAAAAAAAAAAAAATTATGTTTGCGCACTCAACTTCCACTTCAACTTTTTTTTTTATATTTTCTAAAAAAATAAATAAAATCAGAGGCAGAAAAGATTTTTTTTAAGGACTCGAAACTAAAAGCTGCTGCTGTTGCCAATCATTTTTGCGCTTTAGTATATGGATACAATATTGCTACAATAACAACAACAGCACTTATGTTTTTTTTTTTTTGTTTTTGCTGTTATTGTATCTGTTTAAAAATACGCTACAAAATATGCTACAATTTTTTAGATTTATTTTTTTGGTACAGTTTGTAACACTGTTAAAAAAAATAAATGTTAAAACAAATGCCGTTATATTTGCTATTTATTTTAGTCTCTCTCTCTCATTAAAGTCTGCTGCATAACGTAGGCGCATAATGCAAGATATATGACAATTTTTAAGGATATAACTACAACGTTTATAATGTAGCTACTTTCAAGCTTCATATTCCTTACTTCCTGTTTCGTACTACTAATTTTTTATTATTTTTTAATTTTTTTTATTTTTATTTTTTTTATTTTTTTTTTTTTTAAGATATAAGCGCTGTGTCCCAACAAGCTTTAACTTTTCCATTGCGCCAGTTTTACTTAGTTTTTATTTTTATTTCATTTATTTTTTGCTGGCAACTTCATTATTTATTTTCTTTTTATTTATTTATTTATTTAGTTTTTTTTTTTTGTTGTTGTTTCTTTTTTTTTTATTTATTTTTTTTTTTTATATGAAAAACTCAATAACAAATTAAAACGTATTATTTCCATGGCAAACGTGCGTGGTAATCATCAGCATCCTTACCACAGCCACAAAAACAATAGCAGCAACAACAACAGCCAACATTCTGTTGCTCCAACCCCTTTTTTTTTTTTGTTGAGTAAAAAAAAAAAAAAAGAAAAGGATTTGCTCAATCCACTATTTTTTTTTTTTTTTTTTTTTTTTTTACTATCCGTCAACAGCTTTCAAACAGCGCGCAGCACAAGTGGCAGGGATGCAAATGGTCTAGCAATAAGACCTACCAAGCCAAAAAGCAGAAAGCAGCCAAAATTCTTGTCTCAATTTTTTTTTTTTTGTTGAGAAAAAAAAAAAAAAAGAAGAAAAAGAGATTTGCTCAACTTACTTTTTTTTTTTTTTTTTTTTTTTTTACTTACCCAAGCTTAACAGCGCGAAACAAAAGTACAAGCAGGAGCCAATTTTTTTTTTTTTTATTTTTTTTTTTTTTTTAAATATCTTGTTGTCTCTTTCTTTGCTTTTTGTGTGTGTTTGAACTAATAGTAGTAAAGCTCGTCAATAATGTTGTGTTGTTGTTGTTTTTGTTGTTACTCTTCAGTTCGGTTCGTTTCGTTCGACATGATTCTGTGGAGTCGTCATTTTGTAGCGCCCCTACCACCTTACAGCTACATACAACATGTGGCTACACTGGAATGGCACAAAAATGAAGCACCAAAAAAAAAAATATAAATTTTCTAGCAATAAAAAATATACAAGGCGCTTGCATACGACAACATAATTTTGTATCTTTTTTAAGTTGTTTTTAATATTTCTTTTAAAATATCTTCCTGACTCATTGTAGTGTAATCAGCTGTTTTATAAACGGTGTGTTTTAAAAGTATTTTTTAATTAAAATAATTTTCAAATATTTTAAAATTTTTGAAACTAACCTCGCATACTTTTCAAATTTTTAATCTCTTTTTTATTTTATATTTTAACGTTTTTTCACTGTGTTAAGCTCATTTGTTGATAAACTTCTTTTAATTATCTGCCATCGTTCGTTCGGTTTGAGTCCTTTAAGCGAGTTCAAAAAGCTGGTTGCCAGGTATGCTGCATTCATTTTTTTTCTTTCATAATTTTACTGCTTCTATTGAAAGCCGCACAAAAATATAGTTAACAACTGTTGCAAAATTTATTTTATTTTCAAAGGTTTTATTAAAAATTCAAAAAAATAAAAAATAATAAAATAAACAAGAAAAACAATTTAAATTGTTGCATAAAGTAAAGAAATAAAGCCATATATTTTTTTACAAGCTTCTAATATGATTTAAATTGGTTGCATAGCAAAAAGCTTAGAGTTAAACATAACTGCGGAAAGTTGCAAAATGTTTGGAAATTTTAATGAATTGGTTTTTGTTTTTGTTTTGATATGAAAGGTTTCTTTATATTGTAGCTAAACATAGTTTTAGACGTTTAGAACACATTGATTATACAGCCCAGAGTGGCAGATTTTTTAAATAGAAAACTAATAAAACTATAATTCCAAAAGGCGCTTAAGACAATTTATAATTGTTTAATGCTGAGAACTCTAAAAACAAATATAATATCGATGTATTTGGTTATCGATATGTCGTTGTAATATCGATATTGCAAAAGTATCGATGTGAAATCAATATTTCGATATTTCCAATTTTATTTTATTGACCTGAAAGTCGAAGCCTATTGCTGAAGTTAAATTCCTGAGTCATTTTTTATATGTCATACAATAAGTTACAATGACTAGTTTGTATGTCGAACGCAAGGTGCCAAATCTACTTTTGTTGAAGCAACCAAACAAACTAATGGTTAATATTTTTTTAATTAGCAATGTGCGATTATTTAAATGCAGAAATTTAAATAGATTCTTTAAAAAACTGATTTTTTTTTGCGATTAATCGGTTTTGTTGCGATTAATCAATTTTTTGTCATTAATCGATATATAAATACATAAATTTGAATAGATTCTCTAAAAAACTGATTTTTTTCGATTAACTTGATTTTTTGCGATTATCAATTTTTGTCATTAATCGATTTCGTGCAACTAGTCGATTTTTTGTGATTAATGATTTTTTACGATTGATCGAAATCGATTTGTTGCAATCAATTGACTCTCTTGCGACTTATCATTTACTTGTGATTAATCGATTTTTTGCGATTATTCGACTACGATTACTATTAATCAATTTTGAAAATATTGATCGATTTCTTTCGACCAATTCAAGATACACAAAAAAGTTTAAAACTGAACACTAAACTAAAGCACAAAGAAAAAACAATCCTCATCTCTATAAAAACGATCGATGAAAATTTTAAAAAATGGACATTAGGTTGGGTCAATTTTATTACGACCAAGCGTAATCTTTGGAATATCTCAAATAAAAATCTGAGCCAACGCAATTTTCACTTGAGAATTTTAGCTTGCTTAAGACGAATTTTCAGTGTATCTCGAAAAGGTTAATGGAAACATTTTTTCTAAGCACCAAAATACATAAAATATATCCACGAGGAAAATCATGTAATTTTTGGTATAGACTAAAAATATGAATATTTTGAAATTTTCAAATGATAAAATTTGCCTCTTTTCCAAAAAAAAAAAAAAAAAAAAATACGAGCAGTCTTAAAACAAAAAATATCGAGTAACAGAAAGAATGTAGCCTTTCGTGAAAGATTCAATAAATCGTGCACTATTATTACCTTTCGAACTGATCTTTAAGAGATCAAAGATTTCAAAGGATTTTGCTCTACTCTTTTGTAGCAAATTACTTTTCAAATCATATGCCCCAAAAATACTAACCCATTATATTCTTAACTTAATTATTGCTTGTTCTGATGCAGAGTCAAGCATTTTTTGAACTATGAACTTAGTTTCAAACACAAAATTTTCAATAATAGTTCAAAAACTAAAACTTACAAGAAAAGTGCAACTTAAAAAATATTTCAAATAGTTTGTCGCCTTCAAAAACTTTCGCACACACACAATTCAATTTCATTCGATGAAACTATAAAACAAGAAAAAGCAGCCAATAAAATCTATTGAATAACTTTTGTAGCTTTAGAAATTGCTTTACTTACACATTCAGCACACAAAGGCACAACAAGAAACCACAAAAATGTTTGCAAAAGAAATTTTCGAAATTGTGATTTTGAAAGAACAAATGAATGCGTCGGCGTCATCGTCGTCATTGACGTTGTCGTTGTCATGTGTATATGTAAAAAAAAAAATACTGAAAATTGTATACGAAAGGCTTTCTTACTGTATGCTGAAACCATTATACGCATGAGTACTTCATTTACTGCAGCATTTCACAAAAAAAAAAGCAGACATAATTAGGTGAAGAATTTCCATAGTTCAGTCAAAGAGCAACACACAGACTTATAGAGAGGGAAGCAGCTGTCAGACAGACAGACAGACAGAGACAGACAGATACGTTTAAAGCAAAAAAAATATATTGTATATATACACATACACAGTGAGAATGAGTAGTGACAGTGTATGTGTGTGTGTGTAAGCATGAAAACAGAATAAATGAATGCTTGATTTTGTTCTGACAGCGAAAAAAAAAAAAGTTTGATAACAAAAACAAAATAAAAACTTTTCTTTTTTTTTTTTTTTTTAACAGAAAAACAGTCAAAAAAGAAATCATGTTGTCCAAGTGCGTGTAAGTACTATCTTTTCCATTCTTTGCAATGCATACACACTTCAATGCGTTAACGCCCAAAAGTATGCTTTGATTCTCGACTTTTATACATTTTTTTTTTTTATGAAACGCATACAATAAAAAACAAAAAAACTGAAAAACTTTTGCTTTCAAAGTCTTCAAGCGCAAAAAAAAAAAAAAAAAAGAGCAGAAATCGAGCGAAGTAGCCGCTTTATGTAGAAAAAATTCTTAAAAAGCAAAGAAATGTTTTTTTCCAACTCGTTTTTTTTATGATGATTTCAATAAAGTTGTTAACTTTATTAAAATTTAGAAAGCGAAAAAATAAAAAAAAAAAATATATAACAAGTTACAAAGCCGTTCGAGCGTAGAATTATTACTATAAAATACTTCTTTTTTTATGCAACATAAATTGTCAATTTAAGTTGAGCTCGCACTCGAAAATAAAAAAAAAAATAAAGTGGCAAATAAGGATTCTTTTTTTTTTTGGAAGCTGCACAAAACAAATCGTTGCTAAAGTGTAAGAAAGTGTAAAGTTTCTATACGAAAATGCTTATAGAAATCTAGAAAGGATACAAGGATTTGAAAGAGATAAAAGCCTTCACGACGCAATATAGTTATTTTAGCTCGATACAATTAGTACAGTAATTTTTAAATTTTTTATATCCATTCCAACTATCAGGATTCTATAAGGACTCAAAGTAAGTTCTTATGCTTGTAGTGACAGAAATCGCATATGCATGTGCATGATGATAACATTGGACAACATAACTGTACATAGAGGAAATACATTGTTAGAAAAAAATGGAGAACGACTGTGCTTAATTTAAGAACATACTATTTGACACAAAGCAATTTCCTTTAATTTGCTTTGGTCGAACCGAAGTTAGCGCTTATCTTTGTCTTTTTGTTTTTGTTTTGATTGATTGACTGCTTGATTGATTGATTAATCGGTTGATTGATTAATCGATTGATTGATTGGATTGATTGGATTGATTGGATTGATTGATTGATTGGATTGATTGGATTGATTGGATTGATTGGATTGATTGGATTGATTGGATTGATTGGATTGATTGGATTGATTGGATTGATTGGATTGATTGGATTGATTGGATTGATTGGATTGATTGGATTGATTGGATTGGATTGGATTGATTGGATTGATTGGATTGATTGGATTGATTGGATTGATTGGATTGATTGGATTGATTGGATTGATTGGATTGATTGAATTGATTGGATTGATTGGATTGATTGGATTGATTGGATTGATTGGATTGAATGGATTGATTGGATTGATTGAATTGATTGGATTGATTGGATTGATTGGATTAATTGGATTAATTGGATTAATTGGATTGATTGGATTGATTGGATTGATTGGATTGATTGGATTGATTGGATTGATTGGATTCAATGGATTGATTGTATTAATTGGATTGATTGCATTAATTGGATTAAATGGATAGATTAGATTAATTAAATTGATTGGAATGATTGATTCATTGATTGATTGAATGATTGATTTGATTTAATCTTTTTATTTTTTTTCTTTAATTGTTTTCGAATGGCTAAATACAAAACACAGACAAGCAGTCGGACGGAATAGCGGGACAGATGGACAGTAGAGGTGGCAAACTATCGATAGTCGACGCTTTCGATAGTTTTAAATCTATTGATAGTCTACGATAGTCCCATCCACCAAGTAAATTATATATACAGTGAATGTCATTGTCAGTGACATTCACTGTATGGTGGATAGGACTATCTTAGAATATTGATATATTTAAAATTATCGATAGCGTCGACTATCGATAGTTTCACACCTCTAATGGACAAAGAGCTATATCAACTAAAGTTTTGATATTAAACAAGAGTTGTGATGCTTTGATGGCTTACAAATGCTCTATGAAGTTGTCGAGGAAATAATTATTTAGCATTTGTTTCTTTAGAATTTTTGCTTAACATTCTCATTTAAACTGTCTAATTTAAAAAAATTCCTAACGCATCTACTAGAAGCACAACAATTTGATTGTTCAGCGCTTAGCATAAAAAAAATTATCTCTCATAAAAAAAAAAATAACTCTTTTAAGCACTTTCACAAAAAAAGTACTTTAAAAGTTTCAAACTGAAATTCATTAATTCTAGATACTCAATAAATCATTGAGTAACAATTTCATAATTTTACTTTTATTTTTTTATTTTTTTATTCGAAAAACTATCTAACAACTTGTTTGTAAGTACTACTCACGCTGATTAAACCTCATTAAGCTGAAGCATGCGTGAAATGTTAACGCTAGATTACATGCTAAATTGAGCAAATGCTATATCGATTGCGTAGCGATGCGATGCGATTTCTTCTTTGCAACTTTAGCAATGGCAATAGTAGTAGCAGCAGTGGCAGCAGTGGCAGCAATGAAGCAAAAGTCAAATCAAATATTTTTCATATTTCATGCACAAATGCATCTGAACAACAAGCTGACTTGTGCTTCTACTGACTACTAACTAAAAAAAAAAAAAAATAATAATAATAAAAGGATTCAATACTGGCTGCTGCAATGTAAAAAAAAAAATCTATTGCATACGTTAAGGCACAGGCTCTCTTCTGGCTTGCTTCACGCTCGATTTACACTCGTTTTATATATGACGTATGTCCAGACAGCAGCAACCATAACAACGCTATGCAGCAGCAGCAGCAGCTGTCCTTCAAACTCTTAAAATACACTATTTTCGAACTTTCGTTTACAAGAATTGGCATTTCGTTTCATATTCTCAATAGTAGTCATAAATTCATCAACGAAAAAAAATAAAAAAAAAATCTGTTTAACGCTTCAACGATTTTAAGATTTATTGTTTGGCTATTATTTTTGTTTGATTTGTTTGTCAACGATATGGCCTGAACTGTAGTAACAGTCTCAAGTAGCGAGTTAAAACGGCTTTAATAAATAAAAATTGACTAAATCAATAAAATTAAAGACTGCAACAACACACTTAATTAATTAGCCATTGATGCTGCCCATATAAGTATGCAATACAATAGTGTGCATAATTACATGAACGATTTTTTTTTTTTTTTATTGAAAAGCTTTTAGTCCTAGCAGCCATTTTATTTGTTCGTACGTCGCACTGTATCGATATCTGTTTATGAAACAAAAGTCAAGTATACACTACTTTTGTTAAAAGTCGGTATGCACGTGTATTGCATTAAAATGAACCAAATGACTCGAACTATGAACCAATTGTGCAATTTTAAGCAATGCAAAAAAAACAAAAAAAATATCCTTGCTCTACGTATTGCATATCTCGTACAATCAATGCGTTTATTGTTCGTTTCATGGCTCACTCGAACGAATGCTATTGTTATAGCCAGCCTGTCCAGGCTAGGCTTATTGCATACGCAACGTATGCTTTGCTATTGTAGTTATATACACACATACATACTTAACAACCATTTGAATGTATTTACATATGTGTGTGAGTTTATATATTGTTTGGTATTCTGAACTGAAATTCAATTTGAAAAGTGCTGCGATGCTATAAAGATAAACAGCTTTATTCTTTTATATGGTAAGTATGAGCATTAAATTCGTTGCAATTAAGAAAAGTTTAAAATGAAATTAACTATAAAAAACGTAACGTTATGCAACTGGCAAAAACTAAACGATTCTAAAACACGGCATTGCTCGGGTAACGCAGATTGGTATTTTCAATTATTTTTTGTGCCAGCAAACAACCAGCTTTTTCCAGTGTACACTTTTCCAATTAATCAGGTTTTTTATTCAAGTTTAAAAAAATAATGGGATTTTGGTACCAGGTATTTTGAAATCTTGATATTTTTTGTAAGTCGAGGACTATTTCTGGGATTTTTTTTTTTCAAGTTTAAAAAATAAAGGGATTTTGGTACCAGGTATTTTGAAATCTTGGTATTTTTTGAATGTCGAGGACTATTTCTGGGATTTTTTTATTCAAGTTTAAAAAACCAAGGGATTTTGGTACCAGGTATTTTGAAATCTTGATATTTTTTGTATGTCGAGGACTATTTCTGGGATTTTTTTTTCAAGTTTAAAAAACCAAGGGATTTTGGTACCAGGTATTTTTAAATCTTGGTATTTTTTCGGATGTGCAGAAGTATTTCTGGGATTTTTTAGTACACAATTATGCTAATTGTAAGGGGAATATGTGTTTTCCTCTCAGCTGCCTTTATGGCAAAAAGTATGTGAAAATCTAATGTAAAAGTGTTGAGCAATTGCAAGATACAAAATTTTGTGTTTCACCAATACCAGAAAAAGGTTTAAAAATAAAGGCTAAGAAATAATTAACTGAAAAATAATTCCGTTTTGATCAAACCAGCCAGCGTTGAAGTAGCTGAAAAGCGGTAGTCTCTGACGAAAACATGGATAAAATCTATGGCATAATTTTATATCGAGCAGAGAGCGATTTTTCAAGAGACACGTATCTTAACTGAGCGGGTAGTTATGTTTTAGGCGAGAGAGACCATAAGGACTGTCTGAGATTAATCGATTAATCAATGAACAATCGATTATTTGGTATAATCAACTGATCAATTAGTTGAATAATCACTTACTGATTAATCACAATCAATAATCAAGTAGTTGATTGAGCATAGAGGACCGTCTCAGAAATTTTTTAGGTGGGAACAAAAAAAAAAAAATAAAGAAAAGGTCTTCACTTAGTATCTTTTTAAAATATTATAAAATCCAAAAATTATCAAAAAATATTTTTTGATAATCATGATTAATCAGCAATAATCAATTTTTTTTTTACAAACATCAACAATCGATTATTTCCAACAATCACACAGCACTAGAGACCATTAACCACAGCTAGAACTATAACCTTTCCGATGTTTTCACTTATTTGACAAAAGACATTTCAGAAGTTAATTCCAAGACACTCTGCAACTCGTCGTTATCCTTGCAGCTTCTGTAGGATGTGCATATCAAATTCAAACAGTTTCTCAAAATTATTACAACTTATTGTGAATGCAAAATAGGCTAACTTAGGCATCAGCATGAAAATCAGTAACAGGTAACCACAAAAAATAAAACGCATTGAAAAAATTAAATAAAAAAAAAAAAATTAAATAAAAATGAAAACTTTTAAATGCATAAAACCGCTTTTCAAGGTAGGCAACCACAACAGCAGCAGCTGTAGCAGTTATCAAGCTGCCAACTACAGCAAACACCGCAAACATTGCCGTAAGTTTAGTTTAGTTCAAATTTTTTTTTTTTTTTTTTTTTTTTTAATATATCCAAAATTACCAAAGATAAATAATAATAACAAACCGCAGCAGCAGCGCCTCATGCTGCTGCAGCATAACTCTTCAACATGCTTCAAGGCATGCTTCAAACGCACGTCAAGGCTAAGCAGCAACAACAACAACAACAAAATTCATACCTGACCAAGGATTTGTTGCGACTCTGAATGATTTCATTACTGCTGCTGCTGCTGTTGCTGTTGTTGCTGCTACTAAGTATAACTCTCAGGAATTTTTTAATTTGCCTGCACAATGCTGCAGAATATGCAAACAATTTATGGTTTTCATTAAAAATAACTTCCTTTTTTTTTTTTTTTTTTTTGCATCTAACGATTTACAGTTTGCAGTCACCGCATGATTTTATTATGAGTTAAAATTATTTAGTCAACAAAAAAAAAAAAAAAACGAAAGAAAATTACATAAATGAACATTTCTAAAAAAAAAAAAAAAGCCAAAGAAGAATTTCACATTATTTGCAGCTCAGGTTTGAGTAAAAAAAAAAAAAAAAAGAACGAGTATCTTCATTTTACATTTGAATAAACTTCTGGACTGTCTTTGTGTGTTGCATACTTTGACGAATGTTGTCAAATCTGCAGCTGAGCATCAACGCATAGCATAGCATAGCGCTAGGTGTGCGTTTAATAGTTTTCATTTTTGTTGCGCGGCGGCGTGTTGGTATTGGTATACTGACTGACTACCATATGCAACATAGCACTTCCGTTTCCGCTTGAATTGCTTTGCGCAGCGAGGACGACATTGCCAGTTGTAAAAAAAAAAAAATGTATAAAGCGAAAAATTGTATTAACTTAGCGCCTGCCTGCCTGTTTACCCGTCTTACTGCTTCTTCTTCTTTAGTCGTTTTGTACGTCTTTTGCTGCTTTTAATATGCAGACTTGCTACATTTTTTTTTTTTTTTTGAAATGCCTCAAACTCATTGCAACAAAACCAAACTGTCATGCTGAAAAAATTTGTGTGTAGCATCAAATGCAGCTTGTCGTCATCGTCGTCGTCGTCGTCATCAAGTTGATTAAATGTCAAACATAAAAGCAGCAAGAAAGCAACAACAGCAGCAACTGCAGAAATTGAATGACTTGCCTGCCATATTGCAGCAGCAGTAGCAGCAGTCTGTAAGATAGATGTTTGCGGCAGCACTGTACTGCCCTGCTCTGCTCTGCTTTGCTGAAAATTGTTGCCTTTAAGACGACGCAAATATTCGTATTGAGAATTATTTGCATAAGTAATGCAAATTTGCTTTGGTTTAACTGCAAAAATCCACAAAATGCATACAAATATTATATACTCGTATAGTGCGTTCTAAAAGTAGATTTTAAAATATTATTTAAAATTTTTTTTTATTTACAAAAAAAAAAAATTATCCCGATTATTCGTTTACTGAAAGTTTAAAAGTGAAGAGCAAAAAATGAGAAATAAAAAGCTTTTACAAAATAAAAAATAGCCTTTATAAACGATTGTCGATTAATCGATTGATTCGGGAATATTCGATCAACAAATTATTGATTAAATTATTTTAAAATATTAGATTAAATCGATATTTAAAAGTCGATTATTTCCGTTTAATCGATCATTTTGTACAGTTATAAAATAGATAATTAAAAATTCGATTATTTCCGATTAACCGATCAATTTGCACACCACTAAGTACAAGCAGCTGATAATGGCATTGCTTGAATATTGTTTAAATGTAACTACCAACCTAGATCTATTGTTTGCACTATACAAAAAAATCGATTTTAGTCCTTTCTGCAAAAAAAATAATCGATTTCAATTCGATGACAATTGAAAATGCCAAAAAAAAAAAAAAAAAAAAACACAAAATAAAAATATACTTTTTTGTATTATTTGATCGTTGGATCATCAATATAAATTTAATCGATATATAATCGACTTGAAAAATTTTCAAAAATCTAGTAATTAAGATTTTACTCTTCTAGCGAGTATACTACTTCCTATATGGTATATTGTACGTCCTTTTTGGTTAGATAATCTATATTTTATTATTATAGTTCTGCGGATAGGCGATTTTTCTCAATACATACTCATTGCCCACGATACCAGAACCAATATTAACATTCTTATTTCGTAGTTCTGAGACGCAAAAATTATTGCATAAAAATTTTCTCCAAATATCGATACTTTTGGAATATCAATATTATCGATACTTTTGGAATTTCAATGTTATCGTTACTTTTGGTTATCAATATTATCGATACTATTACAAAATCGATATTATCGTTACTTTCTGGTTATCGATAATTTTGGAATACGAATATTATCGATGCTTTTAAAATACTTATTATCGATTCTCTTAAGCTAAGAGCAGCGCTGGTGGCAAACTGCTTAGTTACAAATCTATCTGACGTCTGTCCCTAGTAAGTAAATGCACTTATCCAATTATTCAAGCAACATATTTTTTAAATAGACTGTTTATAGAAAGAGCTAAAATTTATTTAAATGAATTTCACATTCAAATGCGTTATGTAAATTGTATAAAATTATTCTGCGTAAAATACAACTACATATATCGACGAATGGTTTTTGTAAATTAATTAAATTTACATTGCGTATACGTACTGTTTGACAGCAAAGGCTAGCCAAAGATAAAGCTATCATCCATCTATTTTGCTTAACACTACATTTAAAATAATCATTATTTTAATTTCTTTTGACACACAACACACACACACACACGTATAAATATATATTTGTATATAACGCTTCGACAAATCAAGAAAATGTTACTTAGAAATTAAATCAATTTATTATACAATTCCTCATTTGCCTATGAAATCGTAAAGAGATATTTGAAACATACACACACATACACAAAAATATGCAGCAGCAATTTATTTTGCCAAGCGTACGCATACATAAATTCAATCTACATGCAACTCAAACTACATATCTATAGATACTTGCAATGATTAGTGCGGTTTTGCAAGCATCTTTGATTGAAAATTGAAAAATTCTTAGTCTACAAAAAAAAAAAAAAAACGAAAAAACGAATGAGTAAGTACGCAGCGCATCTATATGGAAAATCTAAAATCAAATCAAATCAATTTTCTTAAATGTTACTTGGCAGCGGCAGTTCATCTAACGCAGCACTGACTGTATGCAAAGGCAGTAAAAGACAGATAGACAGACAGACAGACAGTCAGTCAGGCAGCCAAACTGGCTTAGCTGCGTTAAGTTCATTTCTTTTGGTTTAGTGGCAACGCTGATTGATCGAATTTAAATTTTTGTGGCAGTTCGCAGTCTTTTTTTTTCCTATAAAGCTGCTAACTCAAAATAAATGATTGAAAGAATAAAATAGACAGACAGACAGACTGTGAGTTGTGTACAATTAATGCTGCAATTCTTTTCAACTGACGTGGAAAAGTTTACGTTAATTCTTGTGTCAAATTATTGGAAATTTTGTAAGTAAAAATCAATTCAAATTGGAGAAAAAAAACAGAACAGAAAGAGAATAAGAGCAGAATTTTTTAAGAAAAGGAGACTGCACAGTCAGCAATTTTTCTTCTACTCGTCTTCCAATTGGTAAGACGTAGTTTGATCTCAGTCCTAAGTGGACTACCAAATCTTTTGCACTGCGCCACAAGCTGGAAAAAGACTAAAAAAAGCAAAGCGACAAACGCCTATCGATTTTTTCGAAAATTGTGCGATTGATTTAATCGATTAATCGACTTTATTCGATTGAACGACTTTAATCGGTTGAGCAATTTAATCGACTTAAATCGATTGATCGATTTAGTCGATTGATCAACTGATCGATTAATCGATTCATTGGTTTATCGATTGGTAATCGATTGCTTAATTAATCGATTGATCAATTAACCGATTGATTGATACATCGATTGATCAATTAATCGATTGATCAATTAATCGATTAATCGATTGAAAAACTAATCGATTGGTCGCTTCATCGATTTAATCGATTGATCGGTTGAATCCATTGAGCGATTAAATAGATTGATCAATTAAATTGATTGATCAATTAAATTGATTGATCGATTAAATTGATTGATCGATTAAATTGATTGATCGATTAAATCGATTGATATATTAAATCGATTGATCGATGTGAATGTACTAATGAGGACCACAGACTTTTTTCATGCGAAATTTATTTTTGTAGAACAAAATATTTTCCCAGAAAATTTAGAAAAAACTAAAAATATTTACTCACTTCCTTTTTTGTAATTATTTTGGTATTAAATTTAAAATAAAACCAAAACCAAACCAAAATTCGAATGCTTAAAGAAAACTTTATGGAAGTTTAGAAGGATTTGTGTACCAAAAAAAAAAAAAAAAGTTTCGTTTACTAATAAATGCATTGCATACGAATGAAATACTTAATTTCAAGTGATGCTACAAAAACTGATCCTTACAAATTACAGACTACTGTAACATGCATCGTTATGGAGACGCTTCTAATGCTCGTTTGTAGCACTTAAAACTACTTAAGTAAGCTGTTATGAGTAAAACGAAGGAAAAATGTATAATTTTTGTTTTGTTTCTGTTGCAATGATGCGCAGAGCAGCAACTTTAATTGAAGTATGTGTTTTGCATTAGGATAATACAAACAGGATAATGTGCTTTTCAAGTGTGCAACATAAAAGTTCTGTCACTAAGCCAACAATGCCATCAAGTGAAAGTTAGTTAGGCAGACAGGAAGGCAGTCAGGCATTCAGTCAGTCAGTCAGCAATCGAGCCACTGAGTATGCACATTTATTCTATGAGTCCCATAAGTCATCTTCAGCTTAATTTAATTAATTTTATTTGCATGTATGTTACAGTACAGCATACAGCACTCACACACTTTAGGGATTTTGAGCATAATTTATTAGTGCAACAATTGCGCATAACCGAGCGTAGCTTTTAGCTTTAAGTTAAGTGCCAGCAATTAGAAGTTGCATAATAAAATTTATTAAACAATAAAACAAAAATTTTTTTTTTTTATAACTTTAAATTCCTGTAACACTTTTCCCTTTTTTTTATTTTGTTACAGGTAAGTGCATCAAAATAGCATTAAATTGCAATTAAATACGATTTTCTTCTTCACATAAAGCCTGTAAGTATGCAACATTTTTAGAATTTTGAAAAAAAATACTTAAAAATTTTTATTATCTTCAATATGTGTGCGCGTTTCTATTGTTTTATTTTACATTCTAGTAGACAATTTATTACCGTGTAATTCTATGCTGGCGTATAATTAATTAGAGTACAGCGGCGCATTAAAAAATCATTAAAATTATTGCCAATTAGAAAACACAAAATAAGCGCACATTTATAGCGTAAGTGTATAGCTTCGTGAAACCTTTAAAAATGAAAAAATAAATTAAGCGCAATTTGAAAACATTTTGAATGTAATTTAGAAGTGATGGTGGTGGTATTGTTTCGATATTAAATACATTAGTAAATAGAAGAGGTTTGTACATAAATTGAATAACTTCTTGACTCTCAGTGTCAAAAACGATCGATTAATCGGAAGTAATCGTTTCAGTCACTTTATTGAAATTTTAAACGATTAATCGATATAATCGTTTTTAAATAGAGAACTGCGATCTCATCGTTTTCTGCTTCTTTATTTTGAAATTTAGTTTTGTGATTTTTTGTAACGTTTTTTCTTTGAAAGTGTTAAAAAAATCGATTAGTCGGGAAAATCGATTAGTCGCAAAAAATCGATTAGTCGGAAAATAGATTAGACAAAAAAAACGATTAGTCGAAAAATATTGATTAATCGAAAAAATCGAATTTTCGGAGATATCGATTAATCGGAAAAAAATGATTAGTCGGAAAACAATCGATTAATCGGAAAAAAATCGATTAATCTAAAGAAAATCGATACCGAAAAAAGTTAATTTTGGCATGAAAATCCAAGCCAAAAAACTTTAAATTTCGAATTTAAGCCCAATTCTTTTAATGGAAGCCAGTGAAACATATTGCGACGGGCAGCCTGATGGACATGGCTAAATCAATTCGTTTCATTGGCTGATCAAGAGAATATATATGCAGGGTATGGCATCTTGTGGCCGTCAATATTTTTTGGTAAAAACTTTTGAAGGACATCTGCCTGTAGCACAATACTCCGAAAAATTAAGACCCTATGATTCTTTTTATTTCTAAACAAACCTCGTTATTGCGTGCATGCTTTCTTTTGTTTTGTATATTAACGAATGCTATTGCACACGCAAACATATAAATAAAATATTGAAAGTTTTTATATTGCCTTTTTGTGTGTGTGTGTGTGTGTGTGTGTGTGCTATTTATTAGCAACGCAACGCCATCATGTTGCTTTTGCTTTGCTAAAACACATCTTTGCCAACAGTTTTCTAAGACACACACACACAAAGCAACGGAAACGGAAATGAATGCTGTGAGAGCACACGTTGCTGCTATTGGCAAAATGGCTCTGCTGCTCTTGTTTAGTAGTTATATCGCATATACGTGCTTCACTTCAATACAGCACACTCTACCATATATGCCAGTATTTGTTTAGTCTGTGTGCGTGTGTGTGTGCTTAGTAAATTAATTACTTCACTTAAAGACAGGCTTTGTATGTTTAGATATGTATATGTGATGCGTGTGTTGGTTTTCTTCATTTATTTTTATTTTTTGTTGTTGCTTGCCTAAGTTTCTATTGTAGCTAGCAGCACAGCAACCACAATTTATTTATTCAATCATTACTTTCTCACTAACCAATTGAATGTGTGTGTGTGTGTCTTAGTTACTATTGCTTCTATTACACTTACAGGTGTACCAAAATGAAAAAAAAATAAATTCTGAAAATTACAATTTTCCAAAGCTTTTGTTTGTTTTTTTGCGTCTTTGTATGCAAGTAAAAAAAGCCATGAGGCTTCTAAATTGATTGCTCTTTTAAATATCAAAGCAATATTTGTTTACTATATTTTTCTAAGAAATAATAGCATAACTGCTTGATGATAGTCTAGTACAATAATTGCTATCTAACTAATTAAAGATGAAATAATCTCCGGTGCCACGAAGCAGAAACTAAGTAAACAATTATTAGAAATTCTAAGAATTTTTATATAATATTTTTTTCAGGAATAGCATTTACAAGGATTCAATTTTAATCTTAAATTACGAGCTAGTTTATATTTTAAATATTTGTAAAATTTTTTTAACAAAATATTTTTTTAATTGTTCCAAATTTATAAATCTTTTCGTATTACCCAATTAGATACTTTTAAATAAACATTTCGAATAATTGTTTTTTTATTTTTTATTTTTGTTTACCATTCCAAATACTGCTTTCTTTGCATGCCTTAAAATTGTACTCCATTTTTTGTTTTTTTTTTTTTTTTTTTTCTTCACATTTTGTAGTTAGCTTGTTTTTCAAGGTGCTTCGGGTTTGTTGGCTTTGTTTTAGCCATTGTTTGCAATAACTTTTACAAAATGACTATAAATGCGCAAAAAGCTTAAAAATAATTGCAAAACAATTGTTTGTAGAATATTTTAGAAGCTCTACAGTTTCTTGAAACCTTGCAGCTTAACAAAATTCTAATGGAAATTAAATTTTATGGCTTTACTCATTCTCGTTTATATTTGTTTTTTTTTAATTTTTTTTTTGCTACTCTAAAACAGTTTATATAATTGCCTTGCATAGAATGGACTTCGAGTTGTATTTAGTTTTAATTTAATTACAAATTCTTTGGATTTGCTCTTAAGAAATTACGACAAACAAATAGTTTGTATAAAAAACAAGAAAAAGTTATCTTCGGTTGGACCGAAGTTTATATACCTGTTACACATCATTTGACGTTGATAGACCTTCGTGTGCAGCATTTGTATTAAATTTTATTTCAAAACACTAAACAAATTAAATATACTCTTAAAAATTAAGGAATTCGCGGTCCGATTTGGACCAATTTTAAACTGAAGATTTGGCATGGTATAAGAAACATTTTAACCATATATGAAGCCATTCGCTTTATAAATACATTTTTTCATATAAGAACTTGAAAAAATGTTGAACTTTTTGTATGGGAGCTATACCTAAAAGTGGGCGTGGCACATTGATTTTAACATAGAAACTACACAGGACCTAGAAAAGCTTAAGTTTAAAACTTCAGCCCAATATCTTTATAACTGAGCGAATAAATCGCGCAGCAACACACAGACAGACGGACAGACGGACAGACGGACGGACGGACAGACGGACGGACGGACAGACGGACAGACGGACAGACAGACGGACATGGCTAAATCGATTCGTCTCGTCGAGGTGATCAAGAATATATATACTTTATAGGGTCTACGATGCCTCCTTTAATGCGTTACAAACTTTCCGACAAACTGAATATACCTGTTTACACTAGTGTAACAGGTATAAAAAGACTAAACAAAAATTAGTTAAAATATATTTTGATATGAAAAGCATACTTTTTTGGTAGTCTTCATACATGTTTGTTTGGTCATGGAAGTCTCACGTATCTCGAGTAAAAAATATATATTCAAAGGTTTATTTATTCGTTTTATTTATTTTTTTTTTCGCTTTACATGAAAAGTTAAAAGCTTAAATTAAGTTTGAGCGAATGTATATACAGGGAAGAGAAGCCATGTTAGACCTCGCAGAGTATAGTAGAAGGTAGCAGGTTTTCGTTATACAGGATAGTGTGGAGCCATATCTTGACCGTCTGTCTGTTTGTATTTTTGCTTTTCATTCGCTTAGTTTTAAGGATATTGACCTGAAACTCGAAACTTAAGCTTTTTTAGACCTAAGCGGTTCAGATTTTCGTTATATAGGATAGTGTGGAGCCATACCTTGTCCGTCCGTCTGTCTCTCTGTCTGTATTTATGCGTTTCATTCGCTTAGTTTTGAAGTTATTGACCTGAAACTCGAAACTTAAGCTTTTTTAGACCCAAGCGGTTCAGATTTTCGTTATATAGGATAGTGTGGAGCCATACCTTGTCCGTCCGTCTGTCTGTCTGTCTGTCTGTATTTATGCGTTTCATTCGCTTAGTTTTAAAGTTATTGACCTGAAACTCGAAACTTAAGCTTTTTTAGACCTAAACGGTTTAAGTGTTAAACTCAAAGTGCCACGCCCATTTAAAGGTATAGCCTCCATACAAAACGTTTGAAGGATTGTATTATTCCATATAAAAAAAAATAAAAATAAATAATTGACAACTTTTTATATATATTTTAAGCCATTCTAATTTCATATTTAAAAGCTTAAATGCTTTACAAATAAAATATTCCACTTAAATACAAAATTATAAAAAAATAATATACTAAGAATTTCATATTACGAAGTGCATAAAATGTTGAATTTAAATCGAATGCGAACTTCTGCATTAAAAATGGCTTTTCTGTTGAGTTGAGTTGAGATTTGTTTTGTTTTGTTTCTTGTTAAATGTAATTCATGTGTGGGTAGACTCCGAACTGCGCATATTATCCTCAATTAGCGCTTATTGTTGATTCTAATATGCATGTCTATCGCTTTCGTTGTTCAGTTCAGTTCATATATACTATAAATATGTATGTGCAACGACGCTTATGAGTGCCTGTCTATAAGTCTGCGCCTCACTGGCTATTTTGTTTGCTTATCTCGATGTGGGCGTTTTAGACTAGCTCTGTGTAGCACAGTCAAGTTATACCAGACACAGCTTCAAAGCCTATTTTTATTTATGCTGTAGACCTTTCTCTGTGTGTGTGTATAGTTATGTTTGTATTGTTAAATCTCCATGTTTTGTTATACGATTTGTAGTGCGATTTTTGTTCAACTTACTATATTTAGTCTTCATATATGGTATGATATGGTATACACACAAGCTCTCATTATTATGGCTGCTGTTGTTGTTGCTATTGTTTTTTTGTTGCTTTGCATTTTGCTCGGAAATTAGAGATAATAAGGATATTGTTCGGCAAAACAATAGCCATGCTAATGATGTGCCTATACATACAAACATACATGTCTTTCTGTCTGTCTGTCTGTCTGTCTGTTTCTCTATCTCTATGCTCTATGTGGCTTTTGTATAACGATAATAACTACGTATGATGTTACGTTGCAACATAAGCATGCACATAGATACATACATACTTAAGCATAATTCATGTAGTCTTATAAACAACAATCTCATAGATACATAAATGCATAAAGCAAAACGCATTACTCCACACATCCCAATTGGATTTTTTAGAATGGCGTAGTACTCAGAAGTGTGTTTCAGTTGGAGTTTATTTCACTAACTTTGTATACTACATAATTTTGTTGGCTCAAGTCCGTAAGATTATGATCTGGTACTGGCATCGAGTAGCTGGGTTAATACTCTAAGTAATGCTCAAGCTTATAATAAGCAGTCCATTTCTTTAGGAAGCGAACGTTTCCGTAACTAGTGAAACGCTGTCTTCCGAAAGTCCAATTTTAGAAGCTTGAAGAAGCAAGGAAGTCGAAGTTTTACGAACAAGAAACTCCTTTTTTTACGACTTCGGCTTTCTTCTTTTTCGAGCTTCTAAATTCAATTTTAGAAAGCGCACGTTTCACTAGATACGGAAACGTTCACTTCCTAAAAAACAGTTATTTTAATGTCTCGCCCTCGTATAAAAACAATGGAGAATCGTAAGTTTTTGGAACTATTTAAAGGACGAAAAGTACATTTTGTGTAAAGTGAGGAGCCATACCTTGTCCGTCTGTCTGTATTTATGCTTTTCATACGCTTAGTTTTAAAGATATTAACCTAAAACTCAAAACTTAAGCTTTTCTCAGTCCTAAACAGTTCAAGTGCTAAAATCAAAGTGCCATGCTCATTTTTGGGTATAGCCCCCATACAAACTTAAAGAAAGAAAAAGTATTTTATGCTCACGCTACAAAAATTCCATTGGGTTATTTTTTAGTGAAATGCAGCTTTTGATTAATCTGACTAGCGTAATATAAGCCGCTTTTGTGTACTTGAAATGCTTCAAATTTTAAATTTACTTAAAATTTACAATCATTTATTTTTCTGATTAAAATTTTATTATTATTACAAAATTTTAATTAAATAATAAATCGAAAAATTTTGAAGGAAAAATATAAATTTAAATTTTAGATTATTATCAAAATATTTTCAATATATACTCTTAAAGATAATATTCATAAAATTACTTTATTACATTTGACTAAAAATGTAAATTGGCAAAAATTTTATATAAAATAAATTTCTAAATAAATCGAGATTAATTTTCTATTTTTATTAATTAAGTCATAGAAGGCGCCTTTTGATGTTTGCTAAATCGTAAATATAAAAGCAAAAATCCTATTAAAAATTATTATTATTATTTTTTTTTGTGCTTATTTAAAATTTTTTTTTTATATAAATTAATTTGTTGTGCTTAAGCAAATAAATTAGCTTTGCATGCGAGCACGTTTTCAAAGAAGAAAAAAAAAACAAGTTCAGATGTCGGAAATAAAGTAAAACGGATATAAACAAGCAAGAAGGAAAGAACGCTTGTATGCAGCAGCTTATTTCACACTTGTTTCACAAAGCGCCGTGCTAAAAAATAAAAAAAAATAAAAATAGCTGCTTTGACTGAAATATAAAAAAAAATAATAATAGTAAAAATATAAACGCAAAGAAACAAGGCATTTCTCGAAACTGTTTAGAAACGCGCGTCATGTGCGCATTTTCTCAGCGCATAACATTTTATTTAATTTTTTATATAAACTTCTTTTTCTATGTTTTAAGTATTATTTTGCATATATTTTAATTTGTTTGCTATAATATTGACGGCGTGTCATTGAATTTATTAGATGCAAATCAAGTTCTTAGCATCAAGAGGTTTTTTGAGCATGATCAAAACTTTCAAAAAAAAAAAAAAATAATAAAGAAATAGTAGAATTTAGTTGGAACCGAAGCTCAAAATCCTGTCCCTCTTAATATAAAATAATGAAACTTATTGCCTTGCTTCCGAATTCATTCAAAATTTAGCGATTTACGATTTAAATTAATTCGTACGATTTGAAAACGTCAAATGCAAAAGCTATGTTTCATTTCCAAATTGTTTCATTGCATTGTGTATGAAAAAAAAATGTTATCGGTTACAATTTAAAATGTTATCGGTTTAATCACATCGCAAATTATTATTGTTTTGTTTAAATTATTTGCTTACTTTGTTTAGGCATGAGTAATTCTATAATACAAAAACATGACATGAAGCAATTATGCCAAGTGAAGCACTTAGAATATCTTTTCTTTTGACAACTTTGTTTGTGGTGAATTATATTTGATTTCACCACGACAAGAGAGAATAGTACGAGAAAATTTTGAGAAGGAAATAGCAGGCAAACGTTATATTTTTCTGTCTTTTTTGCCCTGGTTGCTTTGATTCTTTTAAAAAAAAATATTTATTTTTTAATTAAAATATTTAACCGAAAACGAAATTGTAGAAAAATTCAAATTTTTTAACTTTAATCTGCTGTTTGCTCAAAATCAAGAAGTGGAAAAATTTATATTTATATGGTGAAATTATATAAATTCACCATAATATGCATACTCAACAAAATTTGTTACCAAATAAGAAATAGACAGTGGCGGAATACGTCATCTGGTATTTGGAAACCTAGTAACATCAAAGAATGAAGTAAAAGAATTTTTAAATAATCGGAAATACCTTTTTTGTATAATATTATGCATTTTACATTTCATTTCACTTACTCTGCTGTCTCACATTCGTGTGAAAACAATAGAGAATTGTAAGTGTTTAAAACTTTTTAAGGAAGATAAGTTCATTTTGTATATTTTTATTTCTTTCTATAACCGCACCTTATAGTGTGGAGCCATACCTTGTCCGTCTGTCTGTATTTATGCCTTTCATTCGCTTATTTTTAAAGATATTGATCTGAAACTCAAAACTTAAGCTCTTCTCAGTCCCTAAACAGTTCAAGTGCTAAAATCTAAGTTCATTTCACTTACTCTGCCCATTTGAAATCGAAAATATTTTGCGTTTGCAATTTCCGGAACACCAAAATTTGCGATTCTAGATGATGAATTGTTGTCTCCAGAACTCTGTTGAAGAACTTGTATCTTTAGATTTGTTGATAACTTACTTATTACAAAAACACATAAATCTTCCGAGCAGTAAACGGCAATCCAATTGTCGATTCCTTTTTTTAAACTCAATTAATTTTCATTTAATAACTTGCAGACTACACATGCGTAACTATGACAGCATAATTTTTTTTTTTTTTATCTTAAAAGATAATGAAACTTGAAACGCACAATTATGCTTTGAATAACTTACAAAAATCTTTACAAACAAACGAATACAAAAGCTTAATTCTTCGATTTAATATAAAAGCTAATAATTGCTACTAAGCTGCTTAATTTAATCAGCAGCCAAGAACATAAACAAAAAAAAGATAAGAAAATAAATTCAATAAAAGTCAGCAAAAAAAAAGGAGTTTTTTTGTTCGGGTTTTTATAAAAACTATAGAAACCAAGAAAGCTATTAAAGCGCAAATACTAAATTCTTCGCATTGGCAACTGTAAGCAAAAAGAAAGTGACTGCATATAAGCCTGCTAAGTAACAAAAAAAAAAATAAAGGTAAGAAAACCAAAAAAAAAAAAAAAAAAAAACGTTTATTGTTATTTGTCCCGTGTGTGCAGTGGCTACAAAAGGTATGAAATACACTTTTAACTGACAACATTTTAACGCCAATGAAACATGAATGCTTTGAATACGACAACGACGACGACTTAGAATTTAAGTGGCTTATTTAACGTTCTTGTATATAAATACTATATATGTACGTCAACACATTGCTATATAATCATATTAATAATTGTATCTTTTTTTTTATAAAAGATACATAAAGGATATTTTAGTGTACTGGCATAGTATATGTACATGTCTGTGGCTTTGTATACAGGCTGCTTAACAACTCTCCTGTGTCTAATGAAGTTGAATGTGTATGCTTGTACTTGAATGTCTGTCTGTCTGTCTGCATATACTGGCAACACATACTAAAGCAGCGTTTGTCTGCCTGCCTGCTTCTCAGTCTGTCTGTCTGTCTGTCTTTTTTTCTTAACATTTTATTTATCTACGACCCTTTTAAGAACATGTTAATGCGTGAAATGACACAAGGGCACAGTTAACATTTATCCTTTCGACTTTGCAGCTTAAAAAAAAGATACAAATTAAATTCAATTTGCTACTTCAAATTATTTAAAATTTTTATACTATAATATTACATTGCGTAAATAATTGGCTATAATAACATTTTATATACCAAACGCACGCATAAATGTGTGGCAAGTTAATCATTCAATTCGCATGCTGCATGTTGCATTATGCACGCTGCTCAGATTTTCTGTATGATTAAATTTTGTGAAAATGTCAAATAACACACAAGCAATAATGGCGCCTATAAATCAGTTTTTGTATATTTTTTTTTCTTTTTGTGCCAGTTATAAAATGATATGTCGGGAGAGATACTATATACTAGCAATGTATGACCAAAAAACTCGTTCTTGTTGGATGTTGTTGCTGGTTGAATGTTGATTTATGCTGCGGTAGCGCATGAAATCCATCAACCGCATATATCATCAACATCAACGAAAATATCGAATGCAAATTGGTAAATGTATAATATAAAAAAATTGCCATGCTATATAGCAACGGAAAAAAATTATAAAGTCGTATAGTATTTATGATAAATGAGTTGCGGCATTGAAATTAATTTTAAAGACAATAATACAAATACGAAATATTTAATAATTATAGAAATATGAGTAGGGAAGACAGGGGATACTAAGAGTACTAAGACACATCTTCAGTTTAAATTTCAAGTATCAGGAAATTTCTTTGTTCCTAATAGCACTGGTGTTTCGCCTAGTATAGATATTCCAAACAACTTTTCAACTTGCTTCTTCAAAAAATTTTATAGCATTCGATCAAGTCAATTCTTCTCAATCTTAGCATCATGCAAATATACCAATTTTGGATTTGTCCTAATTTAATTACTTAAAAATATAACGATTTTTTTTAGGATGGTTTAAATGATGCCACGCCCACCGGCCAATTTCTCGAATAGTTTGTACTTTTCGTGTTCTTAGTACCATGTATACCCAACAACATTTTTTCTGTTTATGGCTCGCTTAAATGGTGCCACGCCCACTGTTCATTTTTATCCACTTTCCCGGTCCTAGCAACATGTATACCGAATATTATTTCTCGAGTTCAAATATTGGTAAAAAATTCGATGAATTTCAATATCAATTCTATGAAGAAAACTTTTTGGCGCTGGACGAAAAAGAGTTTACGCTGTTCGTTCTCTCCATTTTGGAAAAAAAAAATGACAGGATTGAGACTCTGTGCGTCCATGTTTTACTCTTAATCTCGTTATGGTTACTACACTTAAAGGGGTAGCTTTTAAACAAATAAAACGAAGAGATGAACTATTTTTATACCCGCCACACATAGTGTGAAGGGTATTATCAGTTTTTCGGAAAGTTTGTAATGCATTAAAGGAGGAATCGGAGACCCCATAAAAAAGTATATATTATTGATCAGCTCGACGAGACGAATCGATTTAGCCATGTCCGTCCGTCTGTCTGTCCGTCCGTCTGTCCGTCTGTCTTAAGATATAGCCCCATACAAACTCACCATTTTTTTCGATTTTTTTGTATGAAAACAGTTATTATTTATGAATGTTTTGACTACAAATCGGGTAAAATACTTTTAATCCAATATCCATTCATCCAATATCAGAAGAAAGGTGCCACGCCCATTTGTAGATATAGCCCCCATACAAACTTACCATTTTTTTCGATTTTTGTATGAAAATTGTTATTATTTGTAAATGTATTTACTACAAATATGGATAAAACCACTTCTAATGACATCCAATTTCAAAAGAAAGGTGCCACGCCCATTTTTTGATATGGCCCCATACAAACCAAGCGCCCATTTTTCAGATTTTGTATGAAAATAGTTCTTATTTATGGATATATTCACTCCAATCTGTGTAAAATCACTTCTACTATTATCCTATGAATATGCTTCCGATATGACAAGGATCGAGCCACTATAACATATAGACCCATACAAACTCACCTTCCATTTTTTGTATTTTTTTCAAGAAAATGATTAAAGTTTTGTGTGGCGGGTATTTGAGCTTCGGTGCTGACGAAGTTAACAGTTTTTCTTGTTTTAATTCATTTGGTTTTTTTAAATTTTTTAAAAATATTTTTCTCATTTTAAATAAAAAAATACTTACCACAACGCAACTACCTACTTAGTATAATGAAAGCAATCGCTAATTAAAATGTCTACGCCACTAAAAATATACTCACTTCCAAATACTACTTCCATGCTTGCATTATCTTGAAATACAAAAAAAAATAATCATAATCAAAGAACTCAATGCAAACCGTACACAACCCTTTTTTTTTTTCTTTCTTAAGATGCACACTTAAACTTCAACTTCAGCAGCAATTATAACGTCTCGACATATCGACAATGGCCTTATTCAGCAGTAAGACAAGCCTCTCTACTTGCTAGTAACAATAGAAACATTTTCTTACTGTCTGCTAACGATATCAGTCAAGTCTAAGGAGTTTTGCTTAGTGCAAAATTAAACCCAAATTAAAAAAAAAAAAAAAAAAAAAAAAAAAACGTAAGCTAAATGTGAAGTAGTCAAAATGAATACAAGTCATGCCATTCAGCGCAGGCAATTGAAATAATGATGACTTTCGTTAATGGTTTATTCAAGTCTATGAAGTTTTTTTCTTTTTTTTTTCTTTTTATTATATTTTCATTTTATTGTGGTTTAAATGAAGTTCATAATACTGATTGCGCGCTCAATTAAGGAAAATACTGCTGCGGCGGAAATTGAGAAATTACTTAAACATTTTGCACACTACTCAATATGCAAATGTATATAGTATGCCTGCAGTGCTGTGATTAATAAATTTTCCATTCAAAATGCTTTAATTGATAACTCAATTAAATTATGTTTGCTGCAGGTGCTATAGACGATACAAAAATTTACATAATAATAATTGTGAATATTTTTTTTTTTTTTGGAGTTGCAGAAAATAATGAGATTTAAATATTTAATGCTGCCTAAAATTGAAGAAATTGTCAGAAACTAGAAGATACAAAGTATCTTAAACTGCACACAAGATACAAAAGTATCTAGATCTGCGCATACCAATAAGATACAAAAGTATCTTGTACTGTTTACACTTATAAGATATTAAAGTATCTAGAACTACTCACAAGATACAAATGTATCTTAAACTGCTCACAAGATACAAAAAGTATCTTATATAAAGTTTGTTGTAACACTCCACCTTTTTGCTGCTTGTAAATATAAAATTTCGATTTAATTTTTTTTTTATTATGTCCCCTAGACGTGTATTACTTTAGACTTTTTGCTGGCATGCGTTAATTTTCCAGCGAAATGAACAGATATTGCCAACAAACGCACATGTAATACTCACACCAAAAAAATAAATTTACTAAAGTTACTATTGGAGACTAAGTGCAACTCATATGTATAGAGTCGAGTCGATTCAATACGTAGAATGTTGATGCTGACAACAAGTGGCTGCTGCTGCTCTGAAGCAAATTCATTATAATTTATAATAAGCAACGACATCGAACCAACCAACGAACCAAAACGAAAAAAAAAAAGATGATGAAGCTCAAAAATAAAATGAGCAAGCGTATTTTGTCAACGCATACATATAGAACGATTTTTTTTTATCCACATGACAAAATATTTACTCGGCAACACGCATTTACTCACTCACTCACTCAAACTCTTGGTTGGTTGTCAATAATAAAGCTCATCATTATCCTGTGCACAAATCCAATTTGATTATGTTAATATACGTGGAAATGCTTTTGCAATTGCATGCGTTTGTATCTGTTGGTGCGTTTTATACAGAAAACAACAACCACGTGTACTTATTAAAGCAGCATGTAACGAGAGCACGTATAATAATAATAATAATAGTAGACATTGGCAACAGCTTTAGTCGTATATATATAAAAATAAATAGTTGTCATGGTTATATAAAAGAAATGTGCACGCGTAAGCAGCGTACAGATACATTTATATAAGTTTATTATTTTTGTTGTACAATATATTTCTGAAATATTTTAATACAGATGAGTTCATATGTCACTCGACATTAATTGTATATTTGCACAAAAAAAAAAAAAAACCATAAATACTACAAAGCATTTTTGAAGTACTCTAATGCGGTAAAAAAAAAAAGTGCTTCAAAGGCTAATATAAAAAATAACTTTGTTAATTTTATCTAAGCTTTGGTTTAATTTTTATGAATGAGAAATGTGAGTTGTAACATAGTTCTTTTTGTAGCTCTAACATTGCACAATTAAGTTGAAGTGAACTTAATTTGGTTTTGTTTAATCAAAAAAAAGCGAATATAACGCAAAAAGATCAATCAGTAAAAACTGTTTCATCAATTGAGACTAACTGAAAAAAAGCCCTGAATTGAAAATTGTTTAAAATTTTTTTTTTTTCTTAACAGCTTTTCGGCGTGTATAACAAATAAGAAAAGACGTCGTAGACCCTCATATAATAGTAAAAATGTGTCTATGTCCGCTTTGAATTTTGAAACCAATCAACCAATGTGTCCCAAAACGGTTTAATTTTGAAAGGCACAAATGTAACAATGTTTCAAGACCACTAATACAATACTTTAGACCCATTCAGTCCATTAATGAAGTTGATATTCGAAAATTCCCATACAAAAATTTTGTTTTCAAATATACATTGAAGTGACTCTGGTATTTTTGTGTGTTTTTTTAAAATTTTTTAATCGCCCCCGACATATTTTGAACTCCAAAGACGTAAAACCGCAAAACCAAGAGCTGCAGACCCTTTTTCTGTTTAGCCCCCACACACATCTACTGCTTATTTGTTTTTTTTTTTCTTTGTTTTTACGTAAAAAGATCGATGGTACAAAGTTTTTGATACACAGAATACGATTGTTCATGGTATAGAGAATTATTGTTCTTGGTATATAGAACTAATTTTCTTGGTATAAAGAACGATTGTTCTTGGCATAAAGAACGATAATTCTTAGTATGATGAAAGATTGTTCTCTTAATAAAAACGATTGCTCTTCTTATTCAATTTTTCTTGGTATATAGATCGATTGTGGTTCTTATAAATATTGATTATTCTTCTTAAAAAAAACGATTGTTCTTGATATAAAGATCGATTGTTTTTCTTATAAAGAACGATTGTTCTTGGTATTAGGAACGATTGTTCTTCTTATAAAGATCGATTGTTCTTGGTATTAAGAACGATTGTTCTTGGTATAAAGAACGATTGTTCTTGGTATAAAGAACGATTGTTCTTGGTATAAAGAACGATTGTTCTTGGGTATAAAGAACGATTGTTCTTGGTATAAAGAACGATTGTTCTTGGTATAAATAACGGTTGTTCTTTGTATATAGATCGATTATTTTTAGTATAAAGAACGATTATTCTTGTTATAAAGAACGATTGTTCTCGGTATAAAGAACGATTGTTCTTATTATGAAGAACGATTGTTCTTATTATAAAGAACGATTTTTTTCGGTACAAAGCATGCTTATTTTTGTTTAATTTTTGAATAAAAAGAAGCACCAAAACACATATTAGTAGGCAAACTTTAACACATTTCAATTATTGAAATGCATGCATATCTGATTATTATTCTCTTCAAATTATTTTAAATCACTTTTAAAGTTTTAAAGCGCGCAACATTTCAACTAATTTATTGAAATATGCATTTGAACTATTCGCTGTTCGCCAAAACTTAAAAGCACAGCGACGTGTATTAGTACAATGTAATCATGGCTAAAACTGCTTTTGTGGGTATATAAATTATATTTAGGCAAATTTGCTCATATAGAACAGAATAGAGCAGCTAGCTAAACTATGCATTTGTTGCAAGAGGTGCTGCGCTGCGCTGTGCTGCGGTATGGCATGAGCAAACGTGCAACATTTGCTGCTGCTAGTTTCGTTAGTGTTGTTGCATGGCGTTGGTGGCGATGGCGGTGGCGACTGCTGCTGCTGTTGCTGCTGCTGTTAGTGACATGATAACATTTAGCCTTAAAATTGGCAACAACAATAGTCACATGTGAGTTGTGGCAAAAGCAACAACAGCAGCAATTGCTGCCACACATTGTTAGTGCACGTAATTGGGTAACAACAATTTATGCAATGCAACGCGACAAATGGCTCTGATGCAACAGACAATGTAAATACATACAAACATACTCGTACATTATATAAGCACTTATGTCAGGCATTTTGTGTTTTAGTATTATCCTTTACAAGACACACACACACACACACGCACATTCCATGGCGAAATATTGTGAATGCAATTTAAATTGCATTTAGTCAAGTTGAGTGAATGCAACACACACACACACACACATTCGTTCGGTCATTGGTCGCTTTCGGTCAGCTTGTAAATTCAAATTTTAGCTTACAACTTGCGAAATTATAATGCATATCATATGACTTGCTGCTGACTTTATGCCTGTGTTTCGCATATAAATCAAACTATTTCTCACACATATGTTCCCAAAAAAAAAACATACATACACAAATTTCTATCTAACCCAAAAATAAAATTATCTTATTTATCAAAATTTATACGAGACGAGTATTTTCACTTGATAAACTTTTATACAGCATTTTGCCATTTTGCTATTTTATAATCATTTCTTTTGTGTGTCTCTGTGTATTTTTGTGTCATTTAAAGTATTTGCTTTGTTTTACCCATTACATTTAATCGCTTATTTGGCGCCAGTGCAAAAGTATCTAATACAGTTTGCATGCGTTTGGCAACTTGAAGAGAAATAATGAATTCATTCATTACTTTAGTTGTTATCCTCGCTGCTTTTGTCGTCCTTGTGGCAGTCATTTACTTTATTTTGCAAACTTTTATACAAACACTTATGAAGTTTGTGCTCACAACTACCGCTACTCCCTATTATCACATTTCCTGTGTTATTTGGGGGGATGTTGTGTTACATCTGTTATTGTTGCATTTGTCAGTTCCGGTCAAAGTTTATGTTGAGAATGTGCACTGAGAAAAAAAATTCAGGTAACATTATTATTTAAAAAATTGCATAGGTATATCCTTGCGAAACACTCCCATAATCTTAATTTTTGATTAAAAACATATGATTTTCTCCTGACAATATCTCATTAAACTTCGAGTCGAAATTTAATTTTTAAGCAGTTTTAGAAAGATAAAAGTTAGACCTTTTGAACCTTATATACAATATTTTTATATTCAGTTGATATATATGTGTTTTTTAAAGACGAACACAATTTTTTTAAATTTTTCTCCATATTAAAAGCTATATACATACTATATATGGCTAGATCGATTCGTTTCGTCTGGCTGATCTAGAATATATATACAAGGTGCACCAACTAGACCTTTGGCACTTCAACATTGATTAACTCTGACATTTTTCAAGCTATTTAGAAATTTGTGCAAGATTTATTCAGAATATTCGCTACCATTTATTTCAAATTAATTCAATTCAATGACCGCCTTCATTCGATACTCAAAAAAAGCACTTACCCAGGAACTTTGTTTAAAATTGGTCAGCATTTTGGGCGTTATAGCAGCTATTTCGGCTAATATATTGGCTTAGAGTTCGCCTATGGTCTTCGGTTTGCTGGCCTAAACTTTACTTTTTAAATAAAATATCAGAAAAACAATGAAAAACGTTATTTCGGTGGAACCGAAGCTAAAATACCCATTACACAACACTTTTAATAGCTAATGTGTTCACCAGGTGGTAAGATTAAATTTCACGACGAATTTGGTCAAATTTGTATGCAGGTTTTTGATAATATTAGCCCGATCCTTACCATATCGATAGTGTTTACTTAGGTGAACATTGGAATCGATTTTACCAAATTTTAATTGAATTTATTCAGAAAAAATAAATGTTTTCATACAAAAGACACGCAAATGGGCGGTAAGTTTGTATGGGAACTATACCTAAAAATAGGCGTGGCACCTAGATTCTTACATACAAAATGCCTAGAAGCAAGAAAAGCTTAAGTTCAAAATTTCAGGTCAAAATCTTAAAAACATTCTGAATAAAACGCATCGCAACAGACAGACGGACATGGCTAAATCGAGACATCGAGCTGATCGTTTACATATATACTTTATGGGGTCTACGATGCCTCCATTAATGCGTTGCAAACTTTCAGACAAATTAAATACACCCGTTTACACTATGTGTAAATCTGGGTGCACGAGGATGCAAGAACTTTACAGCTTTTACAATTAAAGAATTGTTTTCAATATAATGCCTAACTCTTTCAGCACGTTGATCTTAAGAACTTAGAATCTACTAAAATTTTTCTCTAGCTCCATTTCAAAAAATTGATCTGTAAAGTATTTAAAACAATTTTATCCATGTAAAACGTTAAAGTGCTATTTTAAACTCCCAAACGATTTAACAAATACAAACTCTTGGCATGCAGTGACTTAAGTATTTTGGCTTCCGTCTCATATTCTATTATTTCAACACCAACTACTTTGAATAATGCATATATATGCATGTATATCTGCAGATATATATATATATATATAGACAAAAGACAATATATAATATACAGGACAATGCATTGCATTGCATTTAATTATAATTCTGCTTTGGTGGCATTTAATATATGCGCAACGCTTCTAAATAACAAATAGCTGCAATGCTAGTTGTAGCAGTAGCAGCAACAATAACAACAAAAACAACAAAAACAACACAAACAATAAGTGAACAGCGAAAGCAACAAATATACTACATGGAAATACACGAAAGGAAATAGGAAACAGGAAACGGAAGTTTGAGTGTTGCGCATTGTATTTATGACTGTGCATGTATTTATTCTATTTTGTAGGTGTTAAATTTATGCATTTTATTGCAAATATTCTTGTTGTTGTTGTTTTTCGAACTTATTTAAAAACGCATAAAAATTTTATACTGTATAATTTTCTTAAAACTTGGCGACAAAATGACGCCAGACAGACAGACAGACAGACAGACAATGAATACCGCAAATAATGCGAACGTGTTCTTTCAATCATCGCTAAGATAAAAATAAATTGCAGAAATTGAATCAAATACGCATGCAATTGCAAACAAATAGAGCGAGTACCCGTGCTCCCCCAGTCAGTACTCAGTACTACTCATAGACAAACATGCCATGAGTATGCGAGCAGCAGCGCTAGACAGCTAGCAAGACAGGCATAGACCTGGCAATCGGCTGCGTCTCCATCTCCGACTCCAAGTTGACTGCCTGCCTGCCCAGGATATTTGTTGCAAAAAATGCATGAAAAGCCTTTGTTCGTGTCTATTTCACGTTAGTTTGGCTATGTTGCAAAGGCATGAAAGTGCAACATATGTTGCACATACGCCATGTTTGTGCGGCATAGACTGCGTGCCAATGCTAAATGTATATGTCTGCCGGTATCATCATCATCATCATCGTCTTCTTCGCTATAGACAGAAAAATTAAAAAAAAAAAGAATAAAAAATAAAAACTAAAAGCTGCAAAAAAAATAGAAGCAGCTTCAATGCTACAATTGCAACAAAATCAAATGAAAATGAAGGCGGAAAATGAATTATTTATGAAGTGGTTTTTGTGTTGTTTTCAACACTCTTTGCTGCTGCTTTTCTATAGACACGCATACGCCCATTTTACACACACACACCTCGATCGAGTAACGCCTTGCTCATTGCCCACTTCCGTTTGTATGCTTGCCGCCTGTTTTCATTTTGTTGCAAGTTTGTATTTTTTTTTGTTCATACTTTACTTTTCTTTATCAATTGGTTGCATTGCACTTATTTGTTATTTGTTCTTACAACAAATGTGTACTGAAATAAAGCGTGTGTTAGAGTAGTAGCAGACAAACACATACAATGTGCTTGCATATCCGTTTCCGGCGTTAGGCAGTCTAACTATAAAATGGTAGCAGCAGCAGCAGCAGTAGTATGAGCAATGTTCAAGCATTGTTGTTGTAATTGTTTTTGTTGTTGTTGTTGTTGGCATATGCGTGTTATTGGCAACTGTTGCGCTTCATATACTATAAAAAGGGAAGTTATTTATTTTATTTACCATTTTCTTTTTTTTTTTTTTTTTCTGTTTTTTTTTTTTTTTTTTGCTTACTATTGCCGCTGGTCGTTTGCTAAAATCAAAGAGGAAATTGAATTTGTTGTGAAAATTTATGTTCAAATGGAAATCTATTTGCTTCACTTTGCTTAGCTTTGTAGTTTTTTTATTATTTTTTTTTTATTTGAACAGCGACAGACAGACAGACATACTACTACATCGATTTAGCATTTTATTTTATGCATTGTACAGTGTATTTGATTACTTTTGATTTTCATGTGAATTTCATTTATAGAAAAAGATTTAATTTAATTTTATTTTTTTCCTGCGGCAATATTTTATTTTTTTTTTTAATATTAATTTGCTTTATATTTATTTAGAGTTTTATTTTTTCATAGCCTTTTAATAAAGTCAAAAACGCTGTAGTTAATATTTTTATTTATTGTACAAACTAGTAAATCTGTTTGTCTGTCATTTTTCAGCTTCAATGATTTTTAACGTTTTTTTATAAAAATTGCCAAAGCCACAAAAGTCATATAGACTGCTTGACGCTTGAATATAAGTTTACATACAAGTTACATAAAGATTCATGTGCTGCAAAGACTTAAAAGCTTTAGCTTCTTTTTTGTTACAAAGTGTTAAAAGTTAATGGATTGTACAATGTTCGCATTGTGTTTGGTTATCTTTTGCCAATTTTATTGTGGCTGTAAGCAACGAAGTGCATAAAAAGATGTAAACATTTATTTTGTACAACATTTTTTTTTTTTTTTTTTTCGTTTTGAACAGTTTTGGGCGTCCTATGAGATTTAAGTGAGATTGTAAAATAATTGCGTTTTAGTTTATAGCTTCTAAGAACCTAACTAAACAATTTAATTTTCAAAAATAGTTCTATAAAGATTTCTTGTATCATGTCACAATGTGCTTGTATTCAGAACAATCGTGTCTAATTTGAGTTTCAAAAGCTTAAATTGCAGCATAGAAAAGAGCAATGTAGTGAAAAACTTGATCAACGCTCTCAAAAAATTGCTCTCGTTACATTATTTATTTTGTTTGGTTCTTGATATAAGAACGAAATGGTTTTTGATATAAGCACGAAATGGTTCTTGATATAAACACGAATGGTTCTTAATATAAGCATGAAATGGTTCTTTATATAAAAACAAAATGGTTCTTAAATTAAGAACAAAATGGTTCTTCTTATAAGAACGAAATGGTTCGTGATATAAGCACGAAATGGTTCTTGATATAAGAATGAAATGGTTCTTTATATAAACGCGAAATGGTTCTTCATAGAAGATCGAAATGATTCTTGATATAAGAACGAAATGGTTCTTGATATAAGCACGAAATGGTTCTTGATATAAGAACGATGTATGAACGAAATGGTTCTTGATATAAGAACGAAATGGTTCTTGCTATAAAAACGAATCTTCTAAATAGGAAAACAAATATTCTAACACAAACGGTTAGCATTCGTTTACCATTTTGGGCATATTGTACACAACAAGTTCATGCATGAAATTCATAAGATGTATGTATGCTAGCATTTACCCTAAAAAAAAAAAAAAAAAAAATATAGCCATATTTTTCATATTTTGGGACTTTACGCTCTAAAATATATAAAATAGTTCCATGGAAAACTCAGCTCATTTTGGTATAAACAAGAAAAAAATGTTTTTAAGAAGCAGTAGCAAGTTTTTTCTTTTTAATTTGACTTTGGAAAAACTTACTAAGAATATCCCAAAGATTACGTACAAATTTCGAATAATATGCTTGAGCCACGCTAATATGCATAGTAAAAATAATCCAGTTTCAAATCAAAAACCAATCGTTCTTGATACAAGCAAATTGCTATGTATGTACAATCTGTTCCTAATATAAATGAAATTGGTTCTTAATATTGATACAATTCGTGCAGAATTTAAGCTTAGTCCGTTCTTAATATAAATAAAATTCGTTCTTAATATTCGTATAGTTCGTTCTACAATTCTTTCTTAACATAAGGTCTGTTCGTTCTTAATATAAATATAATTAGTTCTTAATATTCGTATAGTTCGTTCTACAATTCGTTCTACAATTCGTTCTTAATATAGGCTCACTTTGTTCTTAATATAAATAAAATTGGTTCTTAATATAAGTATTGTTCATTCTGCAATTTGTTCTTAATATAAATACATTTCGTCTTAATATAAATACAATTCGTACTTGACACAAGCTCCATTTATTTCTTAAGTCGAGATAAATTGGTTCCACGTTCAAAAAAACCAGAGCTCCCGAAGGTAGTTCATTTTTCATATATTTTTTTTCCTTCAATTAGTAATTGACTAAATCAATGAGCGAAAAAAAGCCGAATTAGTCTACATTAACCACGCAGCGAAATAGTCAACTTGAGTAAAACAAATTATTTCTGTATACAGTTTTGTCAGTAGCGGTGACGTGCGCGGCATTGCAAAAATGTTATAGTTTGTTTTATGTATGAAGGATGACCTAGAATTATCACAATTCCCAGAATTAACGCAAGATTTTAAAAAATAGAATCTTTTACGAATTCAAATGTAAATTTGTAGTAGCTATTTCAAAATAATTCCATGATGAAAAACGATGTAAACTATATAAAAATAAATAACTAAATTAAATACAAAATTCATATAAAAAAAAAAAAAAGTTAACTTCGGTTGGACATACCGTTAACAACATTTGACATGGATAGACATTCGTGTGCAGCATTTGTATTAAATTTTATTTCAAAATACTAAACAAAATAAATATATTCTTAAAAATTTAGGAATTCGCGGTCCGATTTAGACCAATTTTAAACGAAGATTTGGCTTAATATACGAAGCATGTACCATATTTGAAGCCATTTGCTTTATAAATAAATTTTCTTATAAGAACTTGACAAAATGTTATTCTTTCTATGGGAGCCATATCTAAAAGTGGGCGTGGCACATTGATTTTAACATAGAAACTACACAGGACCAGAAAAGCTAAAGTTTAAAATTTAGCCCAATATCTTTAAAACTGAGCGAATAAACCGCGCAGCAACACACAACAGACGGACAGACGGACAGCGGACACGGACAGACGGACGGACGGACAGACGGACAGACGGACAGACAGACGGACATGCTAAATCGATTCGTCTCGTGAGGTGATCAAGAATATATAACTTTATAGGGTCTACGATGCCTCCTTTAATGCGTTACAAACTTTCGACAAAAATATACCTGTTTACACTAGTGTAACAGGTATAAAAAATAAAAACAGATTATAAAATTTGTAACTATGCTGCTACAATATTTACAAAGCGTTGCAATGTTTATTAAAAATGGAAAAAAAAGAACAAAGTATCTATTACTATTGTACATACACAATATTCAAATGAACTGCAATTATATTGACTTATGACTTTAATAACTTTCAATATACACACACACGCTCTCTATGTGTATGTGTGTTTGTACACTGTACAGTTTATTTGCAAACAAACTTTATTAAAATTCGTAAGAATTCAACAAAAAAAAAAAGATGTGCTCAAACACAAAAAATTGAAACGAGCATTTTATTATTAATATTGTGCAATGAAACGTGTTTTTTATTGGAAGTCTGTATGACAGCAAACATGATGTATGCACGCACAAATCAAACAAAATGTATATATATGTTGTGTGTGTGTATTTGTCACAGTTCTTTGACAAGAAATGCAATGCAGAGCATATGTTTGTCTTCAATATTGATGACAATCACCGTTGGCAACGTGAGAATGCACCTGCGTTGCTGCGTTGTATTTTATATGTTCAGATATATCTCATTCCAATTTAACACACACACACACACTCACACACACACTTTCTCAATAACTAACTAATAAAATGAAGTGGCATATTGACAAGAACTGCTGCTGTTCTTTTGAATGCTGCAAATTCAACTTTTATTGTTGTTGTTGTTGTTGCTGTTGCTCCTTTGATGTTTTGTCCTTGCAGCAATAGCAACAGCAACAGCAACAGTTGTGCATCATGCGTGCATTTTATAATATTAAAATATTAATTTTATCTTTATCACAAATGTTTCTGTTTATTATTATTTGCTTAGCATACAAAATCTAATAAAATTTTATATAAATCGCCTAAAAAGCTGCAATACTTTTTACAAATAAATTTTGAAATTTATTACAAAAATAACCGAAACAAATATTTGCAAGTACTTTTGTAATTTTAATTAATTTTCATATAAATGTGGCATTATTAGTTTATCGGAAATGTTTGGATTCACGCATTATCCTGTAAAAGGCAAGAACATTTTAAGGCGTTAATCAGTATTTTTTTCAATATAAGATTTTTTCCCAATATTTATTTAATTAAAAACTATATTTTTTCGTTACAAACTCTTCGATAAACTGATAATACCCGATCACACTATGTAAAAAACACAAAAAAAAAAGCCAGTGCCAGCGCCTTAATTAAAACTATTTATTTTCTCAACAACTCAGAAAAAATTAATTTAAATCTCTGCAAAAAAAATAAACAAATATTTAATCCTTTTACATTTGTTTATATAACTCAATTAAAAATATATTTTAAGTTTATTTGTAATTTTTTTTACCAATAAATTCGTTAGTAAATTTAATTACTGTGCACATGTTTTATACAATTATGGAACATTTACTTAATTTTCGAACTTTTATGAATACAAAATATCATTTTGCAGCACATGGCGTATGCATGATTTTTTCAGCATATTTTTTTTTTATATATAAATCTTTTATTAATTATTTTATTATCATTTTTTCCAATTTTTTTACTGAAAACTAACTGAATTGAACATTAATTAAGTAAAAAATAAAATAAATAAATTTAAATAAATAAAATAAAAAAAAAGTAGCTGACTTTTTGTATAAGAAAAACTTTGCAGTTCTTAAAAAAAATAAAAAAGAAAAAAATACATCGATACAATTCCATGTTATAATAACAAAAAATATATAATTAAAATACCACAAAAATATGATTCTTTTCAATTTTATATTTTTTGGAAACAGCTATTTCACATTTCCTTGTAAATTTAAAATTAAAAAATTCTCTGAAAAAATAAAACAGTTCATGGGAATCATAGCTATAATATTTTCTTTAGTAAAAACTCTCCAACAGATGATTGATAGCCTTTAATAGGTTTATTATAGTGTATCTTGTCTTTCGACAAAATGCAGAGGTTCCCAGAAGAGCTGCGCTGTCAAGTCACAGCATATAGATTCATAGTGACAGCACTCAAAAGAGCCTAGACTTGTGCTAGTTGTACGAGTAAATCAAAACAAGGCTCAGCTGGGACTTTTTCAAAACGAACTAAAAAAATCCCGTCTAAACTGTTTGGTTAATCTTTGAAAAGAATTTGAGATTCTCTGAGTTAATTTTTATTTATCTTCTTAATTTTTTTTTTTTTTTTTTTAAAAAACATTCTCTGGAGTGTTTGTTCCATGGAAAATGATCATAAGTAGAGGTCTATGTCTGGGCATTGGCAATTTATGGTAAATATTCTACATTTTCGTAGCTTTTACCAAAGGACATTATATGAGATCCCCTATCCCAATCGTCTCGTATGAATTTCTTCAGACAGTGGTCATGAAATAATAGTAGCTGTGGGCCTTGAACCTATAACCAGACAACGATGCGCCCAGAATTTAAACATTGAGCTAGCGGAAAGACCTTGATGCGAGTGGCATAGAATTTTAATTCCTTTTAACAGTTTTAAAGTTTCCCAAAAAATAATTGAAAAAAAAAAAAAGAACTTCCATAATAAAATCACAGCCAATCAATGCTTTTGAGGCTTTTGTCTTTATATTTTTTTTTCATTCTTGCATAACTAATTATTATTTTTAATGAGCAACGTGCAATGCGAATAATTAAAATTATTTTTTTTATAAAAATAAAATAAATACACTGAAGCTGCAGTGTGTTATGCCATTTATTTAAAATGCATATATATTATCTTTAATATATAAAATAAAATTGAATCACTTTTTGCGTAGACACTACATAACTGGAAAATAATATTGCCGATTTTAGATAAATTTTTTTTTAAAACATTTTTCTAATAGTTTTTAGAAGACTGTTACGGAAAGAAAAATGATTAAAATTGCACACAAAAAATTGAGAAAATTAAGAAAAAAAGCTTCTACGTACTAAAAAAATCCCAGAAATAATCCCAGATATACAAAAAAATACGTCCTCAATAAAAAATACCAGTTCCGAGATGCCTACGATAATACTACTTGAGCAAATATTAATTTCCAGTTAAATAAAAAAAAAAAAAAAAAACAGAATCTGGGTTTTAAAATTCGGAAAAAGTATGATTAAATTGGAAAAAATTGGGCGCTGGTAATATAAATACCCGAAACCGTTTTATTTTTTTGATTATCGTGGTATGGTTTACTCTGAGTTCTTCCGGGGATGATCAAAAGATTTTTAAGAATTTTTAATTTATCCGTCTTGAGATGCCTAAGCGTCCGCATCTGCCGAATACGGCCAGAACTATGGAAGAACAACACGTGGATTTTGCACTACGACAACTCGCCATTTCATTTTGCCGTGATTTTACAGGAGTGCAAAGCCAAAAACTCAATAAATGCTATCGAACAACCGCCGTATTCGCCAGATTTGGCTCCCTGTAATTTTTTCCTGTTTCCAAAACTAAAATTCCCTTTTCGGGCAAAGCGTTTTGAATCGATCGATGCCATCAAACAAAATTTGCCGAAAGAGCTGAAGACAATACATCCGGCGGCATATGAGCGGGCCATGGAAGATTGGGTAAGTCGAAAATGGAGCCTATTTTTAAGGCGACACATTAAATTCCGATGATAAATTTTTTTTTAAAATAATTCCCGGTTGATTATTTTACAGGATGTACTTTGTACAAGGTTGTTACGGAAAGAAAAATTATTAAAATTGCGCAAAAAAAATAAAAAATGTAAAAAAAATCCTAAAAAATCCCAGATTCTCAAAGTAACACTCCTCAAAATTTAAAAATACCTGCTTCCAAAATCCCTTGACAGAAGAATATTAGGTTATGGGCATATTATTATTTTCAAAATTTTTGGTTGGTTGTTGTCACAAATATATGTGAAATAAACTATTTGCGACAATCGAGCAAGGCCGGGTATTTTCTGTTAACATGAAATATTTTTTAAAATGCATTCATATTAACAAAAAATTTTTTATATTTTTATTTTTTTATATTTTATCATTATTTAAGTATGAAATTTTTTCTTTCTGTTTTTAATAATAATTCATAGTTGTGCAACTTTAACGTTATCCTGTTTATATTTGTTTTTGTCGTCGTTCTCGTTGTTGTTGTTGTTAAGCTTGTCATAAGCAAATAAAACGTGCACAGAGTCCAGTCAGTCAGTCACCATTCAGTCCATCGAGTTCATTCAAAAGCACTGAGCATCAGCTGCATTTCGCGGTCTCTTCATTAATCGCAAAGTTATTAAATTACCACAGCGGTGAGCTACAAGTACGTTGACGATGATGATGATCATTTTGTTGTTGTTGTTTTGTTGTTGTTGATGATGCAGCATAAAATAACGCAGATATATCATGCAAAAATTGCTGTCAAGTTCGTTGTTGTGCATTTTCAGTTAATGTTTAATGACAAAACCACCAGCAGCAGCAACAAAAAGCAACAGCAGCAGCAGCAGCAAAATAAAATACAAAAATTCGAAAAATTGTCAAACTACAAAATGCAGCAGCAGCTGAGTTTCCTTAATTTTTCTTTATACATAACAATTTTTCAATATTTTTTCGATTTGTTTTTGTTTTTTTTTTTTTTTTTTTTGTCATTCAACAATAATAAAAATCGATGTTGGCCAAGCTGACAGTGACAATTTCATTTAATTGGTTTTAATTAAATTAATGTGTAAATTTAACAAATTGCTATATGTGCTGATAAATAAGTAATTTAATATTGTGTATATAGGCAGCAAATGAGAAAAAAAAAGCAGCCCTTGCTAATTCAATTAAATACTTTTTCGAAATTAATGTTTCATATATAAATAATTTTTTTCTTTTTTTTCGCCATTCTGTAAACTATCAAATTTAATTTAGTCTAATTAATTTTGAATAACCACATATTGAAGGCTGTTGAAAGTTTTATTTTGTATTTTTATATAAAATACATTTTTATTTTATTTTTTTATTTAATGATTTTTTTTTGTTGTTTTTTTGTTTGAAATTAATGCATTTTGTTTTATTGCATTTAATCATGTCAGCAGCATAGTTTAATTATTAATGCAATTTAGTTTGAATTTAATAGTCATTTAATGTTTTAATGTTGCGATTTGTTTTTTTTTATATATTTCTATTAATTATTTATTATGTAGCAAAATAGAAATGGATTGCAAATTGTTATAAATTTCAAACATTTTAAATGATTTCGATTTTTTTTTGCATTTTTTATTTAATTTTTTACATTTTTTCACTTATGATCCTAATTTGCTTCGAAATTGTATTGAAGTTCTCTTCAATAAGTTATCCGTGGGAAAAAAAGACAAAGCTACATGATAGCCAACAACACCCAGTCTACATTTGTGCTGTCAGATGATATCATATTTTGTTAAGGATCAAAATGATTTGAGATTGTTCTTGATACAAGAACTTTTCATTTAGGTATATAAAATAATTTGTTCTTGTATTAAAAAGAATCCGTTCTTGTATCAGGTTTGGTTTAGGTGGCCAAAACTTAGGCCTAAAAATGACCATTGTAACGCCAAATGATATTGAAAAACAGCTCACAGACCTTCGAACAAAAGCTAACACCATTTTGAGGACATTTGAGATATTTTTAACTTCGATGGTAATATATCGCGACAGATCTTCGACAGATCTTCTAAGAAAAAACGTTTCGAAATACTCAACCATTTGCCCACTTAGACCTGAGCAATGACAGAGAATATGTTCTTAAGGGACGTGGTACTCAGCCTAAAAACAAACTACGTCTGCTATAGTTCTAGACGAGGTATTACGTAGGATGCACGAAGGCCTGTTTGTATGCAGGAAATTATCATGAAAATCCTGAGGCTGAAAACACAAGACAATGCTATGGCTATACAATATGATAGTTAAACTAATACTTCTATATGAGGAAGTAGCGTTGGGAGAAAGAACGAACCAACTCAGAGTTACGACTAACATGCATAGGCATCACTGGAACGATACGTACCTGCACAACAGCAACACTGACTTAACACCACTAACCATAGAAGTGACTCTAAAGATAAGAAGCACGCTTATCCGCACACTGATAGATGGAGATATACCTCTTCTCGTGGAAGGATGAGTTTCAACTCTTGTCAATGCCCATGGACATTATGACCAAAAAGGTATAACATTGACTTTAGCAAGAAAGATAAGACCACCATCAAGTGGTACACAAACGGGTCTTTTGCAGAGGAAGGCCCCGGGTTAGGTGTATCTGGCCTAAAAACAAATCGTTGGGAGCACATAGGAAGATACACTAGCATCTTCCAGGCAGAGATCTGTGCGATAATTCGTTGTGAACAGATTATTATTGACAGGAACTACAATAACTGCGATATAGCAATTTTATCGATCAGTCGGGCAGCCCCTAAGGAGTTGCAGTCTGATATAGTAAAGTCCAAACTCTTACATAAGGCTATAGCCACCTTGAATTTACAAGGACAACGCAACTGAATAAGACTGTTGTGGGTGCCTTGGCACTCAGAATATTTAAGACAATGACCAAGCAGACGAACTAGCTAGGAAGGGGCTTCAACTCTTTTGATAGGCCCAAAACCATTGTGTCCCATTGAGGGAGGAGTGTTAGGGAAAATAAACAAAAAGTAAAAATAAACATGAGTTATTGTCTCCCATGAGGGAGATCGAGGGGGTGGAAACCTTTTGAGCCTTCTTATACTGGAGCTGTTGTCGAGAAATTGATGGCGAGGGTGTTGGTGTGCATGTCGAGCCGATTTATATAAGAGGTGCTTAATCTTGCTATTTCTTGGTATACCCAAAGGTCCCCGTCGTATCTCTTTGACATAATCCTCAACGCCATGTTTTGAAATATTTGAATAATAGAACAGACTCCTGATGGCAGTACCTCCAAATTTGGATACCGTAAGGTTCATATTGGCTTTATAATTGCTTTATAGACTAAAAGTTTGCTCCTCAGCTTGAGAGGTGACCTTCGTCCGATAAGCCTCAAATGTTTTGTAACCTTTCATTGAGCTGTGCCTTTTTGGTGCAGAAGAGGGTGAGCAGCCAAGTTAACCTTCTGTCAAGACCCAAGCCCAGATACTTGGCTGAAGCGCTGCATGGGATTGTGGCTCCGTCACGAGGAAAATGTGGGGAAAGTCACCCCCTTCTTAAAGAAAAAATCATTTGAGTGGACTTCTCAGGGTTCACTACAATGTTCCACCTCTTAAGCCAAGTAGAGAAGAGGTCGAGCTGCCTTTGAAATTCAGAAGAAACCTGTTGTGGGAAACGACGTTCTTATATGTATAAGTAATAATTTGTTCTTGTATCAAAAACAAATTGCTCTTGATATAAGAACAAATGGTTCATGATACAAGAACGAATAATTTTTGATACAAAGATACTAGTCATCTTTGATGAAAGAATACATTGTTCTAGATACAAAAACGAAAAGTTCTTGACACAAGTACGACATTTTGAGATACAAGAACGAAAATTTCTTGGTATAAGAACGAATTGTTCTTGATATAAAAATGTATTGTTTATATTACAAGAGTCAATGAGTATTGGCCAATTGGAATTGCTTTTATTATTTCATAGGCTTAGCAAAAATTGTGTGTATATCCTTTCCTGTCGAAAAATCTGAAAAAACATTCAACTCATTTTCCGAAAAGATACTTAGTTGTTTTATAACTTTTCCAACTATTTTTTCAACGGCTCACGTATACAAAATATTCAATAAAATAGTTTGACAATTTTAAAAACATATTTTTTTTTTTAGTTTAAAATATTTTTGTGAATGATAAATGCAATTAATAAGCAACATGTAACATCAAAATGTTCTTGTTCTCAACATAGTTTGTAAAACGTTTGGCAATATTTTGTCGTAAAAAAAAAAATTTTATTTTGTTACAATTATTGTTTGCATGAAATATGTATGTACGCCGTACATATTCAAATTGCAGCACGTGCACAGGATACGCTATTGCAACAAATAAGCTAACAAACATATAATTTTCATCAATAATAATCATCATCACCAACAACAACATTATAATGTTGTTTTGTCTGTGAAAAATATTATAAAATGAAACTGACAGGACACACATGCATATGTAGAGAGAAAAAGGACATTGATATTCGTATAGCGCTTTGCTGATTTTTCGAGTGCAAATGAAAAAAAAAAAAATAATAATAAAAAAAAAAAAGTATTCTAAAAATGCAATATTTATTTCTAAATAAAATGCATTGCACGAAAAACAAACAAAATGTGATTTAGTATAGCTGGCAAGAGTGGTGTGCTTCGAAGCAAAACAAGCGCATATGTTGAAAGGTCAAAGCGCTAAAAATCCCCAATGGACATTTATCTATATAAATATTTTGATAGAAATTGCAGCTGCAGGATATACCAAAATAACAACAAATAACAAACCAAGGCAGTTAACAGCAAACAGCACACACATAAGCAACAAATTTTTTGGTACCAAATGTCGTTCATATGTCGCATACACACACATACACACACACAAAAACAATGAAAATACAATATAAATGTTGATATATTTTTCTGTCGATTGCCATTAAAAATAGTGTAAAATAAATCCTTTAGCTATAAATGTATATACTGTATGTGTATGTATATAAAAATGTTGTTTGATTTTTGTTACAATACAACAAATCTACACACACACCCGCCCAATTCAAATATTTCGCTTTCTGTGTACGCTTTTGAGTGTTCATAGGCGTGGCAAGCGATAAACAACAATTGTTTAGTTTAAAATAAAAAAGGATAAAAATATAAAAAAAAATAGAAACAATTGTTTTTGAAATCAGTGAAAAATATGAAAGCATCACATGACACAATAGTTGCGAAATAAAGTTTTTTTTTTACCTCGAAGTAAGTATAACCTTCTTATATGCTTTAAGTAAATACTTTAAATCTTGCAACAAAGCGTTTTAAAAGGTCCGCTCAAGGGCAAGCGATGGACAAGACCAGATCTTGAATACTCCATTTTTTTGCAATGTAGCGCACATCACCACTACTGAGAAAAAGAATACAAAAACAATTTGTTACAAAAAAAATATATTTAATTATTTTGAATAATCTTATATTAAGATAATCTCATAAAGTACGTCACCACTACTGAGAAAAAAGAATACACAAACAATTTGATACAAAAAAAAAATAAATATATTTAATCATTTGGAAAAATTTTAAATTTAGATCATTTCATCAAAAATAATATTGTTAAATCGGAACAAAATTAATTCTCAAGAAAAATTAAACAATGATGGTGCTTTATATAAATCAAAATTATTACAAGGAAATTTTTAATATTAAAATTTTTTTTTATTTGTAATTATCTTAAAAAAGTGTAAATCAGTAGACTATCATTATAATATCATATCAAAAGCTATCTCTATATACTGAAGCGTAATCTTTAGTTTGAAAAGTGCTAGAATAGCTTTAAAAGTGCTTAAATAGCTTAATAAAAAGTGCTAAACTTAAAAAGTGCTAAAATAGCTTTAAAAAAAGCTGTTAAAAGTGCAAGTTTTAAAAATGCTACCTTTAGATTAAAAAAGCTATGAAAATTATTTTTATAGTTTTTTTTATTCTAGGTAATCTGTCATCTTTAAGAACTTAAATCTTCCCAATTTTCCAATCTTTCGGTTAAATTTCGATTCATCTTTTTTGTATGTTTACAGCGTTTTTCTTAGATTTCTTCATTGCTCTCCAGATTTTGCTTGTAACGCCGATTATAATCGTATAAGTGTATTTCTTTATCTAAAGTTTGCTACTAGATCAAGTGCCATTTGATCTGGTGTATTACTTAGTAGCCTTTGATTCAAAGCCTTTCTAGCGAATCTAACTCATTAGTGACTGTAAGCTGGTTTTTGAATGACATTCCTATGATATTCCTGAGTACAAAAATTGATTTGGTGTATATTTCCTAAGTGTTTCCTGCATAGGTCTTTTCCAAAAGAGCTAACTGCCTTGTACTTAGTATTTTAACTTCACTACAGAATGGATTTTCCAACTCAGTGTGAAGCTTTTTAGTTTTGATAATTATCCAGAACCAAAATTGATATTGAGAGTGCTCCAAAAGATTTGATAATGTTGAAAAATAGTTGAATCTTTAGAGCATCCAAATACTATCGCTCTCCTTTGGCCCCTTCTGCTCCACTGATAGAGCTTCTTCAATATTTTCGAGCTGAACTTGGATTATAAGATGTGGAAAAATACATCACCATTTAATTGGAAGGACTTCCGTCAAAGTGTTTGCCAAAAAAATTTGGACTTAAAATTTTTCAGCTTTACAAACTTAATAAAAAAATTAACTATACTCTATTAGAAAATATTTTTGAAGTGTATCACAAAAAAATAAATTTTGTTGCATAGTTTTATGCGCAGCACAAACGCCATTAAACGTTTTACATTGACAATTGTTGTTGTTGTTATTGTTGTTTTTTATAGGCTAGGCTATCAACGCCTAAACAGACAGGACAATGTTCGATCGTTCAGTCGAATTGAGCCTTCAAAGTTGAGCCCTTTTTGCATAGTATTTTCGCTCAAACGATTTTCAATTTATGAATGCATTCTATGTTGATGACGGTGACGGTGATGCTGCTGCTGCTGTGCGCAAGGACAATGTTTTGTTTAAGTCAATTTGTGCATATATGCATATGTGTGTTGTTTGTGTATGCATGTATTCGCGTGATTGAAATAAATTGCAATTTTTTTTAATAGCAGCGCTACAAAATGAAATATTTCAATAGAACTGAGAGCTAAAATATTTTTTAGAAAATATATAAATTTTTGAATGAAAATTTTAAAGTTTGAAATATTTTGAATTGAAATTTGAATAAATATTAAATTAAAGTAACTATTTATGCTATCATAATTTGCTGCATAGCTCATTTAGTACAAATTTAGCTTAAAAAAAAAATAAATCAAAATTTATCACAACTAAAATTCAAGAATCATTTTTCAAAAATTTTAGCATTTTCTTTTTTTTTTTTAATATTTTTGCCGCACAATTAAAAATATTTTCTTCTTGTATAACAACGCTGAAAGGGTTTATTTTGAATTTAGTTTTTTTTTTCTTTCGATTTTTTTCACAAACATGCGAAGTAATTTAACAAATGGATTTCTAAACAAATACGGAAGTTTAATTTGTAACCAGAAGGACATGCGCACGGATGTGAATGCAAGCTGCGGGCAAGAAACGTTACGGAAGCGGAAGCAAGGAAATGTATGCCAAAAGCAGCAGCAGCAAAACGAAAATGGTGGTGGCGCAATGTTTACGCAAACAGAAAAAAAGATGAGTGCGGCAGCTATAGCAGCATAGACCACAAGAAAGCTATAAACACACACATACACGCACACACACACACATACTCAGTGTATATATTTACTGGAAAATCGCACTTCAAGTTAGTACATTTCGATATTTCTTCGTCAAATGCATTTCTTGGCATTATGGCGATCGAGCTGTGCATTGGGCGTGGCATTTTTTTGAGTCTTTAAGAAATTACTTTACGTCAAGCGCATGAAAAGGAGGTGCGGTTTAAGTTGTCCTTGCGGCTATACGACACAGTTTACTGCTTGCAATTTATGTAAAGAAAACAAACACCTGCTTCAGTTCCATGCCTGCGCCTACATCACAGTTTTGTTGTAAAAATTGCGAATATTTATTTAGCTTAAAATTCTGTATCTTTTACTTATTTTTTGCTTCTTATTGTTTCTTATTTAGTTTCATTTGCGTTGATGTTTGTTTGTGCTTTCATTTGGACTTTTTTTTTGTGGCATTACAATTGTGACGTTCACTGTAGTATTTGTTGCGGAAATGGCTCGAAACTTATTCGCTGCGCGTCAGTAATTCTCAATTTGCCAAGGTGACAATTTAATGGATTTCTCATTCACATTCACAGTTGTGCGGCGGCGGCAGCAGCGGTGGTGATGGCTTGGTTTTGTATTTGTCTTGAATTGAATTGAAATTGCAGAAAATGACATTAAAAATTAATTAAATTGATTGCAAGCAACATTCAGGAAGTGTAACTTTTGTTGGCAAACACAAATAAAAAGACAAAAAGAAACAAAAAAAAGAAATACATTCAAGAAATGTTACACCAATGCCCAAATCTATTTATTTTTTTTTTCTTTGTTGTTTTTTTTAAATTTAGAGCAAACGTTTGAATATTGGGAAGTGTCTTATTGATTTAACAAAAGCATGCTTCAGTTGTTATAGGGCTGGAAGCTGTATTTGCGACCTAATGAAGTTGCCCATATGCGCCAACATTTTTTAGAAATATAAGATATATACTTTGTTTTTTTTCGGGGTTCCTTTTAAACGGTTTTTTTGTTTCTGAACCGGGTTTAGTCAATTTTGAACCTGGTTCGGTTCGGATAAATGGTTGAAGTACATGCAGATGGTTAAAAAAATTTTAGTAAACTCTTTGGGAACGCGAAAATTCAATGGTGGAAATGCAATGGTGGTCAAAAAATAGACTTTTCACTCTTTTAGCACGGTTCGAATGGCATCTTAAGTACTTCTCTGATTTTTGTCTCAATTGTTTCAAGGAGTTTATATTTACTATGATTTTTTTTTTTTTGGCCACGGAAAGTTTATATAAGCCTGAAAAACAGGCGTATATATATTTGTATAATTTAAACCGATCTTTATGACTTAAATTTTTATTAAATTTCATATGCACTTCTCTATGATTACCAAAGCTAAATTCAAATAAAAAATATTGCACATATTTAATATTTTCACAATTTTATGATAAATTTTTTTGCACTAAATGTAAAAAAATATCATCTTTGTTTATGAACACACAGCATGTGAAATGGTTCATACGCATTTCAGTTGAATTTTTTTTAAATTCAAATAAAGGAAAAAAATTTTGAAAAAAAAGGATATGACATGCATTTAAAGTTAAACAAAGTGCAACCTGTTGTTTGTTTGTTTGTTTATTTATTCGTTTATTGTTTGACTTAGCACAATGGGGCGTTTCCAATTGCACCTTTGTACATTGTACACCACCCATGAAGCAACGCTTTTGTATTTTTACATACAAAGAAAAAAAAAAAAAAAGATAGTAAAAAATATGCTTATGCAATCTTAGTTAAGCACAAAGCAAACCAAACAGCACAGTTGTTGCCTTTAATATTGTACAAAAAGTTATAGCATACATATGTGCGCTACTGAAGACTTGCTGCGCTTGAATTGATGCAGCATTTCCTGTGCTTGTCAACAACAACAACAACAATAATGCAAATGTAAAATATTATAAAGAAAAGCATTTCATTGAATTTACTGCTTCCGTATGCCTTTTATGAATAAACTGACACTGACAAAATGTCTTTGAAAAAAAATATGAAAAAAAAGAAATCGTGCGCATACTTCCGCCGGATGTGTTGTTTATGTGTTATTAGCTGGCATAGAGCATAAAGGGAAATGCTATTAAAATTAAGTTAAAATTATTGAAAATCAAATTTAACTAAAAGTAAAAAATAATAAAAGAAACAACGCTATAGTCGAGTTGAAGATACTCTTTTCTGTTTCGTAAACAGTTTCTTGTTTGCAAAAAAAGAGAGCTTCATACAAAGGCTTAAAATTTATGAAAAGGCTTTAGAATTAGTAAGAACCCAGGCGATTTTATTGTTTTTTCTTTATGTTGAAAATTTTCTGCACCTTTTATTTCTTGCTCTTTGTTTCGAAATTGTTAAAAAATCAATTAAAATCGATTATTTTTAGATAATCGAATTAAATCATTGTTTTCAAATAATCGCATAGCGACATGACAGCCGCAGTTGAGTACAAGCAATTCCATTATGAGTCACGTATCAAAGCTAAAATCAGAAAGTCGGATAGAACAATATTCATGCACGCATACAAGTCAAAGCTAGATCCCATGCCTCATATGTATATGGAAGACGTCATCGTATATTTAAATAAACAAGCAGCAATCTAAACACTTGGTTCCTGCCAGTTAATTTATAAACAGTCATTGAGTGCCGCTATTCTCGAAACATGATGGCAAAGTATTGCAATGGCTGCCAGGGCCATCGAGAATCTGTAAAGCGTAGACTTGTTGCCAAAACTATTCAGATCTATAAGGCAACACAACGGGCTAGGCCTCTGTGATTATTTAAAAACATCGATATAAGTCGTTTTACTAATAAATCGATTTTCCGATTAATCGATTTTTGCGATTAATTGATTTCTTCGATTATTCAATTTTTGGTAGTTTCAAAATGACAAAGAAAATCGGTACAATACAAAAAAAAAATTATAATTTGAAAACATCGAAATCAATTCACTAAAAAAAAATCGATTTTAGCGATAAATCGATTCATGCGATTAATTGATATTTCGATTAATCGATTTTTTAACAGTTTCAAAGTGGCAAAGAAAAGGGTACAACATATAAAATGAATTATTTACTAAAATCGATTTTTCCGATTAATCGATTTCTGCGAATAATTGATTTTTTCGATTAATCGATTTTTTTGCAAGTTTCAAAGTGACAAAGAAAATAAGGCAACAATACAAAAAAAATTATTACATGAATACTTTATGAAAAAATCAATTCACCAAAAATCGATTTTTACGATAAATCGATTCTAACGATTAATTGATATTTGCGATTAATCGATTTTTCAACAGTTTAAAGTGACAAAGAAAATGGTACAACACATAAAATGAATTTTTATAAAAAAATCGATTTTTCCGATTAATCGATTTTTGCGATAAATTGATTTTTTTCGATTAATCGGTTTGCAGTTTCAAAATGACAAAAGAAAATGGTACAAGACCTTAAATTCCTTATTGGAAAACATCGATTTAAATCGACTCAATAAAAGATCGATTTTTCTCGATGAATCGATTTTTTTTACAGTTTCAAAGTAACTCAAAAAAAAAGGTAAACTACATAAAATAAAAATAAGTTTCAGAATAAAAACCAAAAAGAAAACTTTATTCAACTCATCACTCTCGATCAATACAACTGAAAAAAATCGATTAAATCGATATTTTGAAAAATCGTTCGATTCTTTCTAAACTTCGCAAAGTTAATACGTGTAATTCATAGCAAATTTTGTGTTACAAACGGCCATTGCACATTTAAACCGTAATTTCAGTGCAGTGCATGGCTTACAAAAAAAAAAAAAAAAACAAAAAAATTTGTAACCATTCAAAAGCATTAAAATTTACTTAGCATTTTTAAATGAAGTACATAAAAGTGTTGTTTATTTTTTATTGTGCTATCTTTTCTTTGGTTGCATATGATATGTGTTTGTTGTTGTTGTTTTTATTTTTGTTCCTGCTGCTATAAAATTAATATCCGGTGCGAATAAAAGCAAATTTTTAACAGCGAAAAAAAAAAAAAAAGGAAAAATGTGCTACAAAAGTTTTATTACTTTTTTTTTTTTTTTTTTTGAAAAGTTTAAGACAACTTCCGGTATTCTGTAGATAAACATAAAATATATAAAGAAACAGGAGCAGCCTCGGTCTCAGTGGCGTATCAGTGTTGCTTGCTTAAGTACATTTGTTTGTCTTAAACCGGAAATTGAAAATGAAAAAAAAAATTATAAATTTTATGAAATTATAAAGTAAGTAGCTAAAATAATATTAAGTAATATAAGTTTAAATATATTTTACTTACTGAACAATTTAAGCAAAATTTTTTTTTCCTTTTGTTTTACTAAAACTGATAAACTATTGCTTACGGCAATGTCAGTTCGGCAACCAGCAACAACAACAACAGCAGTTTATGTCGCCTATAATTATGCAAGCGATAAAACCGCTTTATGCAGGCGCCCATTTCATCACGAGCGTTCAACATGCAAATTACAAGGAATATTTAATTACAAATTTGAAATTATAAAAAGGGGGACATATAAATGTTTAATATATAAATATAAAAATAAAAAAGAAAAAAGAAAGGAAAGTATTAAGGATAAAATAATATTAATTTTAAGGTAAATGTTTATATTTATATGTAGCTTAAAATTAATGGTGTATATATATATATAAAAAAATTAAGGTTCAAAGGGGAAGGGGAGGGGGTTTTTTGTAGAAAACCTAAATATAATTCTACTTTAGCATATAACAACAAGAACGAACAACAATTACTGTATTACAAGAGGCCAGCGACAATACATACCAAAATAAAAATGAGAAATCAACTCGAAATATGCTATAAAACAGCTTCAATCTTGAACATTAACAAAGCGAGGTTTTGTTTAATAAGTGTTAGCGTTTTTTTAATTAATTTGAAGCAACACAAGCCTTTTTTAAAACTTTCATTCTAAAGCTTACATTATACAAGGTGATTGTAAGCGCTCTTTCGCTCTCAATATTTGTGGTACCAACGTCAGTCATATGCCATTTTTAATGATAAAAGTAAAGCAAAAAGGAAAAAGAAATAAACAAAGCACTTGAAATGATTGTAACTCTAACTGCTTTGCACTAGCAAGACTAAAGAAAACCAGAGCATAATTCTAACTCATTCGCTCTCATACGCATGGCAAGGTACCAATGTTTCGCTTGAAACCACCTTTTATAATACCACTAAGAATGTAGTTTTTTTTCCAATTTTTTTTTAACTACGCTCGTATTAAGTTTTTTTTTTCTGGGCATATTTTGTCTGCCTGTTTTGTGCCTGTTCTGTGTCGTAAATTAACCAATTCGTAAAGTTCACATTATGCACAACAAAAATATATATAAAAAAAAATAAATAAAAATAAAAATAACCACAAAAGCCGAGACTGCCTCAGTGTTTGGTCAGTCATTGGGGCGAACGAGCGAGTTCAAAAAGTCCACAAGCTACACGAATGTTGCGTATACGTAATATTATGCATAATATGTGTGTACACACACACACATGCAATTTTGCGATTTATATAATTTGATGCGCTGCGATTCAGAGTTTTTTTAAATTTTCGTTTTTTATAAATTAAAAACTGTTGGCAATTAAAAATCTGTAAATGCAAACGAGCAGCGAGGTAATTTTCTTTTTATACAAAAAAAAAATTTATTTAATAGCAATTTTTAATTTATGTACATATGCTGTCATATAATTCAAAAAAATAAATAAATGAAAAAATAAAACGAAGGACATTCAACATCGACAAGCGATAAACAAGCGATAAAAAATTATTTAAAATTTAATTACGCCAGCAGTAGCAACAACAACAACAAAAGAAGCGATAACAATCAAAGTGAAGCACAAATAATAAGGTATCCAAAAAATGGTTAAAGATGGCAACGCAGCAATGGCGTAAACAAGTTGTCGACAACGGCAGCCATTTTGTTATTTGTTTGATTGAACTTTTTGCCATTGTGCGTTTGTTTGTGACTGTTGAAATCATTCAAAAAGAAAAAAAGGTAGTTGGATACAAAAAGAAGCAAGTTGTTTACCAAAAAAATCATTTCTTCTTGTTTTTGTTGTTGTTGTTTATGAAGCCTATTTATTAGCTTATTTTGAAATATGAAAAACTTTTACATAACAACATCTCAAAAGGTGCTTAATTGGACTCTTAATGGCAAACATTTATTAGAAATGGAAAAAATGAGTAGCAAAGAAAATTGTGCTGCTGATTCTGATTTAATTAAGAAAATAAATAAAAAAAAATTGGAAGTAAATTTGCATATGAATTGCATAAAGTAAATGGTGCAGTACTATGATATGTCTTGCACGAAATCATGTATGATATGTCTTGCACGACATCATGCATGACATGCTCATTAGTGTGTTTCTATCGAATACAAAAGGCTAAGCAATACAAAACCCCTTTCAAAAAATCTAGCACTATCAGCCATGTTCCCGTAATCGGAAAAACTTAGCGATTTACGATTTAGCAAAATGGTGCAATGGCTGAATGGTGCGATTTCAAATTAATCGTGTTCCTGGATTCGCAAAAGTTATGTTTCAGTTCCAAAACGTTTCTTTGCAATCTACATGCTATCGGTTACAATTATAATCGGTCTAATGAAATCACAAATTTAGGTTTGAGTTGAAAATATTGCCGGAGCTCCAAAATTTGCAAAATGTTTACGATTACGGGAGCCTGGCTGAATGGTTTAAGAACCAATAACCTCAGAACTTTTTAAAACAAGTACCAAAAATTATTGGTTTCAATATGAATTTTTTTCTTTTAATATATTAACAAACTGTTCTTGTTATAAGAACGAATTGTTCTTAATATAAGAATGAATTGTTCTTAATATAAGAAAGAATTGTTCTAAATATAAAAACGAATTGTTCTTAATATAAGAACGTATTGTTCTTAATATAAGAACGCATATCTTTTTAATATAAGAACGAATTGTTCATAATATAAGAGCGAATTGTTTTTAATATAAGAACGAATTGTTCTTAATTTAAGAACGAATTGTTCTTAATATAAGAACGTATTTCTTTTAATATAAGAACGAATTGTTCTTAATATAAGAACGAACTGATTTTAATATAAGATCGAGATGTTCTTAATATAGGAACAAATTGTTCTTAATATAAGAACGAATTGTTCATAATATATGAGCGAATTGTTTTTAATATAAAAACGAATTGTTCTTAATTTAAGAACGAATTGTTCTTAATATAAGAACGTTTTTCTTTTAATATAAGAACGAACTGTTTTTAATATAAGATTGAGTTGTTCTTAATATTAGAACAAATTGTTCTTAATATAAGAATGAATTGTTCATAATATAAGAGCGAATTGTTTTTTATATAAGAACGAATTGTTCTTAATTTAAGAACGTATTTTTTTTAATATAATATAAGAACGAATTGTTCTTAATATAAGAACGAATTGTTCTTAATATAAGAACAAGGACGAATTGTTCTTACAATATAAGAACGAATGGTTCTTAATATAAGAACGAATTCTTCTTAGTATATATATTCTTGTACAAATTGTTCTTAATATAAGAACCATTTTTTCTTTAAAGAAAGAACGAAATGTTTTTGCCTTAAGAACGAATTGTTCTTGATACAAGAATGATTGTGTTTTTGTAACTTGAAGTTAATGAATAAATACAAGTTTTTATTGATTTTATCAACTATAATTACACTCGTATGGTCTTTATCTCTCTATATACCAATACAAACAAACACACAACATTTCAAATTTTACTCTTTTTAATCGAATAAAATGCAATTTGATGGATCACTGTTATGCATTATTTTATAAAACAAATTACTACTTACGCTAATGGCTGCTAATGATATACTACTCGACTATTATGTGCATTGGATGAATACAAAAAAAAAAAAAAATAAAAATAAATAAACTTTAATGCAACACGTATACGCAATGTTTGCATAAAAACAAATAAATCACAATTACGAAAAACAAAAGTTAATTACAACAAATTGCGCTACAATCTAATTCAATCTTTAACTTTTCAATAATAGTAGTACTTGACCAACTTAGTTGATTGATTTATACGAATTAGTATTGTTGCACTTAAATTGTGGGCGTGGCATGGCGCATTAAAGTTTGCACAATACTTTTAACTAAGACACACACACACAGCACAAATAAGTGTAAATGTGTGCAATCATGCGAACTTGGGTTTGGCTAGCCAAAATGAAGTTAAACAAGAGAAAAAAAAAAAAAATCAAAATATAAACGATGCAACGATGATGTGCTCCAACTTAAAACTTTATAAAACTTTAGCTTGCACGAATATTTGGAGTAGTTACTAGGTACTACCTCCTACCTACCTAGCAAACAATATTTGAAGTAAAGTGTTAAAGAAAAATTCAGTCAAGTGTAGCGAAAGGACATAGCAGCAGTGACTGGCTTTTAGCGTATCGAGCGAATGGTATGAAAATGATGTGTATGACGCTGACAACATAGTACAGAACTACATATATGAAACGAAATGTATATTGAATACGTATCTACGCACATACTACGTAGATACATTCATCGAAGCTACAAGCGAGTGAACATATTGAGTATTCTTGTAATAGCGGAGACTGTAGCAGCAGCAGATGAGCAGATGGAGTAGCAGTAGTGACACTAAAGAGCATACAACAGCGCCCAATGGTAGGTTCGTTGCATGAATATATTTTTAAGGGCACAACATGGGGCGTATGCGCTATATACGAGTAGAGTGGAGTGGAGTGGAGTATAGTAATAGAGTGAGTGAGCGCTGTGAGTGCTATAAGTGCCGTTCGCCACTGGATGACAATAAATTTCCATTTAATCGGATTTATTTGAAATTCTTATTTTTGTGTGGTTTTTTCGTGCAAGGACTCTCGCTCGCTCGCTCGTTCGTTCATTCGCTTAACTGACTGAAAGTATGCTGCGGTTGAGTGGCTGCTATGTATTCATTTTTTTTTTTTTTTATTAATTACATAGGCACTGTTGGCTGAATGTCCTCTGTCGCATTTGCTTTTTGATTTTTCCCATACTGCGCGTTTACACGCTTCGATTTTGGTTTGTACCATTTTTTTCTTGCTTCATTTTTTATTGTTTTTAACGATTTTTCGATGCTTCAGTAAATGACGTTGTTGAAAATTTTATTCAGTCATATTTTTCCTGATTTTCTCGGCTCTCCAACTTCACTATTTTTTATTACGATTTTTTTTTTTTTTTGTTTTTATGTAAATTATGCTTGAGCGTTTTGTTAGTAAAGCAGGCAGCGCGATGCTGTCACACAAATTGGTATTCAGATTTAATTAAAATTTAAAACATATTTCTCTTGAGCTATTTTATTTATTTTTTTCTTTAATTTATTATATTTCAAGCTTAAATATTCTTTGCATTGCTATTTGACCGCATTAAAAGCTTTATGAATTGTTTAAATTTTAAATAAATATTATAAATTTTATTTAAACAAGTGCAACATGTGCCGTTTTTTTAGTTCACACCAAATTCATGCAAAATTATTTGTGCTTTTTATTTTATTTTATTTTTTTTTTTTGAACAAGCAATTTGTCAGTTTATCGATTGCTACCAAACATTTCTGTCAGACACTGTATTAAATGCTTTTAAAAAATCCATTTTATCCTTGTAGCTGAGCATACAATAAAATAAATTCAAAGGGTCTTCCAATAATATATTTTTTTTTTTTATTTTTTTTTTATTGGAAAAACACGAACTATAGTAAGACGTACACAAATTATAGCCAATAATTAAAATAAAATAATATAAACCCTATTTAGAAATCTTCATTCTTAGCACCACATATCCTATCAAAAAAAGGACTAAGTGGTCCTTCCTTTCTGCTAGGTGGCTTTGCTGTATTCTCTGATTTAACAAAACAGTAGACTTAGGCCCTAGGTAACTCCAGTAATTAACCACAAAAATCTGTACCCAAGCGTAACAAACGTTATCGAAAACTATTCCCAGCTTGTAGTAAGTGTTAGTTTACGCGAAGTGATTTAATTTTCAGTTCATTAATTAAAAGATTATTATAAAATCTGATTCAAATTAAATGTTTTTTAATTTTTGCTTTTACGAAAACTCTTCCCATTTTGATTTATTAAATTTTTAGAAAGTCTTCCCATTTCGAATTGCTTTATTAAGAAAACGCTTCATTTAATGTTTAAATTAATTTAAAAATACATTTTCCAACTTGTTTAAATTGATTTAAATTATTTCAAGAAACTCTTCCCACTTTTAGTTTTTTGTTTAATAAATCTTTTCAATAACTTTTGTGTATGTTGTATAGTAAAAATACCTTTGATCTTGAGTTCTTTTTTGTTTTAAGAAACCCTTCTCACTTGAGTTCTTTTATTTCTGGTAACTATTCCCACTTTGAGTTATTTAATTGCATATGGGAACGGTCCTTTCTGGAGTTTTTTTTTGTAAGTTACCCTTTCATTCTTAAGTCCTTTTCCAAAGAAACTATTATCTTCTTAAAGTAATTTATTTGGAAGCATCATTTTCATCTGGAGACTCCTTATTTAAGATTTTCAGTTCTTTAATTTAAAAAAAAACCCTTCCTATTTAAAAAAAAAAAAAAAACTTTTGCCATGCAAAATAATATTCAATGAAATTCTTCCTTTTTAAAGAAGGCTTTCTTATTTAACGAAGCTATACCCATTTAACGAAACCTTTACAAATTATCGAAACCCTTCCTATTTAAAAAAAAACCCTCCTATTGAACATTACCCTATTCCTATTAAACAAAACCCTTACTTATTAACAAAACCCTTCCTATAAAATGAAACTCTTCCTATTAAAGAAGTCTTTTAAAACAAGAAGTCCCTAATATTAATCAAAACCCTTCCTATAAAACAAAAGCGAAGGGCCTTCCTATTTTAAGAAACCCTTCCATTCAAAGAAACCCTTCCAATTTAAAGAAACCTTTTCTATTCAAAGAAATATTTTCTTTTAAAAAGAAGCCTTTCCTATTAAAAGAAACCCTTCCTATTTAACTAAACCCTTACTTTTTAAAGAAACTTTTTCTGTTTAACAAAGCCCTTCCTATTAAAGGACACTCTTTCTATTTAAAAAAAAACCTTACCTATTAAACTATTCTCTTCCCATTTAAAGAAACCTTTTTAATCCAAAGAAACACTGCCAATTAAAAGAAACCCTTTCTATCCAAAAAAAAAACTCTTCCTATTTAACGAAGCACTTTCTATTTAAATAAATCCTTCCAACTTCCTGGGAATCGTTTCCATTAATTTACAACTTTAAAATCACTAATCACAAAAAGTTCTTAACGAGCCTCAACACTTCAACTTAAACATTAAAAGACCAATTGTAGCACCCTGTGTTACACAAAAAAAAAACATAAACGAGCAACATATGCTAAAAAGGCACAAAATGATAAAATAATATACGTATATGAAGAAAGCAATGAGAATGAAAAGTATTGAAAATGGTTTATTTCAAAACAAAAAAAAAAAAAAAAAAAAAAAAAAAAAAAAAAACAATTTCAAACAGCGTCGCACATTTGAACTCATAGAAGCAACACATACACATACATGCAATGTGATGTATAGATACAAATATATAGATCAATATAAAATACATACATAGATTCATAGCAATGCATTGCAATGTAGACACAAAACAGTTGTGCAGCACAAGGACAACAACAACAATAAATGAAGACAAAAAAAAAAAAAAAAAAAAATAGAAAGAAAGAACAAATGCCAGGACACATAAATAATGGTTGCATGATTTATCGATAACAAGCGCAATTTACAGTTGAACAGTAGCAGCTTCAACAACAACAAAAACAATAATAATAATAATAACAAAAACAAGGAGAAGCGCATAAAAAAGGACCTTCTAAAAGATATGTCTTTCAAAACAACAAAAAAGAAAAAATAATAAGAAATGGATAAAACGCATTCGTATAGAATGTGAAGTTGTAAAACGAAGAAATCGCATAAAATTTGTAAAACAACTCAACTGCATTGAATATGAGCATTTTTTTTTTTTTTTTGATAAAATCGTAAAAACAATACAAAAAAAAAACTTAATAAAAAACTTAATTTTGATTGTGTATGAAAAATATGCTCTTTTAGAATTTAGTATTTACTGAAAGCTTTTATTAAGAATGCATTTTATTATCGAAACAAATTTGAATAAAATTTAGAAACAATTGCTTAGCTTTCCTCAAAGATATGTTCAAAACTTTCCACATAAATGCATTCGGCGAATAACTGCTCAAAGCAAAGGTTCGTATTTTAAGGCAATCCACGATAAGTAAACAATTTTTTAATATAGGAATTCCTCGGCATGAAAGAGTCTGTTTTCTAATTCGGCTGCAGGGTCGACTTGATGAGTAAACTATTCAAAACGACCATAAATTTGATTTGGAAAATGATTTTTATTTATTTTAAATTATAAAATGTCTGAAAATATTTTTTCAAATCACTTTGGCTCCATAAGGCAACCTTTTGCCTTGGCTGTGTTTCAAGACGTTCAAAACGCTATTCGAATGTAACTTGCCGTTATTTTGGTCCAACTCACGGACCCAACTCGCACCTTGCTCTACAAAATCGCAGCATTTGTAACAACAAACTGTCATCACTGTATGCTTTTCGAAAGATCTAAATTTTTTCTTTCCAAAACAGTTTAAAAATTAAAAATCGGTTCATAGTTAACCGAGATGTAGCCTAGTAAGTGAAAAGAAGTGAGCGAATAAATGCAGATTTTGAGAATCTCCTTAAAATTTCAAGTATAAAATTTTGTTTTACTCGACCAGACCTACAATCTCTACTATAAAAATTTAGAGCAATTTTAATGTTCGTTTTTTTTTTTTATTATCGTTAAAAATCGAACTTTTTAAAACGATTTAAAAGTTGATTTAATCGATTTTTTTATTTAATCGATTAATTGAGATGATGAATATTTATTTTGTTTTTTTGTTGCGCTTAATTTTGAAACTAATTTTTATAGTGTGTAGCTTTTTCCTTTTGTAAAAATCGTAAAAAAAATCGAATAATCGTAAATAATCGATTTTTAAAGAACCAAACATTTTTAATATATTTATTTTCCTTACATTTTATTTTTAAACTTATTTTTATAGTGTATAGCTTTTTTCCTTTTGTAAAAATCGTAAAAAAAAATCGAATAATCGTAGATAATCGATTTTTAAAGAACCAAAAATTTTTATATATTTATTATTTTTATATTTTTATTCTTATTTTTATTGTGTATAGCTTTTTCTTTTTTTTCTTTTGTAAACGCTAAAAAAAATCGAATAATCGTAGATAATCGATTTTTAAAGAACCAAAAATTTATAATATATTTATTTTCTTTATTTTTTATTTTTAAAATTTATTTTTATAGTGTGTAGCTATTTTCCTTTTGTAAAAATCGTAAAAAAAAACGAATAATCGTAGATAATCGATTTTAGATAATCGATTTTTAAAGCATCAAAAATTTTTATATATTTTATATATTTTTTTTTTTCATTTTTTTGAATCTTATTTTTTTATTGTGTGTAGCTTCTTTCCTTTTTTTTTGAAACGCTAAAAAAATCGAATAATCGTAAAAAATCGATTATTAAAATAATCAAAATATTTTTATATATTTTTATTTTTTTTTACTTTATTTTTTTTTTTTTTTTTAAGTTTTAAAAAACAAACTTAAATAATAATAAAGCACACTTGCCACTACAAAAACTTGAGCTTTAATTTTCCGCAGCTGCAAATGTCAAACAAGGACAATGCTGTCAATATGTAAAAAACAAAAAAAAACAAAAATAAAGTTGAGTAAGCAAGCAGCAACGCATTGGCGCAAGTAAACGCGTATGCATTTTTATGCTATTTCGCTGTAAACAGCTGAGGTCGTTGTCACAAACATGCAACAATATATGCAAAGATACGCATACAACAAGTTAACAGATAAGATACACAGATACATATACGCATGACTTTGATGACAGCGCAAATGTGAGACAATGGCGAAAAAAAAAAAAACGAATAATGCGCACAAATGGCTGTCAAGATGCAATGGAATAAAAAAAAAAAAACAATGTAACTCGTAAAAATTTACAAGGCATAAATGCACACACAATCAGCAGTTGTCAGACGCTGCTATCTACTTGTCTACACCACAAAACACAAATCGAATGTATAAAGCAGATACATAGATACTGACTATCACAGATGTTGCTACAGATCAGAAATGCATAAAATAGTTTTAGCTAAAAGCATTAAATATATAAAGTCATGAAATTTATATTATTGGCAAAAAATACTTTACTATTAGCAGCAGAAAAGCAGCAAATAAATATTAATCAAATATGCCATGTATCATTATATTGTTATATCTAATCAAATCACAAGCACAAAGACAAAAAAACAAACCAAACAGAAGAAAAAAAAAAAAAAAGAAAAAAATATTTTTTTATAAAAAAATAATTTTTTTTCTACAACACTTAAACAAAACAGAGTATTCTTCTAAAAAAGAAATAAATATGTTTTTTGATAGTAACAAAAAAAAAAAATAGTAGCACAGGCAGACAGTGAATCCTTTTTGTATCCTGCACGTATGTATTACCAAAGGGACAAATGTCTTGCGTCGATAGTCTCAAATCTATTTTATTTTATTATCAGTTTTTTTTTTTTTTTTTGTATAGTAAACAACAGCTCAGTTTAGTATACAAGACTAGCCACAAAATGTCATTCTAGCCAAAGACAAGACTAGGCAAACTAAAAAAAGCGCAGCCAAATAATATCGAAAACAATTTTCAAGCACTTAAGTGCACTTGTTTTTTTTTTTTTTTTTTTTTTTTTTCATCTACTTCTACTATTGCAATCGTATCCTTTATCCTTTTTATATATGTTATATGTATTTGTGTGTTTTTTACGCTCATAAATTTTATACACTTGCACTTATCGATAATAGATTAATCTACTTGCGGGCATACTTAACGTATAAATCTGGCGCAATGCCAATGTAAAAGTAAGCTATATGAGTGAACTGAACTTAAAAAAAAAAAAGAACTTCGAAAGCAGAACGATAAAGCTTAAATGGATTTATTTAATTTGCACCTTGTTTTTAAGTCGCTATTTATTTTCAATTTGAAGTTTAAAGGGTATTTTTGTGTATTTGATTTAATTATTGAAATTTTTTAAAGGAAGCGTATACCCGGCATTACAGCGGTCTTCCGTTTCTCAACTCTTTTTTTTTTTTGGAATTGCAGCTCAATTTTTTTTTTATTGCTGCTTGCCCAACATATTTTTGGGCTAGTATAAAAACATACAAAAAAGACAACAAAATATTTATGGAAAAATCGAAAAACGGCTTCATAAATAAGTCTGAAAGAACCTAATGCATACTTTTAGTGTTCTATAATTTTACTTGCATTGTTGCCTTTCAAATGAAACCAGGTTTGGACTCATCGTTTGCTTGGTTTCAAAGTTCATAGCGGACATAGAATTATTTTATTATTTTATATATTTATAAACTTAATGCAATGAATTTAATTTAGTCTAACAAGTTGAGGAATTACATGTGTGGCATGATTTAGCTCTTAGTTTCGTATATATAAGTCCCTTCGCTCGCAGAGGAACCACTAATTTTAATAGTGATTTGACAGCTCGTATGCACAACCTTCTGACGTGCAACATCTGCCTCAAAGTAAGCACTGCAAACAGTTTCTACCTCATTAAGCTCAACAGATCGAGTAGAGTTTGAGTCGCTGAAGATCTTTGGATCGTATGAAGAGTTTCCAATAGCTCTGAGTCCGTATTTTTTTTTTTTTTTTTTTTTAGCTGCTAGCGCCAGATCTAGGGTCTGCAAATGAAAATGACTCCATTAAGTGAATAGTCTTGCAATTTTCTATGGGGAAAAAATCGTTAGCTACGTCTTCTTACTACATAAAAATTGAATATTTAGCGCAGAAGAACGAAATTTTGTGATGCAAATCACAAAATTATAATGCATTTTTAAAAAAATTAAAAAATGTTGCATACTTTTTGGCGTGAATTATGATATCAATTATAAAAACAACTTATATATATTTAATTCAATTTTCTGTTTAGCAAGAGCTCTTCGAAATACAAAAGAGCTCTTCTAATTGAACTTTAGACTTTATCGAAAATATAAGATAAGCTGCATTTCAAATAAATATTTACTATAAATTTTGATAAATTACGAATTTTAGTACAAATTGAAATAAGATATTTTTACAAAATTTGCATCTTGCTGTTTTCATTTGCAAATATTATCAATTTTACAATTTACCTTTTGTGTAAATTAATTAAATATAAATATTTTCACGTAAAATCATTTAATTAGAAATTTAAATCAAATAATTACACTTCTGGCTTTTAGTTTTGTATCCATTTTCAAACTGATGCGTACGTAAGTAATTGTTTAAGCGAAATTATACATGCACATGAATAATTGTACGAACTAATTTAAAGGTCTTCAAAATTAAACTTGAAATTTTACGGGTTACCTTAGGCATTTATTCAATTTTAAAATTGACTGAATTTCAAATAAACCATAAATATCAAAAAAAAAAAAAAAAAAAGATAACATGAAATCTAAAACTTAAACAAATCTGAAATGACAGGCTATAAAATATATGAGATTGAGTAATTAAACACACACATACACACACAAAAATACGCATGCATATAAATGTAGAAAGTTGATATATTGTAGCATATAGAATGTTTTTCATGTTCTTTCTTCAGTTCAGTTCAGTATAGTAGAGAATAACAAGCAACAAAACACTAAAGTGTAATTAAGTCTAATCAAAATTTGCAAAAATTAACAGGCATTCTGATAACAACAACAACAACAACAATACAAATACAAAAGCAATAACAAGCAAAATATTCAACCTCAAGTACTCATTTACTCACGCATTCATTCAGTCAGTCATTCAGTAACTCATTCACTCAATCAAAAATACGAAAATATGCTTCTAGCACTGCTGTCAGAATATATTCAAGTTGTAGTCTATGTGTACAGCAGCTGCAATAACAAAAAACAACAACAACAACAACAACAAAGTGAAAAGCATGAAACATGAACTTCATTAGTGTATGCAATAATGGAATTTTTGTCAGTCGGCCATGGAAATTATAACAACAACAACAGCAACAACGAATAATAACAACAAAATGGATGACCATAGATCAAATATACAATGCGAATATACGTAATCTAGAAATAATTTGTTGTTGTTGTTCTTCTTCTTCTTGTTGCACAGTGGTATTTCGTTGGCATTTTCTCTTTAATTAAAAGGTAGAGTATGCAAATACTGGCTCCATAAATACAAAAAAAAAAAAAAAATAGTGTCTATTGTCTCATTTCAATGCACTTGAAAAAAAAAAATAAAAAAATGTTGCATACTTCTTGGGGTAGACTTAGGAGAAGTTTTATATACGTTAATGTTTTCTACAAAATTTTGCAAGATCGTTGAAACACTCTCAACACCACTGTGCACCGCGACGTCTATTAGATACGTTCTAATACAAAAAAACTTTTCTGCTTTTTTTTATGCGAAATTTTTGTGTGTGTGTGTGTTTCAAATTAAATTGCATAAAAGGGAAGTAATACAGCAAAACGCTAGAGCAATGAATTAATATGATATGCTGCTGCTTGATGCTATTGAATTGCATACGCATGCGGAAACGCACACGTATACGTCAACAACAACAACAACAATTGACTACCGTGTTTCATAATCACTGTAATGCAGCAGCTGCAACAGCTCAGAGCATTTTGTGATTTGTATTACTCAAACACAACGTACGACGCAACATTCGATACTCTCATACGCATTTGTATTTCTATTTTTCATTCGAATCATTTTCAGCGTTAATCAAGTTTGGTATTACGTAACGTTGATGCATAATTCTGATTAGTACGTTTCGCAAATTGGCTTTGTTTGAGTATATTGAATTTCATTTTTCCATTAATAAAAAGAAGATTTTCAAATACGTAATAGGTTAATAATTAAATATAATAAGACTTTCATAATGGGAAATGTTTTTATGTTGAAGTCTAGCGGTGATAAATTCAATAAATCAATTACGAGTGTGGAAAATTTACCGAAAATTTGAATTTATGATTAAAAAACTGAATTTTCAGAATTTGGGCAATAGAAGCTTAGCCAAAAAACAACTTTTATTTCAGCCGACAGGTGGCGCAAAAAGTAGGACCAGCTGGCGGCCTGCAGGTGGCGCACCAGTAGGGGCACGGGAAAACGCCAAAAAAAAACTGATATATTTGCAAACGCAGATATGTTATCAACATAAAAAGTAAATAAAAACCGAGTCCGAACCTCAACACTTGTTGTGTCAAAATTTGCGCTTAAACGGTTCAGAACTTTTCAAGTCTATAAGCCGTATAAACGAATAGAACATTTTTATATACAGGGTCCGCCATCTAACATATTTTTTTGAACTAGTGGTTATTTCGAGTGTGGCAACACTGATGTCACATCTGATTGTACAGAAAGTTAGTTTTATCCTTCCGCTGAACGAAAATGGTTGTGTATACGATTGAGGAACGCCGAAGACCCGGAATTTTACAAAAAAATCATCTTTTCCGACGAAGCTCATTTCCATCTTGGCGGCTACGTCATAAAAGCAAAATTGTCGTATTTGGGGGACGGAAAAACCCGCACGTGATCGAAGAGAAGCCAATGCATCCTCAGAGAGTTACTGTTTGGTGCGGATTTTGGGCCTGCGGCATCATTGGCCCATTTTTCTTCGAAAATGCGGCAGGAGCCGCCGTTACGGTCAATGGCGAACGCTACCGCGCCATGTTAACGGATTGGTTCTTCCCGGAAATCGAAGACGAGGACTTGGACAACATTTGGTTCCAGCAAGACGGCGCACCGTGCCATACAGCCAACGTTACGATCGATCTTGTGTTTTGTTTTTATTGCATTTAAAAAAAAAAAAAGTTATGTGGCGGACCCTGTATAGATGAGTTAAAATTTTAGAAAGGTTGAACTTTAGTTAATCTGTCGAGCTAAAACGATTCGAAATATCAGTGACTTATTAAAACTGCCCTCTAGCTAGACAAGATGTATCTATCTAGCTACCTTCTGATTGCTTACAAAAACTTGAAACTTTAATTTAAAGTAATCTTTGAAATGAATTTAAACTTAACTTTAAACTGAACTTTAAGAATTTAAGAAATACACTTTGCCTCTTTAAAATGTTACTCAAAGTAAAGCTTTTGGCTTTGTAACAAAGAAGCACTTTATTTGTTACAAACGATTTTTGAGAAAACTATGCCAAATATTAGCTTCAATTTTTAAATCAAAAAGCTAAATTTTTGTATGTAAGGTTTGCAAAAAATATTAAAAAAAAAAAAAAAAAAAAAATTTCGGTTTCATATTTCCACTTCGTTTACATAAAAAAATAAACCAAAAAAAGAAAACTTTCAAGGTTTATTGATGCAGTTCGAAGTTGAATTGTTGGCAGCGTTGCACATAGTGAAAACTTACAGATCAGTTGCTGGCATCTAATTGCACGGAACGAAACAAACGACAACGAAGTTGAAAGTTGAACTAAATTGATAAAATGAAGCATAAAGGAGAAAGGATATATTTATGTATTAACGAATATTTAATACGCTGTAAAACAGTGATTCCCAGCGTTTGCTATGGGCGTTACGGCTGCTCTTTCGGTACTTTACTGTTTTGCATCTGGTATTTTTTGTGCAAATACAGATCTTTTTGCTGGCTTTTTTGTACTTTTTTTGACTTTTTTTTAATGCAGTATGAAAACATACAACAAACACTATAATATACCATTTTTTTTAGTATGTTAGGGCAAGTATAAAAACATACAAAAGAACAAAAAAATTCTGTATGGAAAACATCAAAAATCGACTTCATTAATGAACCGAATATGCCTAATGCATTATTTTAGTGTTCTAAAACTTTACTTGCATTGTCGCCTTTCAAATGAAACCAGTTTGGTACATATGGGATAAATGGTTTCAAAGTCCATAGCGGACATAGAAATTGTTTTTGCTCAAATATGCTCAAATATGCATGCCATTTTGCGATATATGCAACAAACGTTCTATTAAACTCAAAACGCCAAAATTTGAAGTGTACAAAAAATATGACGGAGAAAAAAAACGAAGACCAATAACAGTAGCAACACTACTTTGCATGCAGCAGCAGTACTATTCATGAAGACACGAAAAAAGGAAAAAAACTAAAAATATGCACGCAAAAATCAAACAAAGAAAAAAAACTCAACACAATTCGCCCAAGGATAACTACACACGCACACACACACACACATACTGAGAAACACACAAATAAACTGCTGCTGCGAAAGATTGGTATTGCTGCTGCTGCTGCTATACGCCATTGTCGACTCAGTGAACTGCGAATATTGACTGCATATCAGCTTCCCCATTTGAAAGCAGGCATCAGAAATACTTATACTTATGGAGGATATAGAGTGGGAGTTACCAAATAGTTCGTGCTTTGTTTAGCTAAAAGGCAGCAGCAGCAATACTTAAAGCTGAAGTGCGTATGTGTGTGAGTGTGTGTAAAAATACCAGAGTAATATGCGAATATGTGAAAGTATGCGTAAGCGAATTGTTGCATAAAAGTCAAAAATCTTCAACTTTCATAACGTCAGCAGCAATAAGGACGACACATGGAGTAGTAGTAGAAGCAGTGTTTTGTTGAATTGTCGTTGTCAATGGTAACGTAGCAGCAGCAGCAGCAACAGCAGCACTCAAATTGAATGCAATGGGAATGCGTGCAGCTGTATTTGTAGCTGTGCATGTGCATGTGTATCTGTGTCTGTATCTCATATATCAACATTGCAATTTGGTCTTTGAAACTCTGCTTTTGCTGCTCATATTTGCACAATATTTCTTCTTCGACTTTGGCAAGAGAGAGTTTTTTCCCTTTGACAACGACACTACTATTTACCACGCATCCTGCTTCATATCCTTATGCCATTATGTATACTATACTATACTATATATGTTACAGAGTCCGTTCTCAATGCAAGTTTGTCCTTTCACTTGTCTGTTGACTGATACTCTTTTTAGTTTCTCTACTACTACTACTACTACTGCTGCTGTCATCAGAGTTCTCGTTGTCAATTTTTGTATGTTATGGATATGCCTGTAAGCGTTTCAAATTTCATATATATACATACTAGTGTGCTTTATTTGATCTGTAAGTGTATTTATATCTGTAAGATCTTTGAAAAAAATTGTTTCAAAGACACATAGTTTTCAATCATAATCATTTTGTGCTGCTGCAAACTCTTACCTTTTTTTAAAAAAAAAAAAAAAATATACACAATATATCATTTTTCAAAAATCATTCATAGGCGAATGCATTGAATCGTTGTAAATTTTTTTCGCAAATAAAGAAAGAAAGCCTTCTATGTGTAGCTGCTTAAAAATAAAGTGCTTACATATAAGCAAAGCATTGGTCAGTGATATGCAATTGTAGACAGACACATCACTTGCAGTGCAATGCAATATTCAGTTTACCCGATGTATACATTCAAAAAAAATAAAACATTAAATAAAGAAACCAAATTGCGGTATGGCTATATTTTTGCAGACATAAGATCTATAATGAAAATGTATATGCATTGCGAAAATGTTTAAATTAAACAAATTACTAAAAAGGTGATATCAAGCGAAACATTGGTACCTTACAATGAAAAGTTTGAGAGTGTATGAATGAATGAATGGGAGAGAAAAATGCTAAATTTTTTAATTAGTCTTGCAAAAGCGAGAGAGATAGAGTTATATTTATTTTAATTGCTTGGCTCCTTGCTCTTTTGTTTAATATGACTGACGCTGGTACCAAATATATAGAGAGTGAAAGAGCGCTTAGCATCACCTTGTATACTTGCAGCATGATTTAAGTGTTTAAATGATTTTTTTGATTTGATTACATTATATTTTCAAGTTTTTTGAATAAATACTAATTAAATTTTATATTTTCTCTCATTGCAGGTATGTGCAAAAAATTTTGAAATACACAAATCGCTCGTAAGTAGTTTCAAAAATTATATCGAAAAGAGTTTTCGGAGAGCCAAAGCAATCTGGCAAGTTTTACAGCACCTCTGATGCAGCTAAGCACGTTTTTACGATTTTTTCAAATAATCACGCAGTGCTTTTTTGAAGTATAAAATACAAAACAATAACATTTTTTTAAAGCGTGGGAATATCATATTGCAATTTTTTCCAAAAATTTCCATGGGCTCACAAATAGATCATAACTTTTACTGAAAAATGAAAAAAGTTCGTTATCTCAAGAGCAGAACATGAGTCTCAAAATTTGTCCAAATATTGTCTCGTAGCTTCTTTCTGTACTGTTATATGACAATATAGCCTAAAAGCCTATTTAGGCCCTCGCAAGTGTGCACTTATATATAAATCACTATAAGTGCCTTAAGGCACTATAATTTACTGTAAGTACATTAATTTCAAGCAGTGTGAGTCAAGTCACTACAAGTGCCTTAAGGAACTATAAGTCACTATTAAGTGCCTTAAGGCACTATGAGTCACTATAAGTGCCTTAAAACACTAAAAGTCACTTCATGTGCCGTAAGGTCACTATAAGGCCTTAAGGCACTATAAGACACCATAAGATCCTTGAGGAACTATAAATCACCATAAGTGCCTTAAGGCACTATGAGTTACTATAAGTGCCTTAAGGCACTATAAGTCACATAAATAGCGCCTTAAGGCACTATAAGTCACTATAAGTACCCTAAGGCACTGTAAAAGTCACTATAGGTGCCTTAAACAACTTCAATGATCCCTTTCGAACTCAAAACCTTTAAAAATCTCTTTCAAATGCATTCAATTTAACATCAGTCCATTCCAACGAAATAACTAAAATCCATATTCCACATTAATATAAATTTCCCTCAGTGTACTCTAATATCGAATAAAAGAAAACAAAACTTTCACATCACTACGCTGTTCTGCACTGACTGCGTCCTCGTCCTCGACGTCTATCTAATGTTCGCTCTGCTTGCTATTTGGTTCGTTGCATCACAGTGATTAATGTCTGTGGCAAATGCATTAAATTCTCTTAAATGTATTACAATTTTGTTTGGCTCACTACGTTCGCTACGATGCGCTACATACCACACACACACACACACATTCAGAAATAGACAGATACACCTACAGCAGCAACAACTCACACCAATTATAGAGTACAACAAGAACACCCACAACGCAGCACCACATGCATTGGACTGATTGATGATTTGTAACTTGCTGTTGCCGCTATTGCCGCTGTTGTTGTTGTTCTTGTTCAAAACATACAATTTGGTTGATACTATTTTGGTTGCATACGTAGGTATGGTATACATATATATCCCGCATAGGCGTTATATTTGTATCTGTATCCTTGTTATGAAATTTGTACAGTTTCAGATTTCGCAGAATTGCCGTCAGCACTGTTTCGTTTCATTTCTTAACTTGGCTTGTTGATTTTTTTTGCATTCAATATTTTGCGGAAATTTTCGCAAAAGTTTTACGAAATACAAATTTGCATTTTAGTGCGGTAAAAGTTTTCGATTTTTTTTTTTTTGGAATAGTCAAAGGTGAAAACAAAAAGAAAGAAAGAAAGAAAAACTTTTACTTTTGGCGCTCTGTGCAACAGTTTTCAATGCATACAAACCGGATATAAATTAGTGGCAATTCAATTTGTCTTAGAAGAGTTAAGTGCGTTCTAAATATATACTTTGGCTTCTCTTGGTATGCCTCATTGCTCATATTACACATGCTGCGACTTATGTTTAGTTTTATGCTGCTTCAACTTTTATGCTACTCGATCTTTTTCACTCATTTTTTGATTGATGTTACTTTGCCACACACACACACACACACACACTGAGCATCAAGGACTACTTATTTGACTTTGATATGCGAGAGTAAAAAAACTATTTTCCATCTTTTGTATCCTTGTGTATATGCAGCTTGAGAAAGTTTTAATTGCTTTTTGCAATTAGAACTATTACTATTTTACTGTAACTTCAAATTCGTTCTTCTCTTACTTAGCTTAATTGCTAAGCGCGCCGACTGGGAAAATGCTGCCTTAAATGATTTGAAAATATTTGCACAGATTGATAGATGAAAAGCGAAAATAAATTTCAAATACAAAAAAAAAATTTTAGAATTGAATTGTTAGATTTTGTGCGAAATATTGTGGCATATGTCGAACTCAATAACATTGCTTAGACTTGGGCAAAACAAAAAAAAATAAATTTTATTGAATTAAGATAATTAAAATAAAAAAATTTATGGTGTAAATTCAATTGCAAACATGTCTGAATTAGACTTTAAAATTAATTGAAAGTAAAAAACTAATTCAAATAGAAAATAGCAAAAAAAAAATAAAAGCAAAGAAAGGGATAGACAACTACTTCTTTCACTCTCTCTCTCTCTCTCTCTCTCTGCTCTCTCTCTCTATTTTGCACTAACTCACATAGAAAATGTCTTCAAAATAAATACGCCCCTTCACCATTTTTTGTATTATTTTCTATCAATATTTTCTATTTTAATTAGTTTACAATTATATTATTTTCTAATTGAATTAGTAATTAAGCTTCTCATTAGTTAAGTTACTTACAAGTGGCCCTTTTTAATATTTTGAGATACCTCAAATTCAGGACAATAGCAAGCTAGAAGAAGCCAGCCAGGCTCACACAGCACAGAAAGCTGTCACAGAAAGGTAGAGCGTTCATATACGACGAGTTGATCCAAATGTAGCTCAAGAAAAGTATAACCAGCTCAAGAAACCGTCCCAGCCAGCACTCTTAAAACTGTAGATGACTCAGTGGCGCCGAGGTCAAGTGGTATCTGAAGAATTAAGAACTAGGTTATGACCCAAGAAGAAGCAAAGGCCATGAGCCTTAGAGTGGTCACTCAGACACCACATACAAGCCTGCGAATAAGACGCAACTACTACTCTCGTACTGGGAGTAAATTTCGAGAGCGCAGCAAGTGAAGAAGTGCATAATTTGCAGTCAACTTTAACAGCGGCAATGGCAAGAACGAGCAGTACAGTCTCTCCAAAGAACTAATGCACGAATTCATAAATGAGAACGCACGTTTTACTTTTGCATGGATTAAAACGATTTTTAAAAATGAAATAAGATATGTGTTTCCATTCTATAAACCCTCACAGAAAAAAATTTAAATTAACAGCATCTTTTGTGAAATTTTGTGCGTCATGCCCCGTTTCCATTAGGCCGCGTTCCGCGTTAGCGTTAACAACTCGACAAACTCGCGTTAAATTGTATACAAAAAAGATAGGCAGTAGGTATGGAAAAAGTCGCGTTCAATTTGAACGCGACATTCGATAACACGCGCTCAAAACCGATTTCACACCGATTTCAAACCGATTTCTCTTATCGGTTCGAATACTTAATAATAACCGCAAAAATTATACATTTACCCAGACGCTTTAGCTGCACATGTCCAAAAAACGGCTTACCTTTGATTAAAATCATTTCATTCATTTGATTAAATTTCAAAAAAATTTTTTTTAGCGCTGTACAATTTGTTTACTACGTAACGAACAAAATCAGCTGTTTGAACTCGAACGCTAACGCTAAAACACAATGGAAACACTGTTCCGCGTTTTTCGATAAATTGTTAAAACGATAACAAAACGCGGCTCAGTGAAAACGGGGCATAATTTTCATTTAACTGACTTCAATTCAGCCGATTTCAAATAGGAAATATTTTACGAAAAGTAAATCGCTAAAGTTACGATTACAGGAGCATGGCTGTATATCCATAACTAGCTGCAAGCTTTTATAAAATAGGCAAACATTTACACAAACAAAGATATTACAAAATTAATTACAATTATTCCAAAAACACATACCTACGCATCCATTTAATCCTTAAACATTTATTTAAAATTTTCAATACCAACGCAATGAGTTGCTACAACTAATATCAAACTGTCAACTAAATATTAACGACATTTGTTGCAAAACACTATCGAAAGCAAAGTGTGACACAGACTTCAAACCTTCCAGTTATATGCTTTTAGATAAATAGATACACAGATACACTCTATACAAATTATACTCATGCCGCACAGCACAGCAGCTCACTCAACCAAATTAACACTTCTGACCAAATGCTGTGAGTAAGGCTCTGAGTGGTATTGGCTCTATTCGTGCAAGAGAAAGCATTTATACTAAATAGATACATAGATACATAGTTATAAAGGTAGTTAGGTAGATAGGGTAATTTACAACTAAAAGACAAAGACTTTGCTTAAAGGCATTGTTTTGTCAATATCGTCAACGCCATCAACAGCAAAAGCAACAGCAACGCCTCGACGCTTTTGTATGAAAATTGAAATTGCGAAGACAAAGCTGAAATGTTTGTAAACTTAATCTGTAATCAACATTAAATTCAAATGTTACAAATATTGAAATATATACATTAAGCGAGAATGAGAGAGAGAGACACAAAGAGTGTGAGAGAGAGAGAGTAGCAAATAAATTATCAAATTTTAATTAAATAAAAAAAAGTTCACATATCATAAGGCGTAGAAATAGTCCTTCCAAAAAGTATTAGATCCGAGTTCCAAAGATTCGCCTTGCACATTGGACATTTTCTGTTATCATGCATAACGGTAATTATGCATACATTACAATAATGGTGTCCACATTTTGTGGTGACCGGCAAATTGTCCCTATTCAGCACTTCGTAGCACACCATACACTCGAATATGTTTGTATTCTGCGCCTTGGCATCACGTATGAAAATGCGACGTTTTGAACAAAGATCATATTTTACATGGTGTTCTGAAACCGCAAGTGATGCGTTTGCAATGACGTTTAGAATACGTTTGGAACGTTTTATTTGTAGTTTTTTGCATATATCAATATTCTTAAACACTCTTTTTAGTTTGCGTTTCATGGTCTGCAAGAAGTCAATGAATCAATGAAATTGAAGCCAAATATTTTAAATCGAATTTACTTACAAATACAACAATATTTTGAAATTATGCGTAATGAAATTCATTTTTCATCAAAATATAAATCAAGGCCATCTTCTCTTCTTTTTTAAGTTTAAAACATGGTTTTATAAAACAAGGTGACACTCTTTGAATTTAAAATACTACCTTCAATGTGATTGTCAATGTGTTTGTCTTTGCGAATGTCGTATGGGCGTTTCGACTACTCTTTAGGATCTTTTAGGGTTATGCATCTGCGGTTTTTTGTGCAATTGCAGTTCATTTCGATAGTATTTTTGTTTTTAAATATAACAGAAAAACACATTTTAGCTAGTATAAGAAACATACTAAAAAATACCAGTTTTTTTATTTGATTGCAGCGAGACTACAATATGTTAGGGCTAGTATACTGGAAAGTTGCAACAAAAGCAAAATCGACTTCATAAATGAACCGAATGTGCCTAATGCAGTTCTTGAGTGATATTTTATGAAATTAAATCTGTTTGGGACTCATCGTTTGCATGGTTTTAATGTTCATTGCGGACATAGAAACATTTTTACTATTTTATGTATATAAATAGAAGATTTATATAATAAACACAAAAAAAATCTTATTATTAAAAAATCTCATGAAACGCCGTTCGTTTTTTTTAGATTCCGAACTACTCAACCGATTTGAAAGAATTTTTTTAGATGTGTAATTTTTGATACAACTTCAAAGACAGGATATACTATATATCGATTTGGAAGAGCCCCTATAGAATCGATCATAAATGGGCAGTGGCAGAGAAAATGTTCTACTGTCTCCTCCTCATCTGAGGCTACCCCTAGTCGGACAGCATGTCTTCCCACCAGGCAATGTCCCGTAAGAGCGCCTACCATCACGGATAGGGTCTGTCTATTTTGGCGCATGAGTTGGGCTGTTCGTTTGGTGCTTTACTCTGGCCACGTAAGTCTCGAGATATTACATTTTGGGTTTGTGGTCCATCTAATCTCTGCTATTCTTATTATTTCTTCTTTCACTCGCAGTTTCAGAGAGGCCATGGGAATTCCAGTCGAATTCCTCCCAGGAGGAATAAAGGGATTTTGGGCCTTCTCTGGCCAATCTATTTGCTTCCGCAATTACCAAATATATCTTGATGACCCGGAACCCATGTGAGGCAAATGTCCCATTGCTCCGCCATCTCGTTGAGAGATTTGCGGCACTGGGAGATAGTTGTTGGAGTTGTATTGTTATTACACGAGTGAAGCGCCTTTTAAGGCAGCCTGACTATCCGAAAAGATGTGTACTTTTTTGCCTACGCATTGGGTGGTGTCCCAGAAAATGAATAGCTTCGTGTATGGCAATCATTTCAGCTTGAAAAACGCTGCAGTGATCAGGAAGTCTGAAGGATTCTCTGATCTCCAGGTCCGGGGAAAAAATACCTCCTCCTACCCTTCCCTCGGTTTTGGACCCGTCTGTGTAACTAAACCAATACCTTGACAACTAACTGAACCATGATTCAATTGTACAAGGTTATGTTAAGCGCCTTGCGCTCTCACCATGTTGCGTACCAATGTCAGTCGTATTTCATTGTTATGAAAAGAAAAAATACAAAAACAAATACAAAGTAAACACAAATTTTCTATCTCATTCACACTTAGAAAACGTAGTAAAAATTAAAAGTATGCTACCTTTCCCACTCATACTCTCGGTTCGCATGGTACCAACGTTTCACATGACAGCAACTCTTTAATTCCACCATAAAAAAAAAATTCAAAATTGTGAACCAAGAACTTTATAAAATTTTTATAAAAATTCGCAACTCAGAAACCAAGAACTTCAATAAAATTTGTACTTTACCATAAAATATTTGAACCTTTAAATCCTTTGTACATACAAATTCATTTATTTTTCTATTTATTTTGTTATTTTCATTTTATGCAAATTGCATTTGTAAAACTAAAGTAAATGCTTTACAACTAATCAATGACATTTTTGCAAAATTGTAGTTTTATATATTTTCAATTGCGATGCGATTCAAATGAAAATATACTCCTTTAGAAATCGTATTACAAAAAAAAAATAAAATTAATATAAAATAAAAAATAAGGTGCACAAAGGCGCTGCAAAGAAAAAAACGCTACAGGGAGAAAATCTAGAAAATTCTTTATAAGAAAAAAAAAAAAAGCATTAAATGAAAGCAACGCTAAAGAACTGACCAAGCCAAAAGCATTGGCGATATTGCACAAATCACAGCATTGGGGATTTCGCTTTGCTATTTGGTAAAAAAAAAAATATAAAAAAATAAAAAATGAAACTAGATTTCCCTCTAGTTTTCTATAATACATGCCATATACATGCGCGATTTTTGCAATTTCAAAAGGAAAAGTCCATGGAAAAAAAAGGTTACGCTTTAGCACAGCATGCTTTGACGTTCTTTGACACAAGGCATACAATATAGAAGCCAGGCAACCAGTATTGAGTTGCTTTAAACTCAAAATGAAGTTGTTGTTGTTGTTGTTGCAGTAAAGTCGAAAAATATGTTGCTTGCGACACCAATGGCGATTTCTGGTTTTTAATTACAATGTGTGCGTTCGTTCATTTTAATGCCAATTCCAAAGGATTCGAAAGTCTAAAGGAGTTGTAGGAGTAAAAATATTGCACAGCTGTGGCTCAAAAGTATATTTTGTTTGGTTTGATTTTGTGTTATTTTTTTTTTTCTTCTTTAAACCGAATAACGATTTTTGATTTATTTCTAGCAATTTTTTTATTTTTTTTTTTTATTTGGCGCTATTTCATGTTGCCAGTGACTAATTACGAAATGTTTGATTTCCCTTGGGGAGTTAAAATTCGTTTGCCATAACGTAGCAATATGAAAACAGGGAAACATATTTTGTGCTTTTACAATATTGCTTCATTTTCATTTTTTATTTTCTCCTTTCTGATTTTTTTATTTATTTTTTTTTTGTTGCCATTTTTCAAAATGTCCTTGTATGTTGCCATTTGCCATACAATCAACAACTCATCAGACAATCGTGACTAGACGACGACCATTGCAAATAAAGTTTGCCTATTGTCATCTGTTATGTTATATTTTGCTATCTTTCGACACTCTATAAACTCCTGAAGCTGTTGCATTTTGCTAATTTCTTTGCAAAAAATTCTAGTCACAAACCGCATACATTCATGTTACCAGACACAGTTGTGGGAATTCCACATTTTACTGTTCTGTTCTGTTGATGTTCTTGAAGTGTTATAACAAGTAACAAAGCATTTTATTACTTTATATGTACTTCGATTTTTTTTAAAGAGAATTTTAAAGTGTTTTAAAAAAAAAACAATTAAAATTTTGTTCAAAATTTTTTTTCGAAATGGAGAAAATTATTTAAAAAAAAACTTTTTGACTGCTTTATTAGGACTCTAGTGATTAATCGATTAATCAAAGAGCTAACGATTATTTTTTTCGATCAATTGGTCAATTTGATTTAAGAATCACACTAGGGTGCACAATAGCTAAAGTATCAGCCTTATGACAGCAATACCTTAAAAGATGGGTCCTTTTAGTAAAACGCATTGGAACTATCATGGCCCGATCCATATGGCATATCGATTCGTTTATCGAGCTGTTCAAAAATATAATCGACCGTTTTATAAAAAATAACATTTCATGTGTTCAAATAAATTAAAAAATACTTTGTTATTCCATGTACCTAAAGGATAAAAGGGTATATTAAGTTTGTGCGAATGTATGTAACAGCCAGAAGGAGGCAAGATAAAATATAAAGTATATATATTCTTGATCAGCATTGAAAGGGGAGTCGAACTAGCTATGTTTGTCTGTCTGTCTGTCTGTCCGTCCTGCTGTCTGCCGTATGAGAGAGATTATCTCGGAGACTATAAGAGATAGGGTCACCATATTTGAAACTTAGACTCTCCTCATGTGTTCACTTGCTGCCAGTTTTTCTCTAGACCTATTTTAAGCGGTACCCCCCATACAAATCTACCCCAAAATTTCGGGTTTTTTGCATAAAAACGTCATTGTTTTTTATTCTAGGAAGTTCAAATTTAGCATAAATTTTGCCTATGATAGTCCCAATAAAATAGCCCAATAGGGGGGGACCCAACAAAATTTTAGGTATAGCCCCGATACAAATTGACCCCATTTTCCAAGTTTTTCTTTGAAAATATACAATAAGGTATACAAGGATAGACTAACTAAAGGTACATAAAGATTGGGTAAAGGGTATCTTGCAGTTAGCATACCTAACTTCAGCCATCTATTGCCAATAACACAGCCGATGTTGTTGCCATCTGTTGGCCAAAACAGTGATTTTGAGTCTGGTAGCAACAATTAAAAATGCTTAACATATGGCAAAAACTTATTTATTTTCAAAATAATTAATTTAATAAAAATATTGAAAAATAAAGAAGATACTTTCGTAGTTCGCTGAACTTGATTACTTCCACCACAGCAACAGTCAATCCATTTTTTTGCCAGCCAGCTGACGAAAAATCTCGTAACCATAGCAGTTGTCGTTATATCAAAAAGCATTAAGAAATTCTATCTTTTGTATCATTTTGACAATTGTAAAATTTAATGAAATAAAAGCACAAACGTTACCAAGTCGATTATCATAATTTTATTGTTGCTGTTGCTATTGCTGACAGTTTCGCATATTTTGCATTTAAAATGAAAATCAGTTCAACGTTGTCGCATTGTCAAACTAACTATTTTGCTAAGCGGCAAGGCAATGACAGCGTTTGGAACTGAATAAACAAATGCAAATGTTGATTAAATGCAAAATAACAAACAACAACAAAATCTAAAATATCTATAACAGCCAACAACCCTTAACTGACCAAGCCTTTAAGCGCTTTGCTGCTGCTGCTTTTTACAGCACTGAATCGAATGGTTTTCTGCTTTTATTGTTAGTTTGTATTAACAAGGACAACACAAGTACGTTGTCGATGCCGACGTCGATGATGATGATGATGAAGTGATAATAATTAAATTTGCATAATGTTGTTGAGTGATTAAATCTTCGTTGCATTACGTCGCTATGGAATTGTGAAATCTATTGTCAACAATGTTGTCCGTCTGTCCGTTCGTAAGTCTTACAGTTTTATTGACAAAATGTTTTTTTATTGCAATTTTATACTTATTACTACTATTGTTGCATACCAACAGGCGTAAGAAATATTTCGAAAAAAAAACATGTCTCTTGGCGTTTGGCAAACACTTCACGATTTGTAAAACATTTCAATTATGTATTTTGAAACTAAGTGTTAAATGCTGTTCAAGTTGACCTTAAGCAAGCAGCATTTCGTATATATTTCAATTTATTTTACTTACCTCTGCTCAAAACTTCAACTTCATTTGACTCACTCATCACATACACACATGCACACATACACACATGCGTGTATGTTGCATGCAGCAAATAATCGTTTTGTGTCGTGGGATTAATTTTCGTTATGTTTTAGAAAACATTAAGTTTAATTTGCCATTTCATTCGCATGCAAAACGTATGTTTTCGTTAACTTAATTGAAATTTACTTGTCTACATACAACAGCAACAGCAACTAAACACGAAACCTTGTACTTACATTACAAAATGCTACTGCTAAATTTTGTATACTGTATTATAACATTAGCGTACCTGTTGGCAGGACATCAAGTAATATACGTTAACGTTATCCTTGTACCAATTGCCTAACAAACTGCCAGCCAAACAGCCATCCAGCTCATTGAGGTCTTCTAATTACAACGCTTATGTATAATTGATTTGTGGCAATTTAATTAATTTGAATTTAACTATTTAATGGCTGGGATTAGAGTGTGGAAACCGCATTTAGTAAGTAATTACTTGTTGAGCATTTACTAAACCAAACAACCAACCAATCAACCAAGAAACAAAAAAAAATATTTAATCAATATTTAATTTTGTGTAACATTTAATCGAAAAAAATATATTTATAGCTTTACATAATTCTCTTTAAAGATTAATCAGTTTTACTTACACTGGGAGTCGAACATTTTCAAAAGCATTAGAAAAACAAGAAAGAACGCTGAAGTCGAGTATGCTCGACTGCAAGATACCCTGTACCCAATCTATATGAACCTTAAACTAAGTCCTATCTTTTGTATAAACCTTATTGTATTGGATTTTTAAACAAAAACTTGAGAAATGGGGTAAATTTGTATGGGGGCTATACCTAAAATTGTGTTGGTTTTACCCATATTGGGATATTTTATTGGGACTATCATAGACATAATATATACTAATTTCGAACTTCCTACAATAAAAAACAATGACGTTTTTATGGAAAATCTTAAAATTTTGGGGTACATTTGTATGGGGAGGTACAACTTAAAATGGGTCTAGAGAAAAACCGTTTGCAAGTGAACACTTGACGGCTCAGGAGAGTCTTAGTTTCAAATATGTTGGCCCTATCTCTTATAGTCTCCGAGATAATCTCTCTCATACGGCAGACAGCATGACGGACGGACAGACAGACATAGCTAGTTCAACCCAGAGATATTGAATATCTCTGGGTACAGTTTCTGCAAAAAAGCACCAAAAATACCGCTGTCCTTGTCACTTCAATGTATATTTGCCGGTAATACAAAAAATTGTTGTATGGGAAATGTCGAAAATCGAGTTTATGAATGGACCGAGTGTGCCTAATGCATTTTTAGTGATATCAAATCATGCTTGCATTATTGCCTTTTAAATGAAATCATTTTGGGACACAGCTCTTGAATGGTTTCAAAGTCTATAGCGGACATAGAAACATTTTGACTATTTTATTTTATAGAAATAGATAAGAAATATAAAACATGAATATAGCAGTTCTTTTTTTATATACACAGCAGATATGGCAGGTTTATGTTTCAAAAGAACTCTTCTATAAATTGGCATATGGCAACAAAGCCTTTTACTCTTCAATAAAGTTGTAAACTTTACCACTTATGCTAATATGATTTTTACGCATAAAAATTTTTTTCTTATGCTCTCACCAATTTCAATTAAGATAATACAGCAGCTGCTACTTTACCCAACTTTTTTTGTTTTTTTTTTTTTTTTTTTTTTTTTTTTCATTTATTGCATTAAAAGTATTATTGCCGTTGTTGCACACATATGCGCCTTTGACATTTTAATGTCACTTTTAACACCTTTGCATATATTTTTTAGTGGTTTCATTGGTTTCTGCATACCACACAAGTGTGTGCGTGTGTCTGTGTGTTTTTTTATGTTTGTCCGCAAACAAACCTGAAGAGTTTATTAAAACGTAAGTCTACAAAGTCATCCATTGTGTTTAAGGGCAGCTAAAAGCTTTACTTGGCACCAAAGTCAATATTAAAAAAAAATATTCTCAGTAAGTGGCTTGAATGAAATACAAAAAAAAAAAAAAGTTACTAAATGCAAAACAGGCATGAAGCAAAAAAAAAAAAAAAACAATAAAGGTAAAAAAAATTGAAAAACAATTTAAAAATGTAAAATAAGAAAATTGTGCTGTGTGAAAAACGTTTTGACATGTCACATTGACAAACTTCGACAGGTGTCCGTTTACATCACTTGAATGAAGTGCTGCGATATGCTTAAAATTCGATTATATTATCAAAAAAATATATAAACTTTTGTATTATGTATTTCGTGTATATATAGAAATTTGTTTCGAAACTGTTTTTGAGCGTTATAGCGCACAATATATGTGAATTGAATTTTTTTTTGTATACCCTACACTATTAGCGAAAATAAATGTACTCTAGAATCATAGCGTTTACACATCACTAATAGAAACCAACGAGTAGCATGAAACAATGAAATATTTTTAGTTATGAGAATGTACATATTTTTCGTTTCTCTCTTTGAATCACTTTGTCTCGCTTTACTCGTTGAAATTTAGATTATTGTTTGTTCTGACTCGTTCTTTCAATTTACCTCGTTGTAAGAGTTATATAATTCGTTGTTAGTTTAATGTAACGTGTTCGTTTATTATAATTCGTTTGCTCGAGCTAACTCGTTCATTTAAGCTAGCTCGCTCATTAAAGCTAGCTCGCTCATTTAAGATAGCTCGGTCATTTATGCTAACTCGGTCATTTATGCTTACTCGCTCATTTATGCTTACTCGTTCATTTACGCTTACTCGTTCATTTATGCTTACTTGTTCATTTATGCTTACTCGTTCATTTATGCTTACTCGTTCATTTATGCTTACTCGTTCATTTATGCTTACTCGTTTATTTATGCTTACTCGTGCATTTATGCTTACTCGTTCATTTATGCTTACTCGTTCATTTATGCTTACTCGTGCATTTATGCTTACTCGTTCATTTATGCTTACTCGTTCATTTATGCTTACTCGTGCATTTATGCTTACTCGTTCATTTATGCCTACTCGTTCAACTTGTCCAGTTAAATAAACTCGTTAATTTAGGCCAACTAGTTCATTTGGGTTTACTCCTTAATTAAGGCTAACTTGTTCATTTAAGATAAATCGTTTTTTTCAGTTTACGATTTTATTAATCATAACGTTGCTTTTTTAACATCAAATCTTAATAGATTGTTTTCTCGTATTTGTACTCGTCCGTTTATCTTAATCGTTGTTTTACCCACCTTTACTCTTACTCTATGGTTTTATCTGATTCGTTGTCGCAGTTTTAATTTTAAGCTGTTGCTAGAGATTCACTTTGCTTCGACTCGTTCTTGTAGCTTTAGCTTATGTTAACATTTTAAAACTTACTCGCTATGACAATGAATTTGATTTACTCTGACGCGTACGTTTTATCTCACTCATTGTATTAGTTTGTTTTCCATTTTAACTTTTCATGAAGATTTATTATACTCTTTAGATCTAAAAAGCCATGAACTGTATATATCTTTTATCTTACTCGTTGTTTTGAGTCCTTTAAATTTTAAAGCTAATTTACTTTTACTTGCATCGCTTTATTTTACTCTGTATCTCGTCGTCTCAATTTTTTGACTATTTTTGCTAGTCGCACCACTCGTTATACTTTCAAACTTTGTTTACTCTTTCTCGTCTGTTTTATTTTACACATTCTAGCAGTTTTATTGCTCGTTAGTATTTAATGAAAGCCTATTCATTGCACTCGCTGCTCTCACTTTACTCGTCACTCCATGCACTCTCTTCTCATTCAAATTTTTTCTTAAAACAAAATTTAATTTTACTCGTAGTAATCTTTCAATTCGCTGCTTAGTGAAATTTAATCAAATTTTCAAACCCAAAGCATATGCAGAGTGCATTATAGCTTCGTTATAAGCAAAACTAAACATTATTTTATTTTTTACACTCAAACTGTTTTACTGTAATGAAAATCCAGTTTTCATGTTCCGCTGCTAATGACAGTTTTTAATGAAGTTGAACAGCTAGCAGCGCATGAGATTTTCCCAACGCACCACAATTTTATTGGAAATTGTAGAGCGAAAAAAAAAAAAAACACACACACAATTTGCTTTGTGCCAAAGTTTCAATGGTATAGAATAAAAAATTATTTTCAAACTGAAAGAAAAAAATTATAAAATAATGTTATAAAATTGTAGAAAAAAAATATCTTTTAATGGACATTTAATAGGATCGTATTTTAGTGTTGCTGGATGGACGTTGAATAAAAACGCTGAAAAAGTTTATTACGTTGAAAATAATGCAGTGCAACATAAATCTCGTTGTCGTCGTTGCTATATACACACACACATATATAAATAAAAAAAAAGGCGCTAAAGCAAAAATAAATTAAATTGTTGCATACTTTTAGGCAAACTTTTCAACGCGCGTTTTTTATAGTGCACAGGTAAAAAATAAGTACATTTTATATATTTTTTATTTGCACATTTGAGTGAATGCTGCACAACAGCAACAACAACAACAAAACGAAAACAATAAATGCTGACAGTCAACCTCAACAAACTAAGCTGTGGTCCAACTTTGAAAGGTAGCACCTAAAAGTAGACTATAGTTTTTTATAAAAAAAGAACTAACAGCGACACTAAGCCTGAGTGCAATTTCTTGTTTGTGTACGTTTGTTGCGTAAAATCCGCAACGCCATTTTGTTTTTTGTTTTTGTACTTTTTATTTTTTTTTTTTTTTTAGTTTTAGCGCCACAGCGTATGCTACGAAATACAAGTCCTGCGTGAAATGCAAAAATCCTTATAAAAGATTTCGCCAAATGTGAGTGCAGTCAGGAAGCAAGCTAGCAACAAAACTTGAGTGAGTTGTAATCATTTTGTCCTTTACGTCCTTGTGTCGTCGACTTCATCGTCGTCGTCGTCGTCGTCGTATGTTGATAGTGTCAGCTTGGTTTTCTACTAATAAACAACCTTGGTTGGTAACACCTCGATTTCTGTTCATTCGCCGTTTGCGTTTGCGTTTGTTGTCTGGTTTGTTGTAAAATATAAAAGCCACGTTATTAAGTTGAAAGCACGTGCAACCTAGTGGTTGTATTTTACACCTCTGAGCTGTTGCAGTTGCTTTTATTGTTATTACTACAATACATTTGGCAGCAGTATTTCTTCTTTTACTTTATTTATTTTACTTTTTTGTTTTTTTTCGTGTGACTGTTATATATGCAGCACTAATTCATTCTTTGGTTTTTACTATACCCTATGCACTATGGGTTTAGTGGTATATTACATCTGAGTGAATATACGTAACTGGTAATTGCTTTAAAGTTTTACGTTACGTATATATGCCTCCTGGCTCACGTATTTAACTATACAAGTCCTACGTGAAATGCAAAAATGCTTACAAAAAATTTCGCCGATTTAACTAATGTGTGTCCGTAACTCTTGCTGTATTTACGGACATATCACTGAGCTTAGAGATTTACACGGGTGTGACAGAAATCTCTTTCAACCATATTTCAACCAAAGAGATTTGAAGCTGTCAGGCAAATCTATTTTGGTTGGTTTACAAATCTCATATCTTTACTAGAGATAATTAAATCAAATATTATTAAAAAACATGACTATAATTTTTTATCCAGAAAAAACTGCATCATTAGTATTCAAAATCACACAAATTCTTTAGTAAATCTCTTCTAAATCAATTCATTAATTCTCAGCAGGCATACACTAGTCTGGCTAATATCTTGATATGTAACTCCACAATTTTCTAAGATTCATTTAATCAAATAGTTTATTTATAATTATTTCGAAAACTAAATCTCTCAAAGTTCAGTGACACCAACATTTTATTTTAGAGCTTTTTAATGCCAGCAGCCTTAATTTTGAATGAAGAGACAATTTGTTTTTGATAAAAGTAGGCACTGCAAACTTAGCTGTGTTGTGTAGTATGCGTGTAACCTATTGAAAAAATTTTAAAATTCTTTTACAAAAATACCAAAGTCTGTCAATTTTAAAACATTTTTTTTTTTTTTTTTTCACTTTGGACTTTTTAATACATTTTTTACAATTCGCCGAGCTAATAATTGATGAAAAAAATTGTTCCATTCTGATATTAGGATCATTTTATACGCAATAGGGTATCTCTAGTCTACTCGACTGTAACAATTTTATTTTTTATACCCACCACACATAATGTGAAGGGTATTATCAGTTTGTCGGAAAGTTTTAACGCATTAAAGGAGGTATCGGAGACCCCATAAAGTATATATATTATTGATCAGCTCGACGAGACGAATCGATTTAGCCATGTCCATCTGTCTGTCCGTCCGTCTGTTGCAATGCGTTTTTCTCGCAAAGTTTTAAAGATATTGACCTGAAACTTTAAACTTAAGGTTTCCTTAATTCTAGGCAGTTTGTATGTCAGAACCAAGGTGCCACGCCCACTTTTAGATATAGCCCCCATACAAACTTACCATTTTTTTCTGATTTTTTTGTATGAAAATAGTTATTTTTTCTGAATGTTTTTACTACAAATAGGGTAAAGATACTTTAAATCCAATATCCATCCATCAAAATCAGAAGAAAGGTGCCACGCCCATTTGTAGATATAGCCCCCATACAAACTTACCATTTTTTTTTCGATTTTTTTGTATGAGAAATAGTTATTATTTATGAATGTTTTGACTACAAATAGGGTAAAGATACTTTAAATCAATATCCATCCATCAATATCAGAAGAAAGGTGCCACGCCCATTTTTAGATATAGCCCCCATACAAACTTACCATTTTCGATTTTTTGTTATTAAAATTGTTATTATTCGTAAAATGTATTTACTACAAATTGCGTAAAAGCGCTTCTAATGGCATTCAATTTCAAAAAGAAAGGTGCCACGCCCATTTTTGATATGGCCCCCATACAAACCAAGCGCCCATTTTCAGATTTTGTATGAGAATAGTTAACACTTATGGATATATTCACTCCAATCTGTGTAAAATCACTTCTACTGTTATCCTTTAAATATGCTTCCGATATGACAAGGATCGAGCCACTATAACATATAGTCACATACAAACTCACCTTCTATTTTTTTTATTTTTTTTAAGAAAATGATTAAAGTTTCGTGTGGCGGGTATTTGAGCTTCGGTGCTTCCAAAGTTAACGTTCTTGCTTGTTTTTTTTTCTCTTTTATTTTTAAATGGAGCAACACTATTTCTGCTAGTATTTTATATGATTTCACATTTTACTTCGTTTGGTTTGTTTGGTAAATAGTGAAGTCATAGTCACTGTATTTTTTTTATAGTGTATTCGCTTGGCGCTCTTAAATCAAATCGCTTTTCACATACTTTTCAGCTTTTTAAATTTTTTTTTTTTCTTTAAAGCTGCTCTAATAATCGTACGAAAAATACTACTAAAAAGCTTGAAATGTTTGTAATGTACTAAGGCATTTAAAAAAACTACAAGGTTATAAAATATCAGCAGATACGTATATACACTTACACAAGATACATGTATTTGTATTTGTATTTGTATTTGTGTGCACTGTGGAATTTTTAAGGCCTTTTAAATAAACGACCAAGTATGTTGTGTTGCTACTCATTAGCTTTAAATCATTTTGAATTGGCAATGCTGCTGTTAGAGCGAGTTATAGTAAAGTGAGTGCTCATAAATTAAAAGTACTTTTTAAAAGGCTTATTTGCTTATTACGGCTTTTTAAAAAAAAAATGTATTTTTAAGCTTTATGCATGGAATTAATTAATAAATTTAATTATCAGACTTTTACAACGGAAAAGTTACATTGGAAAAAGTGATTTAAAAAAAAAAAAATAAAAAAAAAAACACTTTCTATGTCAAATATTTGGAAAAAATCCGACATTAATGTCAATTGGCGTTGCTCAGTTTGTTTGATTTGCTCTAAAATTAAAGTACGCTCTTCGAGTATTTGATTTTGGCGTCGCAACTCCGATAAATATGCTTTTTCAAAATCACTGCCAGTGTTGCCATTTACATGCGAAATGTGTTCATCTAGATTAGACTCCAAATCATGTTCTACTGCCACATCACGATTATTTTTAAGCGCCTCCTCTGGTATAGGCGCTGCATCTTTTTGGTCTATGTTGATTTTTTAATATTTTATCGATAATTGGAAATTTTTCCAAGCAATTATGCCGCCATTCTTTTTTTGTTTGTATATTGCATGCCTAAAAAAAAAAAGAGAGAATCAGTTAAAGTTGAGCCTAAAAGCATTTTGCGCATTACCTATAGTTCGTACGTGTTGTATTCACTTTAGATTTTATCTCATCGGGTCTTATATTAATGCCAAAACGTTGCTTTAACTCTTGCGACCATTGCTTATAGTAAACGAAATTTTTACCATTTTGCTGCAGCAGCCAATTGTCGCGTCCCCAAATTTTGAAAAAGCATTTCTCTTCATAAGTTGTATAACGGCGACGTTTTTTGCTAACAGCACTCGACGGTTTAGTTGCATTTACAGCTCGACGTGGTCTGGAAGTCGTTGGTGCAATTTTTGCTTATTGAGACTGGCAACGGTGTTTCTTGGTTTTTCGTCAATTTCTCCATGCCATCAGCTGCTGTTCGCTATTCATTTAACAGATTTTCTAAACTTTCTGCCATATTTTTTTATTTTTTTTTTTTCCAAAATTTGTTCCACGTGCTTCATACAGATTTTCGAACAGTTGAAATTTTACGCTTACAAGTGATTGTCATTTAAAAGCTAAGAGGAAGCAGTATCATAGCATGCTAAAACTGTAAAATTTTTAAAAATATGAAAATATTTATACATTTGCTAACATTTTTGTGCTTTCTTACTCTGACGCCAAGAGCAGTCTGTACAAAAAATCAAAAATTTTTTTTTCCCGGTTTAATACTTGAGTTCAGTAATGCAATTTGCTTTTTCTCTTTCTCACACACACATCGAGTACTGTTCTAAATTTCTGTGCAGTTTATCATACATGAGTGCGAAGAGAGAAAGAAAAAAAGCTAGAAATTGGCATCTCTGGATGAGTTGCATGAAACGCAAGCGAGATAAAAATAATCTAGCAACAATTGAATTTTTGTCAAACAATTAAATATTTCTTATTCTTTAACCTTTGCCATTTGTGAAATGTTACTTTTTACACGAGTTTCGTTAACAGTGTAATGCGACACAAGGGTTAGGCACAGTGATTTAACAGTGCCTATAACAGTGTATCAAATAATAATATCTAAGACACGAACCATAACTCAGCAACCAAGAGCGCCATCTAGGCGTTCGAATTTGTGTTTTATACCTCAAATCATACTCTACTTGGAGTTCTGCTAGTCTTCATAATAAAATTAAAATGCTGTCATGCAACCGAAGTATTCCATTTGGGATCCTTCTCTATGATCCTTCTTTATCCTTCTCTAATTGAATAATCATATTTCTAGAATTGTGAAAATTTTTTAAAATTCAAACCAGTTTTTTTTTTTTTTTTTTGGGTAACTTAAATTTTCTTGAGTGCTATTAAAAAACATTATTATAAAATCCAAGAATTTTCTGCCAAGATTTTTAAATCATAAAAATTTATTTATCTTAAAATAACTATTTTATGTATTAAATAAATTAAAATGTATAGAACCGAATTTATAGTATAGTCGAACTGTGTGCATGTGTTTTTAGTTTGACTTCAGCTTAAACGCACTTCAATAAAATTAAATGACTAACTGACTCGTCCATAGATAAAGATTTTGTCAGAACCATAAACACATGTTAACATTTTCTTTTCATTTCAAACTAAAAATGTTGCACAACAAAAACTTGAAAATTGCATTTACTGCTACAACTGAATCTAAAATACTAAATAGAAAATAGAGAGAAAAAACAAAAACAAAAACAAAAAGCAACACACAATGGCACCAATGTTGTCAAGAAATAAATAACTTTTCGCTCATTTTTGGCAGAAAACCTCATATTTTATAATTTTCGTTACGCTTCGCAAACGCAGCAGGCAACCAGGCAACCAAGCAGACAGGCAGGCAGCAAGGATAACAAAAGCATCAACAGTAGGAATCATCAGCAGATGAGTGGGACATTGTTGCTGTTTTTTCTGAGAATGCGTTGACAATGTGCCAAGCAAAAATACAATAAAAAGTTATAATGAAAATGTCACACGCATTAATGATACTCAAGGTGTCAAGCTTATATGTTATGCTTATGAAATTGTTGGGACATTGAAAATGTGGCCAAAAAAAAAAAAAAAAAAAAAGGATGAAGAATTTTACGCAACATAAATGTTCT